>CM048659.1:15158085-15755719 GCA_026401315.1 Dysphania ambrosioides
TCACATCGTCCTATTCAAAGTGTTTAGGTTATTTTATACCCAAAACCTCTCTTGTTTACTCGAGTTTGGCTGAAATCGATGTATTTCAAGTGTTTATGACATGTTCTAGGGTTAATACGTCATTTTCTAGCCAAAACCAATTCCATTTGACCAATATTAACTCATATCGTCCTATTGGAAGTGTTTAGGTCATTTTATACCCAAAACCTCTCCCGAATGACAAAGCTTAACTCAAATCAATGTATTTCAAGTATTTATGACATTTTCAAATGTAAATACGTTCTTTTCTACCAAAAATCGATCTATATTAATCAATATTGACTCATATTGTCCCCTCCTAAGTGTTTAGATCATTTTAAACCCAAAACCTCACCCGTTTGACAAGGTTTTACTCAAATCGATCTATTTCAAGTGTTTATGACATATTCATGATTAAATACGTCATTTTCTACCCAAAATCGATTTGTTTTGACCAATATTGACTCATATCGTCCTTTCCGAAGTGTTTAGGTCATTTTAATCCCAAAAACTCTCCCGTTTGATTGAGTTTCACTCAAATAGAGTTTTTTAATTTGTGACATGTGTAAATACGTTATTTTCTACCCTAAATCGATCCTATTTTATATATATTTAATCATATAGTCCTATTAAAATTGTTAAGGTCATCTTATACCCAAAACCTCTCCCGTGTGACCAAGTTTCACTCAAATTGATGTATTGGAAGTGTTTATAACATGTTCATGGGTAGATACGTCACTTTATACCCAAAACCTTTCCCGTTTGACCGAGTTTGACTCAAATCGATGTATATCAAGTTTTTATGAAATATTAATGAGTAAATACGCCATTTTCTACTTAAAACCAATCACTTTTTACCAATAATGACTCATATCGTCCTATTCGAAGTGTTTAGGTCATTTTATACCCAAACCTCTCCCGTTTGTTCGAGTTTGACTCAAATCAATGTATTTCATGTTTCAGACATGTTCATGGGTAAATACATCATTTTCTACCAAAAATCAATCCCTTTTGACTAATATTGATTCATATCATCCTATTCGATGTGTTTAGATCATTTTATACCTAAAACCTCTCCCGTTTCACCGAGTGTGACTCAAATAGATGTATTTCAAGTGTTTATGACATGTTCAAGGGTAAATACGTCATATTATCCTATTCAAAGGTAGTAGTTCATTTTATACCCAAAATCTCTCCCTTTTGATCGAGTTTTACTAAAATCGATGTATTTCAAGTGTTTATGACAAGTTCTAGGGTAAAAACATCACTTTCTACCCAAAACCTATCCCATTTGACTAATATTGACTCATATCTTCCTATTCATAGTGTTTAGGTTATTTTATACCCAAAACCTCTCTCATTTACTCGAGGTTCACTCAAATGGATGTATGGTGTTTATGACATGGTATAGGGTAAATACGTCATCTTCTACCCAAAATCGATCCCGTTTGACCAATATTGACTTATATCATCCTATTCAAAGTGTTTAGGTCATTATATACCAAAAACCGCTCCCATATGAAAGAGTTTAACTCAAAACAATGTATTTCAAGTGTTTATGACAGTTTCATGGGTAAATAAGCCATTTTCTACCCAAAACTGATCCCTTTTAACCAATGTTGACTCGTATCGCCCTATTCAAAATGTTTAGATCATTTTATACCCAAAACCTCTCCCGTTTGACCGAGTTTGACTCAAATCGATGTATTTCAAGTTTTTTTGACATGTTCATGATTAAATACGTCATTTTCTACCCAAAACCGATTCGTTTAGACCAATATTGACTAATATCGTCCTATCCAAAGTGATTAGGTCATTATGTACCCAAGATCTCTCCCGTTTGATCGAGTTTGAGTCAAATAGAGTTTTCTCCATTGTTTAGGGCATGTTCAAGGGTAGCTACGTCATTTTCTACCCCAAATCGATCCCATTTGACCTATATTTACTCATATCGTCCTATTCGAAATGTTTAGGTCATCTTATACCCACCTCTCCCATTTGACAGAGTTTCACTGGAATCGATGTATTTCAAAAGTTTATAACATGATCGTGGTTAGATACGTCACTTTCTACCCAACACTGATCCCATTTAACCTATATTGACTTCTATCGTCCTATTCAAAGTGTTTAGTTCATTTTGTGCCCAAAACCTCTCCCGTTTGACCGAGTTTGACTCTAATCGATTTATTTCAAGTGGTTTTGACATATTCATGGGTAAATACGTCATTTTCTACCCAAAATCGATCCCATTTGACTAATATTGACTCATATTGTCCTATTCGATGGTTTTAGATCATTTTATACCCAAAACCTCTCTTGTTTGACCGAGTTTGAATCCAATTGATGTATTTAAAGTTCTTATGACATGTTCCAGAGTAGATACGTCATTTTCTATCAAAACCGATCCCATTTAACCAATATCGACTCATATCGTCCTATTCGAAGTGCTTAGGTTATTTTATACCCAAAACATCCCTCGTTTGACAAAGTTTGACTCAAATCGATGTATTTCAAATCTTTATCACATGTTTTAGGGTAAATACAACATTTTCTACCCAAAACCGATCCCATTTGAGCAATATTGACTCACATCGTCCTATTCAAAGTGTTTAGGTTATTTTATACCCAAAACCTCTCTTGTTTACTCGAGTTTGGCTGAAATCGATGTATTTCAAGTGTTTATGACATGTTCTAGGGTTAATACGTCATTTTCTAGCCAAAACCAATTCCATTTGACCAATATTAACTCATATCGTCCTATTGGAAGTGTTTAGGTCATTTTATACCCAAAACCTCTCCCGAATGACAAAGCTTAACTCAAATCAATGTATTTCAAGTATTTATGACATTTTCAAATGTAAATACGTTCTTTTCTACCAAAAATCGATCTATATTAATCAATATTGACTCATATTGTCCCCTCCTAAGTGTTTAGATCATTTTAAACCCAAAACCTCACCCGTTTGACAAGGTTTTACTCAAATCGATCTATTTCAAGTGTTTATGACATATTCATGATTAAATACGTCATTTTCTACCCAAAATCGATTTGTTTTGACCAATATTGACTCATATCGTCCTTTCCGAAGTGTTTAGGTCATTTTAATCCCAAAAACTCTCCCGTTTGATTGAGTTTCACTCAAATAGAGTTTTTTAATTTGTGACATGTGTAAATACGTTATTTTCTACCCTAAATCGATCCTATTTTATATATATTTAATCATATAGTCCTATTAAAATTGTTAAGGTCATCTTATACCCAAAACCTCTCCCGTGTGACCAAGTTTCACTCAAATTGATGTATTGGAAGTGTTTATAACATGTTCATGGGTAGATACGTCACTTTATACCCAAAACCTTTCCCGTTTGACCGAGTTTGACTCAAATCGATGTATATCAAGTTTTTATGAAATATTAATGAGTAAATACGCCATTTTCTACTTAAAACCAATCACTTTTTACCAATAATGACTCATATCGTCCTATTCGAAGTGTTTAGGTCATTTTATACCCAAACCTCTCCCGTTTGTTCGAGTTTGACTCAAATCAATGTATTTCATGTTTCAGACATGTTCATGGGTAAATACATCATTTTCTACCAAAAATCAATCCCTTTTGACTAATATTGATTCATATCATCCTATTCGATGTGTTTAGATCATTTTATACCTAAAACCTCTCCCGTTTCACCGAGTGTGACTCAAATAGATGTATTTCAAGTGTTTATGACATGTTCAAGGGTAAATACGTCATATTATCCTATTCAAAGGTAGTAGTTCATTTTATACCCAAAATCTCTCCCTTTTGATCGAGTTTTACTAAAATCGATGTATTTCAAGTGTTTATGACAAGTTCTAGGGTAAAAACATCACTTTCTACCCAAAACCTATCCCATTTGACTAATATTGACTCATATCTTCCTATTCATAGTGTTTAGGTTATTTTATACCCAAAACCTCTCTCATTTACTCGAGGTTCACTCAAATGGATGTATGGTGTTTATGACATGGTATAGGGTAAATACGTCATCTTCTACCCAAAATCGATCCCGTTTGACCAATATTGACTTATATCATCCTATTCAAAGTGTTTAGGTCATTATATACCAAAAACCGCTCCCATATGAAAGAGTTTAACTCAAAACAATGTATTTCAAGTGTTTATGACAGTTTCATGGGTAAATAAGCCATTTTCTACCCAAAACTGATCCCTTTTAACCAATGTTGACTCGTATCGCCCTATTCAAAATGTTTAGATCATTTTATACCCAAAACCTCTCCCGTTTGACCGAGTTTGACTCAAATCGATGTATTTCAAGTTTTTTTGACATGTTCATGATTAAATACGTCATTTTCTACCCAAAACCGATTCGTTTAGACCAATATTGACTAATATCGTCCTATCCAAAGTGATTAGGTCATTATGTACCCAAGATCTCTCCCGTTTGATCGAGTTTGAGTCAAATAGAGTTTTCTCCATTGTTTAGGGCATGTTCAAGGGTAGCTACGTCATTTTCTACCCCAAATCGATCCCATTTGACCTATATTTACTCATATCGTCCTATTCGAAATGTTTAGGTCATCTTATACCCACCTCTCCCATTTGACAGAGTTTCACTGGAATCGATGTATTTCAAAAGTTTATAACATGATCGTGGTTAGATACGTCACTTTCTACCCAACACTGATCCCATTTAACCTATATTGACTTCTATCGTCCTATTCAAAGTGTTTAGTTCATTTTGTGCCCAAAACCTCTCCCGTTTGACCGAGTTTGACTCTAATCGATTTATTTCAAGTGGTTTTGACATATTCATGGGTAAATACGTCATTTTCTACCCAAAATCGATCCCATTTGACTAATATTGACTCATATTGTCCTATTCGATGGTTTTAGATCATTTTATACCCAAAACCTCTCTTGTTTGACCGAGTTTGAATCCAATTGATGTATTTAAAGTTCTTATGACATGTTCCAGAGTAGATACGTCATTTTCTATCAAAACCGATCCCATTTAACCAATATCGACTCATATCGTCCTATTCGAAGTGCTTAGGTTATTTTATACCCAAAACATCCCTCGTTTGACAAAGTTTGACTCAAATCGATGTATTTCAAATCTTTATCACATGTTTTAGGGTAAATACAACATTTTCTACCCAAAACCGATCCCATTTGAGCAATATTGACTCACATCGTCCTATTCAAAGTGTTTAGGTTATTTTATACCCAAAACCTCTCTTGTTTACTCGAGTTTGGCTGAAATCGATGTATTTCAAGTGTTTATGACATGTTCTAGGGTTAATACGTCATTTTCTAGCCAAAACCAATTCCATTTGACCAATATTAACTCATATCGTCCTATTGGAAGTGTTTAGGTCATTTTATACCCAAAACCTCTCCCGAATGACAAAGCTTAACTCAAATCAATGTATTTCAAGTATTTATGACATTTTCAAATGTAAATACGTTCTTTTCTACCAAAAATCGATCTATATTAATCAATATTGACTCATATTGTCCCCTCCTAAGTGTTTAGATCATTTTAAACCCAAAACCTCACCCGTTTGACAAGGTTTTACTCAAATCGATCTATTTCAAGTGTTTATGACATATTCATGATTAAATACGTCATTTTCTACCCAAAATCGATTTGTTTTGACCAATATTGACTCATATCGTCCTTTCCGAAGTGTTTAGGTCATTTTAATCCCAAAAACTCTCCCGTTTGATTGAGTTTCACTCAAATAGAGTTTTTTAATTTGTGACATGTGTAAATACGTTATTTTCTACCCTAAATCGATCCTATTTTATATATATTTAATCATATAGTCCTATTAAAATTGTTAAGGTCATCTTATACCCAAAACCTCTCCCGTGTGACCAAGTTTCACTCAAATTGATGTATTGGAAGTGTTTATAACATGTTCATGGGTAGATACGTCACTTTATACCCAAAACCTTTCCCGTTTGACCGAGTTTGACTCAAATCGATGTATATCAAGTTTTTATGAAATATTAATGAGTAAATACGCCATTTTCTACTTAAAACCAATCACTTTTTACCAATAATGACTCATATCGTCCTATTCGAAGTGTTTAGGTCATTTTATACCCAAACCTCTCCCGTTTGTTCGAGTTTGACTCAAATCAATGTATTTCATGTTTCAGACATGTTCATGGGTAAATACATCATTTTCTACCAAAAATCAATCCCTTTTGACTAATATTGATTCATATCATCCTATTCGATGTGTTTAGATCATTTTATACCTAAAACCTCTCCCGTTTCACCGAGTGTGACTCAAATAGATGTATTTCAAGTGTTTATGACATGTTCAAGGGTAAATACGTCATATTATCCTATTCAAAGGTAGTAGTTCATTTTATACCCAAAATCTCTCCCTTTTGATCGAGTTTTACTAAAATCGATGTATTTCAAGTGTTTATGACAAGTTCTAGGGTAAAAACATCACTTTCTACCCAAAACCTATCCCATTTGACTAATATTGACTCATATCTTCCTATTCATAGTGTTTAGGTTATTTTATACCCAAAACCTCTCTCATTTACTCGAGGTTCACTCAAATGGATGTATGGTGTTTATGACATGGTATAGGGTAAATACGTCATCTTCTACCCAAAATCGATCCCGTTTGACCAATATTGACTTATATCATCCTATTCAAAGTGTTTAGGTCATTCTATACCAAAAACCGCTCCCATATGAAAGAGTTAAACTCAAAACAATGTATTTCAAGTGTTTACGACAGTTTCATGGGTAAATAAGCCATTTTCTACCCAAAACTGATCCCTTTTAACCAATGTTGACTCGTATCGCCCTATTCAAAATGTTTAGATCATTTTATACCCAAAACCTCTCCCGTTTGACCGAGTTTGACTCAAATCGATGTATTTCAAGTTTTTATGTCATGTTCATGATTAAATACGTCATTTTCTACCCAAAACCGATTCGTTTAGACCAATATTGACTAATATCGTCCTATCCAAAGTGATTAGGTCATTTTATACCCAAGATCTCTCCCGTTTGATCGAGTTTGAGTCAAATAGAGTTTTCTCCATTGTTTAGGGCATGTTCAAGGGTAGCTACGTCATTTTCTACCCCAAATCGATCCCATTTGACCTATATTTACTCATATCGTCCTATTCGAAATGTTTAGGTCATCTTATACCCACCTCTCCCATTTGACAGAGTTTCACTGGAATCGATGTATTTCAAAAGTTTATAACATGATCGTGGTTAGATACGTCACTTTCTACCCAACACTGATCCCATTTAACCTATATTGACTTCTATCGTCCTATTCAAAGTGTTTAGTTCATTTTGTGCCCAAAACCTCTCCCGTTTGACCGAGTTTGACTCTAATCGATTTATTTCAAGTGGTTTTGACATATTCATGGGTAAATACGTCATTTTCTACCCAAAATCGATCCCATTTGACTAATATTGACTCATATTGTCCTATTCGATGGTTTTAGATCATTTTATACCCAAAACCTCTCTTGTTTGACCGAGTTTGAATCCAATTGATGTATTTAAAGTTCTTATGACATGTTCCAGAGTAGATACGTCATTTTCTATCAAAACCGATCCCATTTAACCAATATCGACTCATATCGTCCTATTCGAAGTGCTTAGGTTATTTTATACCCAAAACATCCCTCGTTTGACAAAGTTTGACTCAAATCGATGTATTTCAAATCTTTATCACATGTTTTAGGGTAAATACAACATTTTCTACCCAAAACCGATCCCATTTGAGCAATATTGACTCACATCGTCCTATTCAAAGTGTTTAGGTTATTTTATACCCAAAACCTCTCTTGTTTACTCGAGTTTGGCTGAAATCGATGTATTTCAAGTGTTTATGACATGTTCTAGGGTTAATACGTCATTTTCTAGCCAAAACCAATTCCATTTGACCAATATTAACTCATATCGTCCTATTGGAAGTGTTTAGGTCATTTTATACCCAAAACCTCTCCCGAATGACAAAGCTTAACTCAAATCAATGTATTTCAAGTATTTATGACATTTTCAAATGTAAATACGTTCTTTTCTACCAAAAATCGATCTATATTAATCAATATTGACTCATATTGTCCCCTCCTAAGTGTTTAGATCATTTTAAACCCAAAACCTCACCCGTTTGACAAGGTTTTACTCAAATCGATCTATTTCAAGTGTTTATGACATATTCATGATTAAATACGTCATTTTCTACCCAAAATCGATTTGTTTTGACCAATATTGACTCATATCGTCCTTTCCGAAGTGTTTAGGTCATTTTAATCCCAAAAACTCTCCCGTTTGATTGAGTTTCACTCAAATAGAGTTTTTTAATTTGTGACATGTGTAAATACGTTATTTTCTACCCTAAATCGATCCTATTTTATATATATTTAATCATATAGTCCTATTAAAATTGTTAAGGTCATCTTATACCCAAAACCTCTCCCGTGTGACCAAGTTTCACTCAAATTGATGTATTGGAAGTGTTTATAACATGTTCATGGGTAGATACGTCACTTTATACCCAAAACCTTTCCCGTTTGACCGAGTTTGACTCAAATCGATGTATATCAAGTTTTTATGAAATATTAATGAGTAAATACGCCATTTTCTACTTAAAACCAATCACTTTTTACCAATAATGACTCATATCGTCCTATTCGAAGTGTTTAGGTCATTTTATACCCAAACCTCTCCCGTTTGTTCGAGTTTGACTCAAATCAATGTATTTCATGTTTCAGACATGTTCATGGGTAAATACATCATTTTCTACCAAAAATCAATCCCTTTTGACTAATATTGATTCATATCATCCTATTCGATGTGTTTAGATCATTTTATACCTAAAACCTCTCCCGTTTCACCGAGTGTGACTCAAATAGATGTATTTCAAGTGTTTATGACATGTTCAAGGGTAAATACGTCATATTATCCTATTCAAAGGTAGTAGTTCATTTTATACCCAAAATCTCTCCCTTTTGATCGAGTTTTACTAAAATCGATGTATTTCAAGTGTTTATGACAAGTTCTAGGGTAAAAACATCACTTTCTACCCAAAACCTATCCCATTTGACTAATATTGACTCATATCTTCCTATTCATAGTGTTTAGGTTATTTTATACCCAAAACCTCTCTCATTTACTCGAGGTTCACTCAAATGGATGTATGGTGTTTATGACATGGTATAGGGTAAATACGTCATCTTCTACCCAAAATCGATCCCGTTTGACCAATATTGACTTATATCATCCTATTCAAAGTGTTTAGGTCATTCTATACCAAAAACCGCTCCCATATGAAAGAGTTAAACTCAAAACAATGTATTTCAAGTGTTTACGACAGTTTCATGGGTAAATAAGCCATTTTCTACCCAAAACTGATCCCTTTTAACCAATGTTGACTCGTATCGCCCTATTCAAAATGTTTAGATCATTTTATACCCAAAACCTCTCCCGTTTGACCGAGTTTGACTCAAATCGATGTATTTCAAGTTTTTATGTCATGTTCATGATTAAATACGTCATTTTCTACCCAAAACCGATTCGTTTAGACCAATATTGACTAATATCGTCCTATCCAAAGTGATTAGGTCATTATGTACCCAAGATCTCTCCCGTTTGATCGAGTTTGAGTCAAATAGAGTTTTCTCCATTGTTTAGGGCATGTTCAAGGGTAGCTACGTCATTTTCTACCCCAAATCGATCCCATTTGACCTATATTTACTCATATCGTCCTATTCGAAATGTTTAGGTCATCTTATACCCACCTCTCCCATTTGACAGAGTTTCACTGGAATCGATGTATTTCAAAAGTTTATAACATGATCGTGGTTAGATACGTCACTTTCTACCCAACACTGATCCCATTTAACCTATATTGACTTCTATCGTCCTATTCAAAGTGTTTAGTTCATTTTGTGCCCAAAACCTCTCCCGTTTGACCGAGTTTGACTCTAATCGATTTATTTCAAGTGGTTTTGACATATTCATGGGTAAATACGTCATTTTCTACCCAAAATCGATCCCATTTGACTAATATTGACTCATATTGTCCTATTCGATGGTTTTAGATCATTTTATACCCAAAACCTCTCTTGTTTGACCGAGTTTGAATCCAATTGATGTATTTAAAGTTCTTATGACATGTTCCAGAGTAGATACGTCATTTTCTATCAAAACCGATCCCATTTAACCAATATCGACTCATATCGTCCTATTCGAAGTGCTTAGGTTATTTTATACCCAAAACATCCCTCGTTTGACAAAGTTTGACTCAAATCGATGTATTTCAAATCTTTATCACATGTTTTAGGGTAAATACAACATTTTCTACCCAAAACCGATCCCATTTGAGCAATATTGACTCACATCGTCCTATTCAAAGTGTTTAGGTTATTTTATACCCAAAACCTCTCTTGTTTACTCGAGTTTGGCTGAAATCGATGTATTTCAAGTGTTTATGACATGTTCTAGGGTTAATACGTCATTTTCTAGCCAAAACCAATTCCATTTGACCAATATTAACTCATATCGTCCTATTGGAAGTGTTTAGGTCATTTTATACCCAAAACCTCTCCCGAATGACAAAGCTTAACTCAAATCAATGTATTTCAAGTATTTATGACATTTTCAAATGTAAATACGTTCTTTTCTACCAAAAATCGATCTATATTAATCAATATTGACTCATATTGTCCCCTCCTAAGTGTTTAGATCATTTTAAACCCAAAACCTCACCCGTTTGACAAGGTTTTACTCAAATCGATCTATTTCAAGTGTTTATGACATATTCATGATTAAATACGTCATTTTCTACCCAAAATCGATTTGTTTTGACCAATATTGACTCATATCGTCCTTTCCGAAGTGTTTAGGTCATTTTAATCCCAAAAACTCTCCCGTTTGATTGAGTTTCACTCAAATAGAGTTTTTTAATTTGTGACATGTGTAAATACGTTATTTTCTACCCTAAATCGATCCTATTTTATATATATTTAATCATATAGTCCTATTAAAATTGTTAAGGTCATCTTATACCCAAAACCTCTCCCGTGTGACCAAGTTTCACTCAAATTGATGTATTGGAAGTGTTTATAACATGTTCATGGGTAGATACGTCACTTTATACCCAAAACCTTTCCCGTTTGACCGAGTTTGACTCAAATCGATGTATATCAAGTTTTTATGAAATATTAATGAGTAAATACGCCATTTTCTACTTAAAACCAATCACTTTTTACCAATAATGACTCATATCGTCCTATTCGAAGTGTTTAGGTCATTTTATACCCAAACCTCTCCCGTTTGTTCGAGTTTGACTCAAATCAATGTATTTCATGTTTCAGACATGTTCATGGGTAAATACATCATTTTCTACCAAAAATCAATCCCTTTTGACTAATATTGATTCATATCATCCTATTCGATGTGTTTAGATCATTTTATACCTAAAACCTCTCCCGTTTCACCGAGTGTGACTCAAATAGATGTATTTCAAGTGTTTATGACATGTTCAAGGGTAAATACGTCATATTATCCTATTCAAAGGTAGTAGTTCATTTTATACCCAAAATCTCTCCCTTTTGATCGAGTTTTACTAAAATCGATGTATTTCAAGTGTTTATGACAAGTTCTAGGGTAAAAACATCACTTTCTACCCAAAACCTATCCCATTTGACTAATATTGACTCATATCTTCCTATTCATAGTGTTTAGGTTATTTTATACCCAAAACCTCTCTCATTTACTCGAGGTTCACTCAAATGGATGTATGGTGTTTATGACATGGTATAGGGTAAATACGTCATCTTCTACCCAAAATCGATCCCGTTTGACCAATATTGACTTATATCATCCTATTCAAAGTGTTTAGGTCATTCTATACCAAAAACCGCTCCCATATGAAAGAGTTAAACTCAAAACAATGTATTTCAAGTGTTTACGACAGTTTCATGGGTAAATAAGCCATTTTCTACCCAAAACTGATCCCTTTTAACCAATGTTGACTCGTATCGCCCTATTCAAAATGTTTAGATCATTTTATACCCAAAACCTCTCCCGTTTGACCGAGTTTGACTCAAATCGATGTATTTCAAGTTTTTTTGACATGTTCATGATTAAATACGTCATTTTCTACCCAAAACCGATTCGTTTAGACCAATATTGACTAATATCGTCCTATCCAAAGTGATTAGGTCATTATGTACCCAAGATCTCTCCCGTTTGATCGAGTTTGAGTCAAATAGAGTTTTCTCCATTGTTTAGGGCATGTTCAAGGGTAGCTACGTCATTTTCTACCCCAAATCGATCCCATTTGACCTATATTTACTCATATCGTCCTATTCGAAATGTTTAGGTCATCTTATACCCACCTCTCCCATTTGACAGAGTTTCACTGGAATCGATGTATTTCAAAAGTTTATAACATGATCGTGGTTAGATACGTCACTTTCTACCCAACACTGATCCCATTTAACCTATATTGACTTCTATCGTCCTATTCAAAGTGTTTAGTTCATTTTGTGCCCAAAACCTCTCCCGTTTGACCGAGTTTGACTCTAATCGATTTATTTCAAGTGGTTTTGACATATTCATGGGTAAATACGTCATTTTCTACCCAAAATCGATCCCATTTGACTAATATTGACTCATATTGTCCTATTCGATGGTTTTAGATCATTTTATACCCAAAACCTCTCTTGTTTGACCGAGTTTGAATCCAATTGATGTATTTAAAGTTCTTATGACATGTTCCAGAGTAGATACGTCATTTTCTATCAAAACCGATCCCATTTAACCAATATCGACTCATATCGTCCTATTCGAAGTGCTTAGGTTATTTTATACCCAAAACATCCCTCGTTTGACAAAGTTTGACTCAAATCGATGTATTTCAAATCTTTATCACATGTTTTAGGGTAAATACAACATTTTCTACCCAAAACCGATCCCATTTGAGCAATATTGACTCACATCGTCCTATTCAAAGTGTTTAGGTTATTTTATACCCAAAACCTCTCTTGTTTACTCGAGTTTGGCTGAAATCGATGTATTTCAAGTGTTTATGACATGTTCTAGGGTTAATACGTCATTTTCTAGCCAAAACCAATTCCATTTGACCAATATTAACTCATATCGTCCTATTGGAAGTGTTTAGGTCATTTTATACCCAAAACCTCTCCCGAATGACAAAGCTTAACTCAAATCAATGTATTTCAAGTATTTATGACATTTTCAAATGTAAATACGTTCTTTTCTACCAAAAATCGATCTATATTAATCAATATTGACTCATATTGTCCCCTCCTATGTGTTTAGATCATTTTAAACCCAAAACCTCACCCGTTTGACAAGGTTTTACTCAAATCGATCTATTTCAAGTGTTTATGACATATTCATGATTAAATACGTCATTTTCTACCCAAAATCGATTTGTTTTGACCAATATTGACTCATATCGTCCTTTCCGAAGTGTTTAGGTCATTTTAATCCCAAAAACTCTCCCGTTTGATTGAGTTTCACTCAAATAGAGTTTTTTAATTTGTGACATGTGTAAATACGTTATTTTCTACCCTAAATCGATCCTATTTTATATATATTTAATCATATAGTCCTATTAAAATTGTTAAGGTCATCTTATACCCAAAACCTCTCCCGTGTGACCAAGTTTCACTCAAATTGATGTATTGGAAGTGTTTATAACATGTTCATGGGTAGATACGTCACTTTATACCCAAAACCTTTCCCGTTTGACCGAGTTTGACTCAAATCGATGTATATCAAGTTTTTATGAAATATTAATGAGTAAATACGCCATTTTCTACTTAAAACCAATCACTTTTTACCAATAATGACTCATATCGTCCTATTCGAAGTGTTTAGGTCATTTTATACCCAAACCTCTCCCGTTTGTTCGAGTTTGACTCAAATCAATGTATTTCATGTTTCAGACATGTTCATGGGTAAATACATCATTTTCTACCAAAAATCAATCCCTTTTGACTAATATTGATTCATATCATCCTATTCGATGTGTTTAGATCATTTTATACCTAAAACCTCTCCCGTTTCACCGAGTGTGACTCAAATAGATGTATTTCAAGTGTTTATGACATGTTCAAGGGTAAATACGTCATATTATCCTATTCAAAGGTAGTAGTTCATTTTATACCCAAAATCTCTCCCTTTTGATCGAGTTTTACTAAAATCGATGTATTTCAAGTGTTTATGACAAGTTCTAGGGTAAAAACATCACTTTCTACCCAAAACCTATCCCATTTGACTAATATTGACTCATATCTTCCTATTCATAGTGTTTAGGTTATTTTATACCCAAAACCTCTCTCATTTACTCGAGGTTCACTCAAATGGATGTATGGTGTTTATGACATGGTATAGGGTAAATACGTCATCTTCTACCCAAAATCGATCCCGTTTGACCAATATTGACTTATATCATCCTATTCAAAGTGTTTAGGTCATTCTATACCAAAAACCGCTCCCATATGAAAGAGTTAAACTCAAAACAATGTATTTCAAGTGTTTACGACAGTTTCATGGGTAAATAAGCCATTTTCTACCCAAAACTGATCCCTTTTAACCAATGTTGACTCGTATCGCCCTATTCAAAATGTTTAGATCATTTTATACCCAAAACCTCTCCCGTTTGACCGAGTTTGACTCAAATCGATGTATTTCAAGTTTTTATGTCATGTTCATGATTAAATACGTCATTTTCTACCCAAAACCGATTCGTTTAGACCAATATTGACTAATATCGTCCTATCCAAAGTGATTAGGTCATTATGTACCCAAGATCTCTCCCGTTTGATCGAGTTTGAGTCAAATAGAGTTTTCTCCATTGTTTAGGGCATGTTCAAGGGTAGCTACGTCATTTTCTACCCCAAATCGATCCCATTTGACCTATATTTACTCATATCGTCCTATTCGAAATGTTTAGGTCATCTTATACCCACCTCTCCCATTTGACAGAGTTTCACTGGAATCGATGTATTTCAAAAGTTTATAACATGATCGTGGTTAGATACGTCACTTTCTACCCAACACTGATCCCATTTAACCTATATTGACTTCTATCGTCCTATTCAAAGTGTTTAGTTCATTTTGTGCCCAAAACCTCTCCCGTTTGACCGAGTTTGACTCTAATCGATTTATTTCAAGTGGTTTTGACATATTCATGGGTAAATACGTCATTTTCTACCCAAAATCGATCCCATTTGACTAATATTGACTCATATTGTCCTATTCGATGGTTTTAGATCATTTTATACCCAAAACCTCTCTTGTTTGACCGAGTTTGAATCCAATTGATGTATTTAAAGTTCTTATGACATGTTCCAGAGTAGATACGTCATTTTCTATCAAAACCGATCCCATTTAACCAATATCGACTCATATCGTCCTATTCGAAGTGCTTAGGTTATTTTATACCCAAAACATCCCTCGTTTGACAAAGTTTGACTCAAATCGATGTATTTCAAATCTTTATCACATGTTTTAGGGTAAATACAACATTTTCTACCCAAAACCGATCCCATTTGAGCAATATTGACTCACATCGTCCTATTCAAAGTGTTTAGGTTATTTTATACCCAAAACCTCTCTTGTTTACTCGAGTTTGGCTGAAATCGATGTATTTCAAGTGTTTATGACATGTTCTAGGGTTAATACGTCATTTTCTAGCCAAAACCAATTCCATTTGACCAATATTAACTCATATCGTCCTATTGGAAGTGTTTAGGTCATTTTATACCCAAAACCTCTCCCGAATGACAAAGCTTAACTCAAATCAATGTATTTCAAGTATTTATGACATTTTCAAATGTAAATACGTTCTTTTCTACCAAAAATCGATCTATATTAATCAATATTGACTCATATTGTCCCCTCCTAAGTGTTTAGATCATTTTAAACCCAAAACCTCACCCGTTTGACAAGGTTTTACTCAAATCGATCTATTTCAAGTGTTTATGACATATTCATGATTAAATACGTCATTTTCTACCCAAAATCGATTTGTTTTGACCAATATTGACTCATATCGTCCTTTCCGAAGTGTTTAGGTCATTTTAATCCCAAAAACTCTCCCGTTTGATTGAGTTTCACTCAAATAGAGTTTTTTAATTTGTGACATGTGTAAATACGTTATTTTCTACCCTAAATCGATCCTATTTTATATATATTTAATCATATAGTCCTATTAAAATTGTTAAGGTCATCTTATACCCAAAACCTCTCCCGTGTGACCAAGTTTCACTCAAATTGATGTATTGGAAGTGTTTATAACATGTTCATGGGTAGATACGTCACTTTATACCCAAAACCTTTCCCGTTTGACCGAGTTTGACTCAAATCGATGTATATCAAGTTTTTATGAAATATTAATGAGTAAATACGCCATTTTCTACTTAAAACCAATCACTTTTTACCAATAATGACTCATATCGTCCTATTCGAAGTGTTTAGGTCATTTTATACCCAAACCTCTCCCGTTTGTTCGAGTTTGACTCAAATCAATGTATTTCATGTTTCAGACATGTTCATGGGTAAATACATCATTTTCTACCAAAAATCAATCCCTTTTGACTAATATTGATTCATATCATCCTATTCGATGTGTTTAGATCATTTTATACCTAAAACCTCTCCCGTTTCACCGAGTGTGACTCAAATAGATGTATTTCAAGTGTTTATGACATGTTCAAGGGTAAATACGTCATATTATCCTATTCAAAGGTAGTAGTTCATTTTATACCCAAAATCTCTCCCTTTTGATCGAGTTTTACTAAAATCGATGTATTTCAAGTGTTTATGACAAGTTCTAGGGTAAAAACATCACTTTCTACCCAAAACCTATCCCATTTGACTAATATTGACTCATATCTTCCTATTCATAGTGTTTAGGTTATTTTATACCCAAAACCTCTCTCATTTACTCGAGGTTCACTCAAATGGATGTATGGTGTTTATGACATGGTATAGGGTAAATACGTCATCTTCTACCCAAAATCGATCCCGTTTGACCAATATTGACTTATATCATCCTATTCAAAGTGTTTAGGTCATTCTATACCAAAAACCGCTCCCATATGAAAGAGTTAAACTCAAAACAATGTATTTCAAGTGTTTACGACAGTTTCATGGGTAAATAAGCCATTTTCTACCCAAAACTGATCCCTTTTAACCAATGTTGACTCGTATCGCCCTATTCAAAATGTTTAGATCATTTTATACCCAAAACCTCTCCCGTTTGACCGAGTTTGACTCAAATCGATGTATTTCAAGTTTTTATGTCATGTTCATGATTAAATACGTCATTTTCTACCCAAAACCGATTCGTTTAGACCAATATTGACTAATATCGTCCTATCCAAAGTGATTAGGTCATTTTATACCCAAGATCTCTCCCGTTTGATCGAGTTTGAGTCAAATAGAGTTTTCTCCATTGTTTAGGGCATGTTCAAGGGTAGCTACGTCATTTTCTACCCCAAATCGATCCCATTTGACCTATATTTACTCATATCGTCCTATTCGAAATGTTTAGGTCATCTTATACCCACCTCTCCCATTTGACAGAGTTTCACTGGAATCGATGTATTTCAAAAGTTTATAACATGATCGTGGTTAGATACGTCACTTTCTACCCAACACTGATCCCATTTAACCTATATTGACTTCTATCGTCCTATTCAAAGTGTTTAGTTCATTTTGTGCCCAAAACCTCTCCCGTTTGACCGAGTTTGACTCTAATCGATTTATTTCAAGTGGTTTTGACATATTCATGGGTAAATACGTCATTTTCTACCCAAAATCGATCCCATTTGACTAATATTGACTCATATTGTCCTATTCGATGGTTTTAGATCATTTTATACCCAAAACCTCTCTTGTTTGACCGAGTTTGAATCCAATTGATGTATTTAAAGTTCTTATGACATGTTCCAGAGTAGATACGTCATTTTCTATCAAAACCGATCCCATTTAACCAATATCGACTCATATCGTCCTATTCGAAGTGCTTAGGTTATTTTATACCCAAAACATCCCTCGTTTGACAAAGTTTGACTCAAATCGATGTATTTCAAATCTTTATCACATGTTTTAGGGTAAATACAACATTTTCTACCCAAAACCGATCCCATTTGAGCAATATTGACTCACATCGTCCTATTCAAAGTGTTTAGGTTATTTTATACCCAAAACCTCTCTTGTTTACTCGAGTTTGGCTGAAATCGATGTATTTCAAGTGTTTATGACATGTTCTAGGGTTAATACGTCATTTTCTAGCCAAAACCAATTCCATTTGACCAATATTAACTCATATCGTCCTATTGGAAGTGTTTAGGTCATTTTATACCCAAAACCTCTCCCGAATGACAAAGCTTAACTCAAATCAATGTATTTCAAGTATTTATGACATTTTCAAATGTAAATACGTTCTTTTCTACCAAAAATCGATCTATATTAATCAATATTGACTCATATTGTCCCCTCCTATGTGTTTAGATCATTTTAAACCCAAAACCTCACCCGTTTGACAAGGTTTTACTCAAATCGATCTATTTCAAGTGTTTATGACATATTCATGATTAAATACGTCATTTTCTACCCAAAATCGATTTGTTTTGACCAATATTGACTCATATCGTCCTTTCCGAAGTGTTTAGGTCATTTTAATCCCAAAAACTCTCCCGTTTGATTGAGTTTCACTCAAATAGAGTTTTTTAATTTGTGACATGTGTAAATACGTTATTTTCTACCCTAAATCGATCCTATTTTATATATATTTAATCATATAGTCCTATTAAAATTGTTAAGGTCATCTTATACCCAAAACCTCTCCCGTGTGACCAAGTTTCACTCAAATTGATGTATTGGAAGTGTTTATAACATGTTCATGGGTAGATACGTCACTTTATACCCAAAACCTTTCCCGTTTGACCGAGTTTGACTCAAATCGATGTATATCAAGTTTTTATGAAATATTAATGAGTAAATACGCCATTTTCTACTTAAAACCAATCACTTTTTACCAATAATGACTCATATCGTCCTATTCGAAGTGTTTAGGTCATTTTATACCCAAACCTCTCCCGTTTGTTCGAGTTTGACTCAAATCAATGTATTTCATGTTTCAGACATGTTCATGGGTAAATACATCATTTTCTACCAAAAATCAATCCCTTTTGACTAATATTGATTCATATCATCCTATTCGATGTGTTTAGATCATTTTATACCTAAAACCTCTCCCGTTTCACCGAGTGTGACTCAAATAGATGTATTTCAAGTGTTTATGACATGTTCAAGGGTAAATACGTCATATTATCCTATTCAAAGGTAGTAGTTCATTTTATACCCAAAATCTCTCCCTTTTGATCGAGTTTTACTAAAATCGATGTATTTCAAGTGTTTATGACAAGTTCTAGGGTAAAAACATCACTTTCTACCCAAAACCTATCCCATTTGACTAATATTGACTCATATCTTCCTATTCATAGTGTTTAGGTTATTTTATACCCAAAACCTCTCTCATTTACTCGAGGTTCACTCAAATGGATGTATGGTGTTTATGACATGGTATAGGGTAAATACGTCATCTTCTACCCAAAATCGATCCCGTTTGACCAATATTGACTTATATCATCCTATTCAAAGTGTTTAGGTCATTCTATACCAAAAACCGCTCCCATATGAAAGAGTTAAACTCAAAACAATGTATTTCAAGTGTTTACGACAGTTTCATGGGTAAATAAGCCATTTTCTACCCAAAACTGATCCCTTTTAACCAATGTTGACTCGTATCGCCCTATTCAAAATGTTTAGATCATTTTATACCCAAAACCTCTCCCGTTTGACCGAGTTTGACTCAAATCGATGTATTTCAAGTTTTTATGTCATGTTCATGATTAAATACGTCATTTTCTACCCAAAACCGATTCGTTTAGACCAATATTGACTAATATCGTCCTATCCAAAGTGATTAGGTCATTTTATACCCAAGATCTCTCCCGTTTGATCGAGTTTGAGTCAAATAGAGTTTTCTCCATTGTTTAGGGCATGTTCAAGGGTAGCTACGTCATTTTCTACCCCAAATCGATCCCATTTGACCTATATTTACTCATATCGTCCTATTCGAAATGTTTAGGTCATCTTATACCCACCTCTCCCATTTGACAGAGTTTCACTGGAATCGATGTATTTCAAAAGTTTATAACATGATCGTGGTTAGATACGTCACTTTCTACCCAACACTGATCCCATTTAACCTATATTGACTTCTATCGTCCTATTCAAAGTGTTTAGTTCATTTTGTGCCCAAAACCTCTCCCGTTTGACCGAGTTTGACTCTAATCGATTTATTTCAAGTGGTTTTGACATATTCATGGGTAAATACGTCATTTTCTACCCAAAATCGATCCCATTTGACTAATATTGACTCATATTGTCCTATTCGATGGTTTTAGATCATTTTATACCCAAAACCTCTCTTGTTTGACCGAGTTTGAATCCAATTGATGTATTTAAAGTTCTTATGACATGTTCCAGAGTAGATACGTCATTTTCTATCAAAACCGATCCCATTTAACCAATATCGACTCATATCGTCCTATTCGAAGTGCTTAGGTTATTTTATACCCAAAACATCCCTCGTTTGACAAAGTTTGACTCAAATCGATGTATTTCAAATCTTTATCACATGTTTTAGGGTAAATACAACATTTTCTACCCAAAACCGATCCCATTTGAGCAATATTGACTCACATCGTCCTATTCAAAGTGTTTAGGTTATTTTATACCCAAAACCTCTCTTGTTTACTCGAGTTTGGCTGAAATCGATGTATTTCAAGTGTTTATGACATGTTCTAGGGTTAATACGTCATTTTCTAGCCAAAACCAATTCCATTTGACCAATATTAACTCATATCGTCCTATTGGAAGTGTTTAGGTCATTTTATACCCAAAACCTCTCCCGAATGACAAAGCTTAACTCAAATCAATGTATTTCAAGTATTTATGACATTTTCAAATGTAAATACGTTCTTTTCTACCAAAAATCGATCTATATTAATCAATATTGACTCATATTGTCCCCTCCTAAGTGTTTAGATCATTTTAAACCCAAAACCTCACCCGTTTGACAAGGTTTTACTCAAATCGATCTATTTCAAGTGTTTATGACATATTCATGATTAAATACGTCATTTTCTACCCAAAATCGATTTGTTTTGACCAATATTGACTCATATCGTCCTTTCCGAAGTGTTTAGGTCATTTTAATCCCAAAAACTCTCCCGTTTGATTGAGTTTCACTCAAATAGAGTTTTTTAATTTGTGACATGTGTAAATACGTTATTTTCTACCCTAAATCGATCCTATTTTATATATATTTAATCATATAGTCCTATTAAAATTGTTAAGGTCATCTTATACCCAAAACCTCTCCCGTGTGACCAAGTTTCACTCAAATTGATGTATTGGAAGTGTTTATAACATGTTCATGGGTAGATACGTCACTTTATACCCAAAACCTTTCCCGTTTGACCGAGTTTGACTCAAATCGATGTATATCAAGTTTTTATGAAATATTAATGAGTAAATACGCCATTTTCTACTTAAAACCAATCACTTTTTACCAATAATGACTCATATCGTCCTATTCGAAGTGTTTAGGTCATTTTATACCCAAACCTCTCCCGTTTGTTCGAGTTTGACTCAAATCAATGTATTTCATGTTTCAGACATGTTCATGGGTAAATACATCATTTTCTACCAAAAATCAATCCCTTTTGACTAATATTGATTCATATCATCCTATTCGATGTGTTTAGATCATTTTATACCTAAAACCTCTCCCGTTTCACCGAGTGTGACTCAAATAGATGTATTTCAAGTGTTTATGACATGTTCAAGGGTAAATACGTCATATTATCCTATTCAAAGGTAGTAGTTCATTTTATACCCAAAATCTCTCCCTTTTGATCGAGTTTTACTAAAATCGATGTATTTCAAGTGTTTATGACAAGTTCTAGGGTAAAAACATCACTTTCTACCCAAAACCTATCCCATTTGACTAATATTGACTCATATCTTCCTATTCATAGTGTTTAGGTTATTTTATACCCAAAACCTCTCTCATTTACTCGAGGTTCACTCAAATGGATGTATGGTGTTTATGACATGGTATAGGGTAAATACGTCATCTTCTACCCAAAATCGATCCCGTTTGACCAATATTGACTTATATCATCCTATTCAAAGTGTTTAGGTCATTCTATACCAAAAACCGCTCCCATATGAAAGAGTTAAACTCAAAACAATGTATTTCAAGTGTTTACGACAGTTTCATGGGTAAATAAGCCATTTTCTACCCAAAACTGATCCCTTTTAACCAATGTTGACTCGTATCGCCCTATTCAAAATGTTTAGATCATTTTATACCCAAAACCTCTCCCGTTTGACCGAGTTTGACTCAAATCGATGTATTTCAAGTTTTTATGTCATGTTCATGATTAAATACGTCATTTTCTACCCAAAACCGATTCGTTTAGACCAATATTGACTAATATCGTCCTATCCAAAGTGATTAGGTCATTTTATACCCAAGATCTCTCCCGTTTGATCGAGTTTGAGTCAAATAGAGTTTTCTCCATTGTTTAGGGCATGTTCAAGGGTAGCTACGTCATTTTCTACCCCAAATCGATCCCATTTGACCTATATTTACTCATATCGTCCTATTCGAAATGTTTAGGTCATCTTATACCCACCTCTCCCATTTGACAGAGTTTCACTGGAATCGATGTATTTCAAAAGTTTATAACATGATCGTGGTTAGATACGTCACTTTCTACCCAACACTGATCCCATTTAACCTATATTGACTTCTATCGTCCTATTCAAAGTGTTTAGTTCATTTTGTGCCCAAAACCTCTCCCGTTTGACCGAGTTTGACTCTAATCGATTTATTTCAAGTGGTTTTGACATATTCATGGGTAAATACGTCATTTTCTACCCAAAATCGATCCCATTTGACTAATATTGACTCATATTGTCCTATTCGATGGTTTTAGATCATTTTATACCCAAAACCTCTCTTGTTTGACCGAGTTTGAATCCAATTGATGTATTTAAAGTTCTTATGACATGTTCCAGAGTAGATACGTCATTTTCTATCAAAACCGATCCCATTTAACCAATATCGACTCATATCGTCCTATTCGAAGTGCTTAGGTTATTTTATACCCAAAACATCCCTCGTTTGACAAAGTTTGACTCAAATCGATGTATTTCAAATCTTTATCACATGTTTTAGGGTAAATACAACATTTTCTACCCAAAACCGATCCCATTTGAGCAATATTGACTCACATCGTCCTATTCAAAGTGTTTAGGTTATTTTATACCCAAAACCTCTCTTGTTTACTCGAGTTTGGCTGAAATCGATGTATTTCAAGTGTTTATGACATGTTCTAGGGTTAATACGTCATTTTCTAGCCAAAACCAATTCCATTTGACCAATATTAACTCATATCGTCCTATTGGAAGTGTTTAGGTCATTTTATACCCAAAACCTCTCCCGAATGACAAAGCTTAACTCAAATCAATGTATTTCAAGTATTTATGACATTTTCAAATGTAAATACGTTCTTTTCTACCAAAAATCGATCTATATTAATCAATATTGACTCATATTGTCCCCTCCTAAGTGTTTAGATCATTTTAAACCCAAAACCTCACCCGTTTGACAAGGTTTTACTCAAATCGATCTATTTCAAGTGTTTATGACATATTCATGATTAAATACGTCATTTTCTACCCAAAATCGATTTGTTTTGACCAATATTGACTCATATCGTCCTTTCCGAAGTGTTTAGGTCATTTTAATCCCAAAAACTCTCCCGTTTGATTGAGTTTCACTCAAATAGAGTTTTTTAATTTGTGACATGTGTAAATACGTTATTTTCTACCCTAAATCGATCCTATTTTATATATATTTAATCATATAGTCCTATTAAAATTGTTAAGGTCATCTTATACCCAAAACCTCTCCCGTGTGACCAAGTTTCACTCAAATTGATGTATTGGAAGTGTTTATAACATGTTCATGGGTAGATACGTCACTTTATACCCAAAACCTTTCCCGTTTGACCGAGTTTGACTCAAATCGATGTATATCAAGTTTTTATGAAATATTAATGAGTAAATACGCCATTTTCTACTTAAAACCAATCACTTTTTACCAATAATGACTCATATCGTCCTATTCGAAGTGTTTAGGTCATTTTATACCCAAACCTCTCCCGTTTGTTCGAGTTTGACTCAAATCAATGTATTTCATGTTTCAGACATGTTCATGGGTAAATACATCATTTTCTACCAAAAATCAATCCCTTTTGACTAATATTGATTCATATCATCCTATTCGATGTGTTTAGATCATTTTATACCTAAAACCTCTCCCGTTTCACCGAGTGTGACTCAAATAGATGTATTTCAAGTGTTTATGACATGTTCAAGGGTAAATACGTCATATTATCCTATTCAAAGGTAGTAGTTCATTTTATACCCAAAATCTCTCCCTTTTGATCGAGTTTTACTAAAATCGATGTATTTCAAGTGTTTATGACAAGTTCTAGGGTAAAAACATCACTTTCTACCCAAAACCTATCCCATTTGACTAATATTGACTCATATCTTCCTATTCATAGTGTTTAGGTTATTTTATACCCAAAACCTCTCTCATTTACTCGAGGTTCACTCAAATGGATGTATGGTGTTTATGACATGGTATAGGGTAAATACGTCATCTTCTACCCAAAATCGATCCCGTTTGACCAATATTGACTTATATCATCCTATTCAAAGTGTTTAGGTCATTCTATACCAAAAACCGCTCCCATATGAAAGAGTTAAACTCAAAACAATGTATTTCAAGTGTTTACGACAGTTTCATGGGTAAATAAGCCATTTTCTACCCAAAACTGATCCCTTTTAACCAATGTTGACTCGTATCGCCCTATTCAAAATGTTTAGATCATTTTATACCCAAAACCTCTCCCGTTTGACCGAGTTTGACTCAAATCGATGTATTTCAAGTTTTTATGTCATGTTCATGATTAAATACGTCATTTTCTACCCAAAACCGATTCGTTTAGACCAATATTGACTAATATCGTCCTATCCAAAGTGATTAGGTCATTTTATACCCAAGATCTCTCCCGTTTGATCGAGTTTGAGTCAAATAGAGTTTTCTCCATTGTTTAGGGCATGTTCAAGGGTAGCTACGTCATTTTCTACCCCAAATCGATCCCATTTGACCTATATTTACTCATATCGTCCTATTCGAAATGTTTAGGTCATCTTATACCCACCTCTCCCATTTGACAGAGTTTCACTGGAATCGATGTATTTCAAAAGTTTATAACATGATCGTGGTTAGATACGTCACTTTCTACCCAACACTGATCCCATTTAACCTATATTGACTTCTATCGTCCTATTCAAAGTGTTTAGTTCATTTTGTGCCCAAAACCTCTCCCGTTTGACCGAGTTTGACTCTAATCGATTTATTTCAAGTGGTTTTGACATATTCATGGGTAAATACGTCATTTTCTACCCAAAATCGATCCCATTTGACTAATATTGACTCATATTGTCCTATTCGATGGTTTTAGATCATTTTATACCCAAAACCTCTCTTGTTTGACCGAGTTTGAATCCAATTGATGTATTTAAAGTTCTTATGACATGTTCCAGAGTAGATACGTCATTTTCTATCAAAACCGATCCCATTTAACCAATATCGACTCATATCGTCCTATTCGAAGTGCTTAGGTTATTTTATACCCAAAACATCCCTCGTTTGACAAAGTTTGACTCAAATCGATGTATTTCAAATCTTTATCACATGTTTTAGGGTAAATACAACATTTTCTACCCAAAACCGATCCCATTTGAGCAATATTGACTCACATCGTCCTATTCAAAGTGTTTAGGTTATTTTATACCCAAAACCTCTCTTGTTTACTCGAGTTTGGCTGAAATCGATGTATTTCAAGTGTTTATGACATGTTCTAGGGTTAATACGTCATTTTCTAGCCAAAACCAATTCCATTTGACCAATATTAACTCATATCGTCCTATTGGAAGTGTTTAGGTCATTTTATACCCAAAACCTCTCCCGAATGACAAAGCTTAACTCAAATCAATGTATTTCAAGTATTTATGACATTTTCAAATGTAAATACGTTCTTTTCTACCAAAAATCGATCTATATTAATCAATATTGACTCATATTGTCCCCTCCTAAGTGTTTAGATCATTTTAAACCCAAAACCTCACCCGTTTGACAAGGTTTTACTCAAATCGATCTATTTCAAGTGTTTATGACATATTCATGATTAAATACGTCATTTTCTACCCAAAATCGATTTGTTTTGACCAATATTGACTCATATCGTCCTTTCCGAAGTGTTTAGGTCATTTTAATCCCAAAAACTCTCCCGTTTGATTGAGTTTCACTCAAATAGAGTTTTTTAATTTGTGACATGTGTAAATACGTTATTTTCTACCCTAAATCGATCCTATTTTATATATATTTAATCATATAGTCCTATTAAAATTGTTAAGGTCATCTTATACCCAAAACCTCTCCCGTGTGACCAAGTTTCACTCAAATTGATGTATTGGAAGTGTTTATAACATGTTCATGGGTAGATACGTCACTTTATACCCAAAACCTTTCCCGTTTGACCGAGTTTGACTCAAATCGATGTATATCAAGTTTTTATGAAATATTAATGAGTAAATACGCCATTTTCTACTTAAAACCAATCACTTTTTACCAATAATGACTCATATCGTCCTATTCGAAGTGTTTAGGTCATTTTATACCCAAACCTCTCCCGTTTGTTCGAGTTTGACTCAAATCAATGTATTTCATGTTTCAGACATGTTCATGGGTAAATACATCATTTTCTACCAAAAATCAATCCCTTTTGACTAATATTGATTCATATCATCCTATTCGATGTGTTTAGATCATTTTATACCTAAAACCTCTCCCGTTTCACCGAGTGTGACTCAAATAGATGTATTTCAAGTGTTTATGACATGTTCAAGGGTAAATACGTCATATTATCCTATTCAAAGGTAGTAGTTCATTATATACCCAAAATCTCTCCCTTTTGATCGAGTTTTACTAAAATCGATGTATTTCAAGTGTTTATGACAAGTTCTAGGGTAAAAACATCACTTTCTACCCAAAACCTATCCCATTTGACTAATATTGACTCATATCTTCCTATTCATAGTGTTTAGGTTATTTTATACCCAAAACCTCTCTCATTTACTCGAGGTTCACTCAAATGGATGTATGGTGTTTATGACATGGTATAGGGTAAATACGTCATCTTCTACCCAAAATCGATCCCGTTTGACCAATATTGACTTATATCATCCTATTCAAAGTGTTTAGGTCATTCTATACCAAAAACCGCTCCCATATGAAAGAGTTAAACTCAAAACAATGTATTTCAAGTGTTTACGACAGTTTCATGGGTAAATAAGCCATTTTCTACCCAAAACTGATCCCTTTTAACCAATGTTGACTCGTATCGCCCTATTCAAAATGTTTAGATCATTTTATACCCAAAACCTCTCCCGTTTGACCGAGTTTGACTCAAATCGATGTATTTCAAGTTTTTATGTCATGTTCATGATTAAATACGTCATTTTCTACCCAAAACCGATTCGTTTAGACCAATATTGACTAATATCGTCCTATCCAAAGTGATTAGGTCATTTTATACCCAAGATCTCTCCCGTTTGATCGAGTTTGAGTCAAATAGAGTTTTCTCCATTGTTTAGGGCATGTTCAAGGGTAGCTACGTCATTTTCTACCCCAAATCGATCCCATTTGACCTATATTTACTCATATCGTCCTATTCGAAATGTTTAGGTCATCTTATACCCACCTCTCCCATTTGACAGAGTTTCACTGGAATCGATGTATTTCAAAAGTTTATAACATGATCGTGGTTAGATACGTCACTTTCTACCCAACACTGATCCCATTTAACCTATATTGACTTCTATCGTCCTATTCAAAGTGTTTAGTTCATTTTGTGCCCAAAACCTCTCCCGTTTGACCGAGTTTGACTCTAATCGATTTATTTCAAGTGGTTTTGACATATTCATGGGTAAATACGTCATTTTCTACCCAAAATCGATCCCATTTGACTAATATTGACTCATATTGTCCTATTCGATGGTTTTAGATCATTTTATACCCAAAACCTCTCTTGTTTGACCGAGTTTGAATCCAATTGATGTATTTAAAGTTCTTATGACATGTTCCAGAGTAGATACGTCATTTTCTATCAAAACCGATCCCATTTAACCAATATCGACTCATATCGTCCTATTCGAAGTGCTTAGGTTATTTTATACCCAAAACATCCCTCGTTTGACAAAGTTTGACTCAAATCGATGTATTTCAAATCTTTATCACATGTTTTAGGGTAAATACAACATTTTCTACCCAAAACCGATCCCATTTGAGCAATATTGACTCACATCGTCCTATTCAAAGTGTTTAGGTTATTTTATACCCAAAACCTCTCTTGTTTACTCGAGTTTGGCTGAAATCGATGTATTTCAAGTGTTTATGACATGTTCTAGGGTTAATACGTCATTTTCTAGCAAAAACCAATTCCATTTGACCAATATTAACTCATATCGTCCTATTGGAAGTGTTTAGGTCATTTTATACCCAAAACCTCTCCCGAATGACAAAGCTTAACTCAAATCAATGTATTTCAAGTATTTATGACATTTTCAAATGTAAATACGTTCTTTTCTACCAAAAATCGATCTATATTAATCAATATTGACTCATATTGTCCCCTCCTATGTGTTTAGATCATTTTAAACCCAAAACCTCACCCGTTTGACAAGGTTTTACTCAAATCGATCTATTTCAAGTGTTTATGACATATTCATGATTAAATACGTCATTTTCTACCCAAAATCGATTTGTTTTGACCAATATTGACTCATATCGTCCTTTCCGAAGTGTTCAGGTCATTTTAATCCCAAAAACTATCCCGTTTGATTGAGTTTCACTCAAATAGAGTTTTTTAATTTGTGACATGTGTAAATACGTTATTTTCTACCCTAAATCGATCCTATTTTATATATATTTAATCATATAGTCCTATTAAAATTGTTAAGGTCATCTTATACCCAAAACCTCTCCCGTGTGACCAAGTTTCACTCAAATTGATGTATTGGAAGTGTTTATAACATGTTCATGGGTAGATACGTCACTTTATACCCAAAACCTTTCCCGTTTGACCGAGTTTGACTCAAATCGATGTATATCAAGTTTTTATGAAATATTAATGAGTAAATACGCCATTTTCTACTTAAAACCAATCACTTTTTACCAATAATGACTCATATCGTCCTATTCGAAGTGTTTAGGTCATTTTATACCCAAACCTCTCCCGTTTGTTCGAGTTTGACTCAAATCAATGTATTTCATGTTTCAGACATGTTCATGGGTAAATACATCATTTTCTACCAAAAATCAATCCCTTTTGACTAATATTGATTCATATCATCCTATTCGATGTGTTTAGATCATTTTATACCTAAAACCTCTCCCGTTTCACCGAGTGTGACTCAAATAGATGTATTTCAAGTGTTTATGACATGTTCAAGGGTAAATATGTCATATTATCCTATTCAAAGGTAGTAGTTCATTTTATACCCAAAATCTCTCCCTTTTGATCGAGTTTTACTAAAATCGATGTATTTCAAGTGTTTATGACAAGTTCTAGGGTAAAAACATCACTTTCTACCCAAAACCTATCCCATTTGACTAATATTGACTCATATCTTCCTATTCACAGTGTTTAGGTTATTTTATACCCAAAACCTCTCTCATTTACTCGAGGTTCACTCAAATGGATGTATGGTGTTTATGACATGGTATAGGGTAAATACGTCATCTTCTACCCAAAATCGATCCCGTTTGACCAATATTGACTTATATCATCCTATTCAAAGTGTTTAGGTCATTCTATACCAAAAACCGCTCCCATATGAAAGAGTTAAACTCAAAACAATGTATTTCAAGTGTTTACGACAGTTTCATGGGTAAATAAGCCATTTTCTACCCAAAACTGATCCCTTTTAACCAATGTTGACTCGTATCGCCCTATTCAAAATGTTTAGATCATTTTATACCCAAAACCTCTCCCGTTTGACCGAGTTTGACTCAAATCGATGTATTTCAAGTTTTTATGTCATGTTCATGATTAAATACGTCATTTTCTACCCAAAACCGATTCGTTTAGACCAATATTGACTAATATCGTCCTATCCAAAGTGATTAGGTCATTTTATACCCAAGATCTCTCCCGTTTGATCGAGTTTGAGTCAAATAGAGTTTTCTCCATTGTTTAGGGCATGTTCAAGGGTAGCTACGTCATTTTCTACCCCAAATCGATCCCATTTGACCTATATTTACTCATATCGTCCTATTCGAAATGTTTAGGTCATCTTATACCCACCTCTCCCATTTGACAGAGTTTCACTGGAATCGATGTATTTCAAAAGTTTATAACATGATCGTGGTTAGATACTGATCCAAAGTGGACGTCTAATGAACCTGTTGCTTTAGTCTTAGAGACTCTTGGGTTTTATCCATTTACAAAGAAGGCTGAAGTTCTATGTTGCATTTCATGGGTAGATTGAAGAATGGGGCGCGTGGCGCGTTTCACTACAGATTTGGCACGTTTCCCTGCTATTTTGGGCGTGTGGATCCTAAGCCATTTACTAGCTATTATTATCTTATGTTTTAGTTAATATTGCTGAAATAATGCCAAGAGTTATGTCTTTGGCCGGCTGTAATAGGAAGATATCAATTAGGCTTTATTATGCTTTTATTACTTAGCTTAAATCAAGGAGGAAAACTGCTGGCTATTGGCTGTTCATGCTTGGACGGTTTTCCTTGACTTTTGGTGTGTTTTTGCTGCTCCTTTCCTCTATAAAAGGGAGAGCAAACCAGAAATATGGAGTTTTTGAGTTTTGATAAAAAAAACCTTGTGTTTTAGCATTTTAACTTAGAGTTTGTCTCAAGTTCAAGTGTTTCCTTATTGCTTTGAGTGAGTCTTGAGTGATAAGCTTAGGAGAGATTGAGTGAGTCTTATCTCTGGCCTAAAACCCCAAAACTTTGAGTCTGTCCTTGAGTTTTGGCCTTTTATCTTGTTCTATGATATTTGAGTATTCTGACTATAAGTATTTTTAAATCCATCAACCCATATTCGTGAGAGTGTATTTAGATTTACATCATCTGGTATCAGAGCTTTGGTATAAAATCTTGAAGAAAATCGTACCTTTGGAGGGAAGACAAAACGGTCAGAATTCAACCAGTTCTGTCTGCCGACTTTGGAGGGTTGTATCTCAGTGTTCCGGAGTCCGATTCAAGCGAAATTTTTTTTGAATCTGGGTAATTTTCGGTCTAGAATTCACATATAAAATTTCATAATTTTTGGAGATCGTTTGCTATTAAACTGGGCAGATTTTTCGCAAGTGCGCAATTAGGAACCAAACCTGCGCAACAGATTTTGAAAGAGGATTTCTCCTTCATCCAGGCGGCTTCTGTGAAGTTCTTTTTTCAAATTGCCTATTTTCTGAATTGTATGAACCTGTAATCCCTTGAGAGTCTCAAGGTTTTTGGCATTTTCATTTTGTGCTTTAAAGTTACTGCCAGATTAAAACATTGTAATTGTAATAATCTAGCAAAAGGTGAAGCAATGACTAGTGGTGGGGATCTCAGTGAAATGCTTAGAATAATCACCCGAAAACTTGAGAATTTGGAGAAAAAAACAGAAGAGAGTGAAGTCTCTAGGGCACAACAAGATACTAGGATGGATGCCATGTCTGATATGCTCCTTAAAGCCACTAGGAAAATAAATGATTTAGAGGAGGAGGATGAAAATAGTGGTAATAATTTTAGGCAATTTGATGAAGATAGGGGCCTAAAAATTGATATGCCTGAATTTGATGGAGGGCATGATAGTGAGGGTTTCTTAGATTGGGTTAGACAAATTGAAACCGTTTTTGATTACAAGGGGTATGATGATAGAAAACGGTTCAAGTTGGCTGTTCTTAAACTCACTAAACTGGCTGCATTATGGTATGAAAACCTCAAGTCAAAAAGAAGAAGAGAAGGGAAAGATAAGATAGACTCATGGGAAAAATTAAAAAAGAAAATGAAGGAAAAATGGGTAAGTAAAGAGTATGAGCAAGATCAATACTTAAAATTAACCCACCTATCACAAGAAAACATGAGCGTGGAAGATTACATAAAAGAATTTGAGAGGTTAGGCTTGACTTGCGACTTGCAAGAAAAGGAGGCTTACAAAATCGCTAGATTTGTCAAGGGGTTGACCAAAGAAATTAATAGAAAGGTGGAAGTTACTCATTATGCCACTTTTAGTGATGTATGTAAACTAGCTTTGAAGTATGAGTTTCAACTTAAAGAAGAAAGGGAGAAAGAGAAGCCCAAACCTTCTTCTTTTAAGAATACTTCGAAATTTACTCCTTTCAACTCTAAGGGGAGTACTTTTCAAAATAAAACCTTTTCAACTAGCTCATCAAAAGGGAAAGAAAAGCAAGTAGTTTCGCCTAGTGAGCTTTCAACTAGGAGAAAATGCTTCAAGTGTCATGGGAGAGGACATATTGCATCGGAATGTCCTAGTAAGAGTGTGTTAACGGCCACTCAATGTGCTCTCATGGATGAGGAAGAACAGATCTATAACTTTGTGGCTCATGATGAGGATGAAGAGTATGAGGAAGAAATTCAACCCGAAGATGAGTTCAACATGATGGTGGTTCGTAGAATCTTGTATAATGAGCCCGAAATTGATCTTAAACAACGAAACAACTTGTTCCACACTAGATGCAAGATAGGAGAGAAGACTTGCAATGTGATTGTTGATAGTGGTGCCCAAACGGATGTTGTTTCATCAGAGGCTGTGAGTAAATTGAAGCTACCCACTAGAGACCATGGTGAACCTTACAAGCTCAATTGGTTGAATGATGGCACAAGCATTAGAGTCAAGAAGCAAGCATTGGTGTCTTATTCCATTGGAGGGTTCGAAGATGAGCGTTGGTGTGATATTCTTCCTATGGATGCGTGTCATTTATTGCTTGGAAGACCGTGGCAGTTTGATCATGATTCGGAGCATAAAGGTAAAACTAATGTATATATTGTAACTACCAAAAATGGTAGAAAAGTTAAGTTAGTTCCTTTACCTCCTAAAGTTGCTAAGAAAGAAAAAGAGAAAAGCAACTATCTTGTAACTTGTAATGAATATGAACGAATAATGAAAGAAATGGGGGGAGGGTATGCTTTGGTAGTAAGGACCAAAGATGATAATGGTACTACTTGTATTAACTCATCCATTCTAAATGAGTTATTAGAAGAGTATCAAGATGTGTTCCCCAATGACTTGCCCAAAGGCCTACCTCCAATTAGAGGCATTGAGCACGCCATTGACTTAATTCCAGGAGCACCTTTGCCCAACAAGGCTGCCTATAGGTGTAATCCGGAAGAGAGTAAGGAACTTGAAAAGCAAGTGAACGAATTACTTGAGAGAGGTTATGTGAGAGAAAGCCTCAGTCCTTGTGCGGTTCCAGCCCTCTTAGTACCAAAGAAAGATGGTACTTGGAGAATGTGTGTTGATAGTCGTTCCATTAACAATATAACGGTCAAATACCGTTTTCCTATGCCTCGATTGCAAGATATGTTAGATGAGTTGAGTGGTGCCTTAGTCTTTTCCAAAATAGACTTAAGGAGTGGGTACCATCAAATGAGAATTCGAGAGGGGGATGAGTGGAAGACGGCTTTCAAAACAAAACAAGGGTTGTATGAGTGGTTAGTGATGCCATTTGGGCTTTGCAACGCCCCAAGCTCCTTCATGAGATTGATGAATGAAGTCCTCCGTCCTTTTCTTAATGATTTTGTTGTTGTTTACTTAGATGACATTCTTGTGTATAGTAAAAACAATGATGATCATGTAATTCATTTGAGGAGACTGTTTGAAAAATTGAGGGAGGTGAAGTTGTATGGTAAGCTTGAAAAATGTGTATTCATGACTCCTAGTGTTGTATTCTTAGGATACATTGTAACAGGAGAGGGGGTTCATGTAGATCCGGAGAAGGTAAAAGCGGTCCAGTCTTGGTTGGCTCCAACCAATGTGCACGAAGTTAGAAGTTTTCATGGACTTGCCTCCTTCTATAGGCGGTTCATTAAAAACTTCTCTACCATCATGGCTCCAATCACCGAGTTGACCAAAAAGGGTGAGTTCGTATGGGAAGAGAATGCTCAACGGGCCTTTGAGAAGGTCAAACATATGCTCTGCAACGCTCCTATACTTGTGCTACCAGATTTCAACAAAGTATTTGAGGTAGAGTGTGATGCAAGTGGGATTGGAATAGGTGCTGTTTTGATTCAAGAAAAGAAGCCCGTGAGTTACTTTAGTGAGAAGTTGAATGGGGCTAAGTTAAACTATTCCACTTATGACCGTGAGTTTTATGCCATAGTTAGGGCACTTGATCATTGGTCTCACTACCTTAGACCAAAACCATTTGTGCTTCATTCCGATCATGAGGCTCTGAAATTCATTCATGGGCAACAAAAACTCAACAAGAGACATGCTAAATGGGTGGAGTTTCTCCAATCGTTTACCTTTAGCTCCAAGTACAAGGATGGAAAGAGTAATGTTGTGGCCGATGCATTGTCTCGTCGGAACTACTTACTTTCCATGGTGGATGCTAAGATCTTGGGTTTTGAACAACTCAAGGAATGTTACATAAATGATCCCGACTTTGCTAGTGAGATAGAGAATCCTACCAAAGAGTTTGTGAGGCAAGGTGGTTACCTCTTTAAAGGTAACAAGCTATGTGTTCCGAAGAGTGGGGTTAGGGAGTTATTAGTGAGAGAAGTACATGGTGGAGGTTTAGCTGGTCATTTTGGGATACAAAAGACTCTTGATATTCTAGGTGAACACTTCTATTGGCCTAGAATGATCAAGGATGTTACTCATATTGTGGAGAGATGTGCTACTTGTCAAAAGGCTAAGGGACACTTCACAAAGGGTCTTTATACTCCGTTGCCAGTTCCGGATGCTCCATGGGAAAGTGTTAGCATGGATTTCATTGTTGGATTACCTCGCACTCAAAGGGGAAGAGATAGCATCATGGTTGTTGTAGATAGATTCTCTAAAATGGCACATTTTGTAGCTTGTAATAAAACTGATGATGCCGTGAAAGTGGCCGAGCTGTACTTCAAGGAAATTGTCAAGCTCCATGGCATTCCTCGAAGTATAGTATCTGATAGGGACTCCAAATTCCTTAGTCACTTTTGGAGAACCCTATGGAAGCTTGTGGGTACCAAGTTGCTATTTAGTACCTCTCATCATCCCCAAACCGATGGGCAAACCGAGGTCACTAATAGAACTTTAGGTACCTTGTTACGAGGTCTTGTGAGCAAAACGCAAAAAGATTGGGACATGAAATTAGCCCATGCGGAGTTTGCTTACAATAGAGCTCATTCCCTAACTACTTCCCGTTCTCCATTTGAAGTAGTCTATGGAGTGAATCCATTTGTGCCGATTGATCTTGTTCCTATGGTTAAGAGTGACATGGTAGAGAAAGATGCTAAAAAGAGGGTGGAGACCTTTCAAAAAACCTGCGAGCAAGTGAAGAAAAGAATTGAGGAGATGAATAAAAAATACCAAGAGCGAGCCAATAAGAAACGCAAACAACCTATTTTTCATCCCGGGGACTTGGTTTGGTTGCATTTGAGGAAGGAGAGGTTCCCTAAGCTTCGCAAAAACAAACTTATGCCTCGTTCTGATGGTCCTTTTAAGGTTCTTGAGAGGGTGAACGATAGTGCTTACAAAATTGAGCTCCCAGACGAATTGATGGGTGTTAGTGCGACTTTCAATGTGGGAGATTTAGCACCATACTTAGATGATTCAAGTTTGAGGGCAAACTCTCTTAAAGAAGGGGGGAATGATCCAAAGTGGACGTCTAATGAACCTGTTGCTTTAGTCTTAGAGACTCTTGGGTTTTATCCATTTACAAAGAAGGCTGAAGTTCTATGTTGCATTTCATGGGTAGATTGAAGAATGGGGCGCGTGGCGCGTTTCACTACAGATTTGGCACGTTTCCCTGCTATTTTGGGCGTGTGGATCCTAAGCCATTTACTAGCTATTATTATCTTATGTTTTAGTTAATATTGCTGAAATAATGCCAAGAGTTATGTCTTTGGCCGGCTGTAATAGGAAGATATCAATTAGGCTTTATTATGCTTTTATTACTTAGCTTAAATCAAGGAGGAAAACTGCTGGCTATTGGCTGTTCATGCTTGGACGGTTTTCCTTGACTTTTGGTGTGTTTTTGCTGCTCCTTTCCTCTATAAAAGGGAGAGCAAACCAGAAATATGGAGTTTTTGAGTTTTGATAAAAAAAACCTTGTGTTTTAGCATTTTAACTTAGAGTTTGTCTCAAGTTCAAGTGTTTCCTTATTGCTTTGAGTGAGTCTTGAGTGATAAGCTTAGGAGAGATTGAGTGAGTCTTATCTCTGGCCTAAAACCCCAAAACTTTGAGTCTGTCCTTGAGTTTTGGCCTTTTATCTTGTTCTATGATATTTGAGTATTCTGACTATAAGTATTTTTAAATCCATCAACCCATATTCGTGAGAGTGTATTTAGATTTACATCAGATACGTCACTTTCTACCCAACACTGATCCCATTTAACCTATATTGACTTCTATCGTCCTATTCAAAGTGTTTAGTTCATTTTGTGCCCAAAACCTCTCCCGTTTGACCGAGTTTGACTCTAATCGATTTATTTCAAGTGGTTTTGACATATTCATGGGTAAATACGTCATTTTCTACCCAAAATCGATCCCATTTGACTAATATTGACTCATATTGTCCTATTCGATGGTTTTAGATCATTTTATACCCAAAACCTCTCTTGTTTGACCGAGTTTGAATCCAATTGATGTATTTAAAGTTCTTATGACATGTTCCAGAGTAGATACGTCATTTTCTATCAAAACCGATCCCATTTAACCAATATCGACTCATATCGTCCTATTCGAAGTGCTTAGGTTATTTTATACCCAAAACATCCCTCGTTTGACAAAGTTTGACTCAAATCGATGTATTTCAAATCTTTATCACATGTTTTAGGGTAAATACAACATTTTCTACCCAAAACCGATCCCATTTGAGCAATATTGACTCACATCGTCCTATTCAAAGTGTTTAGGTTATTTTATACCCAAAACCTCTCTTGTTTACTCGAGTTTGGCTGAAATCGATGTATTTCAAGTGTTTATGACATGTTCTAGGGTTAATACGTCATTTTCTAGCAAAAACCAATTCCATTTGACCAATATTAACTCATATCGTCCTATTGGAAGTGTTTAGGTCATTTTATACCAAAAAACCTCTCCCGAATGACAAAGCTTAACTCAAATCAATGTATTTCAAGTATTTATGACATTTTCAAATGTAAATACGTTCTTTTCTACCAAAAATCGATCTATATTAATCAATATTGACTCATATTGTCCCCTCCTATGTGTTTAGATCATTTTAAACCCAAAACCTCACCCGTTTGACAAGGTTTTACTCAAATCGATCTATTTCAAGTGTTTATGACATATTCATGATTAAATACGTCATTTTCTACCCAAAATCGATTTGTTTTGACCAATATTGACTCATATCGTCCTTTCCGAAGTGTTTAGGTCATTTTAATCCCAAAAACTATCCCGTTTGATTGAGTTTCACTCAAATAGAGTTTTTTAATTTGTGACATGTGTAAATACGTTATTTTCTACCCTAAATCGATCCTATTTTATATATATTTAATCATATAGTCCTATTAAAATTGTTAAGGTCATCTTATACCCAAAACCTCTCCCGTGTGACCAAGTTTCACTCAAATTGATGTATTGGAAGTGTTTATAACATGTTCATGGGTAGATACGTCACTTTATACCCAAAACCTTTCCCGTTTGACCGAGTTTGACTCAAATCGATGTATATCAAGTTTTTATGAAATATTAATGAGTAAATACGCCATTTTCTACTTAAAACCAATCACTTTTTACCAATAATGACTCATATCGTCCTATTCGAAGTGTTTAGGTCATTTTATACCCAAACCTCTCCCGTTTGTTCGAGTTTGACTCAAATCAATGTATTTCATGTTTCAGACATGTTCATGGGTAAATACATCATTTTCTACCAAAAATCAATCCCTTTTGACTAATATTGATTCATATCATCCTATTCGATGTGTTTAGATCATTTTATACCTAAAACCTCTCCCGTTTCACCGAGTGTGACTCAAATAGATGTATTTCAAGTGTTTATGACATGTTCAAGGGTAAATACGTCATATTATCCTATTCAAAGGTAGTAGTTCATTTTATACCCAAAATCTCTCCCTTTTGATCGAGTTTTACTAAAATCGATGTATTTCAAGTGTTTATGACAAGTTCTAGGGTAAAAACATCACTTTCTACCCAAAACCTATCCCATTTGACTAATATTGACTCATATCTTCCTATTCACAGTGTTTAGGTTATTTTATACCCAAAACCTCTCTCATTTACTCGAGGTTCACTCAAATGGATGTATGGTGTTTATGACATGGTATAGGGTAAATACGTCATCTTCTACCCAAAATCGATCCCGTTTGACCAATATTGACTTATATCATCCTATTCAAAGTGTTTAGGTCATTCTATACCAAAAACCGCTCCCATATGAAAGAGTTAAACTCAAAACAATGTATTTCAAGTGTTTACGACAGTTTCATGGGTAAATAAGCCATTTTCTACCCAAAACTGATCCCTTTTAACCAATGTTGACTCGTATCGCCCTATTCAAAATGTTTAGATCATTTTATACCCAAAACCTCTCCCGTTTGACCGAGTTTGACTCAAATCGATGTATTTCAAGTTTTTATGTCATGTTCATGATTAAATACGTCATTTTCTACCCAAAACCGATTCGTTTAGACCAATATTGACTAATATCGTCCTATCCAAAGTGATTAGGTCATTTTATACCCAAGATCTCTCCCGTTTGATCGAGTTTGAGTCAAATAGAGTTTTCTCCATTGTTTAGGGCATGTTCAAGGGTAGCTACGTCATTTTCTACCCCAAATCGATCCCATTTGACCTATATTTACTCATATCGTCCTATTCGAAATGTTTAGGTCATCTTATACCCACCTCTCCCATTTGACAGAGTTTCACTGGAATCGATGTATTTCAAAAGTTTATAACATGATCGTGGTTAGATACGTCACTTTCTACCCAACACTGATCCCATTTAACCTATATTGACTTCTATCGTCCTATTCAAAGTGTTTAGTTCATTTTGTGCCCAAAACCTCTCCCGTTTGACCGAGTTTGACTCTAATCGATTTATTTCAAGTGGTTTTGACATATTCATGGGTAAATACGTCATTTTCTACCCAAAATCGATCCCATTTGACTAATATTGACTCATATTGTCCTATTCGATGGTTTTAGATCATTTTATACCCAAAACCTCTCTTGTTTGACCGAGTTTGAATCCAATTGATGTATTTAAAGTTCTTATGACATGTTCCAGAGTAGATACGTCATTTTCTATCAAAACCGATCCCATTTAACCAATATCGACTCATATCGTCCTATTCGAAGTGCTTAGGTTATTTTATACCCAAAACATCCCTCGTTTGACAAAGTTTGACTCAAATCGATGTATTTCAAATCTTTATCACATGTTTTAGGGTAAATACAACATTTTCTACCCAAAACCGATCCCATTTGAGCAATATTGACTCACATCGTCCTATTCAAAGTGTTTAGGTTATTTTATACCCAAAACCTCTCTTGTTTACTCGAGTTTGGCTGAAATCGATGTATTTCAAGTGTTTATGACATGTTCTAGGGTTAATACGTCATTTTCTAGCAAAAACCAATTCCATTTGACCAATATTAACTCATATCGTCCTATTGGAAGTGTTTAGGTCATTTTATACCCAAAACCTCTCCCGAATGACAAAGCTTAACTCAAATCAATGTATTTCAAGTATTTATGACATTTTCAAATGTAAATACGTTCTTTTCTACCAAAAATCGATCTATATTAATCAATATTGACTCATATTGTCCCCTCCTATGTGTTTAGATCATTTTAAACCCAAAACCTCACCCGTTTGACAAGGTTTTACTCAAATCGATCTATTTCAAGTGTTTATGACATATTCATGATTAAATACGTCATTTTCTACCCAAAATCGATTTGTTTTGACCAATATTGACTCATATCGTCCTTTCCGAAGTGTTTAGGTCATTTTAATCCCAAAAACTATCCCGTTTGATTGAGTTTCACTCAAATAGAGTTTTTTAATTTGTGACATGTGTAAATACGTTATTTTCTACCCTAAATCGATCCTATTTTATATATATTTAATCATATAGTCCTATTAAAATTGTTAAGGTCATCTTATACCCAAAACCTCTCCCGTGTGACCAAGTTTCACTCAAATTGATGTATTGGAAGTGTTTATAACATGTTCATGGGTAGATACGTCACTTTATACCCAAAACCTTTCCCGTTTGACCGAGTTTGACTCAAATCGATGTATATCAAGTTTTTATGAAATATTAATGAGTAAATACGCCATTTTCTACTTAAAACCAATCACTTTTTACCAATAATGACTCATATCGTCCTATTCGAAGTGTTTAGGTCATTTTATACCCAAACCTCTCCCGTTTGTTCGAGTTTGACTCAAATCAATGTATTTCATGTTTCAGACATGTTCATGGGTAAATACATCATTTTCTACCAAAAATCAATCCCTTTTGACTAATATTGATTCATATCATCCTATTCGATGTGTTTAGATCATTTTATACCTAAAACCTCTCCCGTTTCACCGAGTGTGACTCAAATAGATGTATTTCAAGTGTTTATGACATGTTCAAGGGTAAATACGTCATATTATCCTATTCAAAGGTAGTAGTTCATTTTATACCCAAAATCTCTCCCTTTTGATCGAGTTTTACTAAAATCGATGTATTTCAAGTGTTTATGACAAGTTCTAGGGTAAAAACATCACTTTCTACCCAAAACCTATCCCATTTGACTAATATTGACTCATATCTTCCTATTCACAGTGTTTAGGTTATTTTATACCCAAAACCTCTCTCATTTACTCGAGGTTCACTCAAATGGATGTATGGTGTTTATGACATGGTATAGGGTAAATACGTCATCTTCTACCCAAAATCGATCCCGTTTGACCAATATTGACTTATATCATCCTATTCAAAGTGTTTAGGTCATTCTATACCAAAAACCGCTCCCATATGAAAGAGTTAAACTCAAAACAATGTATTTCAAGTGTTTACGACAGTTTCATGGGTAAATAAGCCATTTTCTACCCAAAACTGATCCCTTTTAACCAATGTTGACTCGTATCGCCCTATTCAAAATGTTTAGATCATTTTATACCCAAAACCTCTCCCGTTTGACCGAGTTTGACTCAAATCGATGTATTTCAAGTTTTTATGTCATGTTCATGATTAAATACGTCATTTTCTACCCAAAACCGATTCGTTTAGACCAATATTGACTAATATCGTCCTATCCAAAGTGATTAGGTCATTTTATACCCAAGATCTCTCCCGTTTGATCGAGTTTGAGTCAAATAGAGTTTTCTCCATTGTTTAGGGCATGTTCAAGGGTAGCTACGTCATTTTCTACCCCAAATCGATCCCATTTGACCTATATTTACTCATATCGTCCTATTCGAAATGTTTAGGTCATCTTATACCCACCTCTCCCATTTGACAGAGTTTCACTGGAATCGATGTATTTCAAAAGTTTATAACATGATCGTGGTTAGATACGTCACTTTCTACCCAACACTGATCCCATTTAACCTATATTGACTTCTATCGTCCTATTCAAAGTGTTTAGTTCATTTTGTGCCCAAAACCTCTCCCGTTTGACCGAGTTTGACTCTAATCGATTTATTTCAAGTGGTTTTGACATATTCATGGGTAAATACGTCATTTTCTACCCAAAATCGATCCCATTTGACTAATATTGACTCATATTGTCCTATTCGATGGTTTTAGATCATTTTATACCCAAAACCTCTCTTGTTTGACCGAGTTTGAATCCAATTGATGTATTTAAAGTTCTTATGACATGTTCCAGAGTAGATACGTCATTTTCTATCAAAACCGATCCCATTTAACCAATATCGACTCATATCGTCCTATTCGAAGTGCTTAGGTTATTTTATACCCAAAACATCCCTCGTTTGACAAAGTTTGACTCAAATCGATGTATTTCAAATCTTTATCACATGTTTTAGGGTAAATACAACATTTTCTACCCAAAACCGATCCCATTTGAGCAATATTGACTCACATCGTCCTATTCAAAGTGTTTAGGTTATTTTATACCCAAAACCTCTCTTGTTTACTCGAGTTTGGCTGAAATCGATGTATTTCAAGTGTTTATGACATGTTCTAGGGTTAATACGTCATTTTCTAGCAAAAACCAATTCCATTTGACCAATATTAACTCATATCGTCCTATTGGAAGTGTTTAGGTCATTTTATACCCAAAACCTCTCCCGAATGACAAAGCTTAACTCAAATCAATGTATTTCAAGTATTTATGACATTTTCAAATGTAAATACGTTCTTTTCTACCAAAAATCGATCTATATTAATCAATATTGACTCATATTGTCCCCTCCTATGTGTTTAGATCATTTTAAACCCAAAACCTCACCCGTTTGACAAGGTTTTACTCAAATCGATCTATTTCAAGTGTTTATGACATATTCATGATTAAATATGTCATTTTCTACCCAAAATCGATTTGTTTTGACCAATATTGACTCATATCGTCCTATTCAAAATGTTGACTCATATTGACTCATACTGACTCATGGGTAAATAAGCCATTTTCTACCCAAAACTGATCCCTTTTAACCAATGTTGACTCCTATCGCCCTATTCAAAATGTTTAGATCATTTTATACCCAAAACCTCTCCCGTTTGACCGAGTTTGACTCAAATCGATGTATTTCAAGTTTTTATGACATGTTCATGATTAAATACGTCATTTTCTACCCAAAACCGATTCGTTTTGACCAATATTGACTAATATCGTCCTATCCAAAGTGATTAGGTCATTTTATACCCAAGATCTCTCCCGTTTGATCGAGTTTGAGTCAAATAGAGTTTTTTCCATTGTTTAGGACATGTTCAAGGGTAGCTACGTCATTTTCTACCCGAAATCGATCCTATTTGACCTGTATTTACTCACATCGTCCTATTCAAAATGTTTAGGTCATCTTATACCCACCTCTTCCATTTGACAGAGTTTCACCGGAATCGATGTATTTCAAGTGTTTATGACATGATCGTGGTTAGATACGTCATTTTCTACCCAACATTGATCCCATTTAACCTATATTGACTTCTATCGTCCTATTCAAAGTGTTTAGGTCATTTTGTGCCCAAAACCTCTCCCGTTTGACCGAGTTTGACTCGAATCGATTTATTTCAAGTGGTTATGACATATTCATGGGTAAATACGTCATTTTCTACCCAAAATCGATCCCATTTGACTAATATTGACTCATATTGTCCTATTCGATGGTTTTAGATCATTTTATACCCAAAACCTCTCTTGTTTGACCGAGTTTTACTCAAATTGATGTATTTAAAGTGCTTATGACATGTTCTAGGGTAGATAGGTCATTTTCCATCCAAGCCAATCCCATTTAACCAATATCGACTCATATCGTCCTATTCAAAGTGCTTAGGTTATTTTATACCCAAAACATCTCTCGTTTGACAAAGTTTGACTCAAATCGATGTATTTCAAGTGGTTATCACATGTTTTAGGGTAAATACAACATTTTCTACCCAAAATAGATCCCATTTGAGCAATATTGACTCATATCGTCTTATTCGAAGTGTTTAGGTTATTTTATACCCAATATGATGCGTGCATAAATGTGAACGACGAGCATGTTGAAGAATTATTCCAAGAAAGTCAAGAAAGCATGAATCTATACTTGGAAGCTTCCTCAATAGGTCAAACTTACTACCGGGGGCATCAAGACAAAGCCACGCTTTGTATGGTGGCGTTCTTGGGAGTTCTTGAAGCTTCTTGATAGTTCTTTAAGGTTTCTTTAAAAGCTTTCTTAGATTTTGGTCTACAAGTTTTTACCTTTCACTTGAAAGGGTTTTTCTTGGTTTAGACCTTAGGTTTCTTTATGTTCTTAATTATTTTTGTACGTGTGCGTAGTTAATTAAGTTGGAGAATCGTGTAACGTTACTTGGCGCACAAGGTTAAGTTAGGTTTCCTATTTCAAGAGGGATTCCTACTCAAAATTGAAAGTGGCGGCTGCTTGGAGATCAAGGCAAAGTGGAAGACTTTTACTCAAGCTAGAACTCTAATGTGTTTAGAAAAAGTAGGAGTTTTACTCAAGCTAGAACTCTAATGTGTTTAGAAAAAGTAGGAGTTTTACTCAAGTTAGAACTCTAATATGCTTAGGAAGAGAAGGAGTTTTATTCTAGTTAGAGTTCTAATAGTCTTAGGAAAGGATTGCTATAAATACTCCATGTAATTCACGAATTCATTCATTCATTCAGATTTTGAGCAATACAAAAAAACACATTTATTTTGAGTGATATTTTGGTTGGATTACCTAAATATTTCTTTGGCTAACTTGCGAGTTGGTTGCTGTTTTGGGTGTTTTAGTTAAAACATTCGTTGGTTTGATTAATTAAGTGGACTCTTAATTAATTAAACTCAGTTCTTGTGATGTGTTTTCTGATGTGTTTGTGTTTTAGGATCGTTTTGGAGTGGATTAGATGACTTAGAAACAAATTCGTCTCAAAAAGAAACAAGATAAAAACGCAAGGTAGAATCGGGTCTAAATTGCGTTTAGGGGAAATAATCTGGACCAAACACGAAGTAAGGCTAGATTATAGAGCTTATACTAACTAGCACTAAGCAAAGAAAGTATAAGTTTGTGAAACACAAAGTAACACACGAAATTCACAAAGAAAATCAGATTCTGTTCTATTTCTTTCACTCTTGTTTCAAATGAATTGGCAAGTGCCCTATTTATAGGAAGCTTTACAAATCCTTTAGCTTCCTATCTTATACGTTTAAAACAGAAGAAACAAGCCTCAATAAAGCTTTGTAACTCCTTTTTGAAATTCAAAACAGAATTTAAAAACTGAATTCAAATTGAGCATGATTCAAGCCTTGAATCACGCTTTGACTAAGTCATTAGATGACTGATTATTTGAGCAGCTATTTCGTGCATATTTGACAGAAAATAACCTCCCTAATTAAAGCTTTAAACGACTAAAATAAACAGCAACTAAATCATAATTATTCTCCCACAGAAATCGCCATGAATCAAGCATTGACCCCCCCTTTTTAGCTGTTTGAAAACTTCTTCTTGACCGTCCCCTTTAACTGGCCATAACTTCCCCTTTGCTCTCTTCCCATTTAAGGCAAGAAACAAAAGGATTAATTGAAGAGAACCCCACGAAATTATCACCCAAGGACTTGGACTTTCCGTGGATGAACAAGGCATGGACCGTCGTTTGAACTTCTGGAACTTTATGGACTTTATTGCTTGCTACCATATCATCTTGCCTAGTTCTTGGTGATTTATCTGTATAGGACGAAGCTTAGAACATATCCTTGTGATAACTTGGTTTTCGGATCAAGAATCACATCATCGTGGTATCAGAGCTGTTGGTGACGTTTGGCTTGGAAATTTTGGCTGAAATTTTGTGGGAGGATTCAGAAAACGTAGATCAACATTGTGTCAAAATTTCGTGTCAATCGGACAGGTAACGAAGTCTGTGCAACCTCAAACTTTTGAGATTGTTACACGGAGTTGCGATCTGGAGATCGGTTTTTATTTGCCTCAAGAATCAATCAAGATTCAATCTTTTAATCAAGATTTTTACATAAACTAACCTGGTTTGTGTAGGAGCAATGAGTGACGAAGAAATCCCAGGGATTCCAAGGGGTTTGAACCTTGATCAAGCGCATAACTTGCGAAGGGATCGTCAAATAGAGCGATTGTCACAACAATTGCAAGAAGTATTGGCTAGGCTTGACGAACGTGACAAAACTTCATCTTCAAGGAAGAACAAATCAGTTACAAGTTCTAGTTCAAGTGAAGACGAATATGAAAGGAGAAAAGCAAGTAGATCACGCCGTAAAGATTCATCTTCAAGTGATGAACCTAGAAGGCATAGACGGAAGAACAAGGCCAAAGATGATGACCGAAATATAAGGTTAGATTTTCCGGAATTCAATGGTAGTATGCTAGACCCCGAAAAATATTTTGAGTGGGTTAGAAGAGCGGAAACACTCTTTGATTACAAGGAGTATGATGAACGAAAGAGGTGCAAACTTGCTGAATTAAAACTCACGGGTTAGGCGAGTTTATGGTATGATAATCTCAAGAAAAAGAGACGCAAGGAGGGACGATCCAAGATCACTACTTGGACACAATTACAGAAATATATGAAGCGTCAATTTGTGCCCCATGAGTACGTGCAAGAAGTGTATCTCAAGATGCAGACTTTTAAGCAAGGAAATCAATCCGTGGAGGCTTATTTGTGTGAATTTGAGAAACTATGTTTATTGTGTGATTTAGAAGAAATTCTAGAGCACAAAATAGCACGTTTTATTGCAGGTTTGAACGAAAATGTTCAAGAGAAGATTGAATTGCACGAATACTATTCGTTTGAAGAAGTATGCAAGGCGGCCATTAAGGTTGAAAGACAATTCAAGGCCAAGAAGACCTCAAGTGTGACCAAGATGGTCAAGGAGCAATAATCCATGATCTAGAAGAAGACGGTCAAAACGGTGTTAGTGAGCAAAATGCCAAGGGATTAATTCTGTCCAATTCATCCCTTAATCTCTTACACGGTTTTGGTCCGAAAGTTATTACAAGGGGTTATACTTCACTTAGTGTAAGCAACCTTGTAGGAAGCACCTAAAAACGTCTAAAAGAGCGGCGGTTTATCAAGCTACTCCATAATGCACGTTGGTCTGAAGATAGGCGTGAATTAAGGAGATTGGTTGATTGGCTGTTTGGGTGGAACGTAAATAGGGGGATTAGTTACACCGGTTGGTTAGTTGGACTAATTGGCGTAAAGTAGGGAGGTAGTTAGCTGGAGCAGATCAGTTGTGTTAGTGGCGTAGTTGTAGGAGTTAGTTGGCTGAAATAAAGGGGCTTGAGTCAAAGGGACTACTTGCACGTTTTTATGCACGTTGGAATGCTGCTGGAAGAGTTTGTTAGCTATTTGCATGGCTGCACGTTGGAAATGCTGGTTGAACGAATTAGTTAGCTATTTTCATGGTTGCTGCACGTTTTGATTGACTATTGGAAGGTGGTTGAACGTGCTCCTTGAGTTAAGCCTAGATTTACGTTTAATTAGTTAGTTTCTGTTTGTTAGTTTCGTTTTCTGTTTAAGGTTGTTAACTTCAGTTTATTGTTAGTAGTTAGCACGTTTATTTATGTTTTATTTAGGCAAGTAATGGGTAGGTATTAAAAAGGAATCCTATGTAATGGAGACACTACTATAAATAGTGTACTTGCACATGAATGAAAGAGGATCCAGAAATTTGCTAAACACTTGTGTTGTTCTTCATTAAACGTGACTTTGCTGTAGTCATCTTTAAGGTCCAAATTTGAGTATCCAAATTTGAAGAGTGTTAATTTTGGTGAGAGTTCCCAAGATTAAAACTTATAGTTTCTGATTTGGTGAGAGTTCCCTTATCGAATACTATTCCAAGCAACGAGTGAGAGTTCCTCTTTGCTATATTCTTAGCTTAGGGTGAGAGTTCCCCTAACTAAAACATTCGTTTATCTTAACTAAATCGTGTCTCTTTTTGCCTTCTGTTACGTTTAAGTGTTTTAACAAGGTTTCTCATCTTGTTTACACATCATTTGGCGCGCCAAGTAGGGGGAAAATTTTCTTAAATTTTTCCAAAGGGGACGAGTACCTACGTGATATGGGAGACAATCAGGATTTGAGAACAGCTTTGGAAGCCCTTAATCGCTCCATTGCTAGTCAAGAAAGATTGGCCGAAACTAATGCTAATCTACAAGGGAATCTTGCTGCCTTAATGGCAAGACTCATGAATGAGCATGACAGAAGAGATCAAGGCGAAGATCCTCCACCTAGAAGGGAGGATAGGAGTCTCAAAGTGGATATCCCTTCTTTTGATGGGACGCTTGATCCGGAGAAGTATTTGGAGTGGGAAAAATCCTTGGAAAGGTACTTCGAGTACAAGGATATTCATGAGGAAGACCAACAGTACAAGATAGCCAAAGTTAAACTGAAGGGCTATGGTGACAATTGGTTGCAAGGAGAACAAAGAGGGCGTACCCTTAGGGGTAAGGCTCATATTTCCACTTGGGAAAAGATGAAAAAGAGGATGAGAGATCGTTTCATTCCTCACAATTACAAACAGAGTCAATATGTGAAATGGAGCACTCTACACCAAAATGGCGATTCCGTAGAAGATTATATCAAAGAATTTGATAGACTTGCCATTGTGTGCGAAGTGACTGAAAATGAAGAGTTGAAGTTGGGACGTTTTGTAGCTGGGTTGGATCAAGAGTTACAAGACAGACTTGAAGGTTACACTAACCTCACGTTTGTGGAAGCATGCAAACTTGTGACGAAATTTGATGCCAAGAGAAAAAGGAAGAAAACGCCTATCACTACTCCAGTGGTACGTAAACCACCCTTCACTCCAAGGGAGGGTTCTTCTTTTACCAAACCTAATGAACCACCTAAGAGGAACACGAAAGACATCAAGATTAGTGATCTTGTGTGTTACAAGTGTGGTGGCAGAGGACACTACAAAAGAGATTGTCCTAATTCAAGAGCCTTAACCATGCAAGAGGCTAAACTCATAGCCACCCAAAGCATCAATTGGGAGGAATTTGAGTCTGAAGAAGAAAAGGAAGTGACCCCACATGAAAGAGATGAGGAGGAGGAGGAGCATTGCTATCCGGAGTCGGAGGACCGAATCAATTTGGTGGTTAGGAGAGCATTACAAGCTCGCGTGGAGGAACCTTTGGCGCCACAAAGGCAACACATTTTCATCACCAAATGTAAAGTTGGTGACGAGGTATGTAATTTAATTATTGATGGAGGCAGTGAGGCTAATACGGTGTCTAAAGCGCTAGTAGCTAAACTGGGTCTTAACACCACCAATCATCCACATCCTTACAAATTGAGCTGGTTAGATTCGAATGCTAATACTGGGGTTAGAAAGCAATGTATGGTGAATTTTTCGATTGGGTCATATCATGATAGTCAATTGTGTGATGTTGTTTTAATGGATGCTTGTCATATTCTTCTTGGAAGACCATGGCAATCTGATAAAAAATCAATTCATGATGGGTACCATAACACCTATACTATCACTCACCAAGGGAAACACAAAAAATTGCATCCTTTACCACCCCCACGTTTTTTACAACCACAGAAATCCCAAATTTCCTTGTTATCTTGCAAAGAATTTGAGAGGGAGTTCAAAGGTGAGGGAGAACTTTTCATGTTATATTCGAAAGAAATACATGAAAAATTTGTGAATCAAAATCCTAAACTTGCGAAGTTGATCAAAGAGTTTGAGGATGTTTTTCCTGATGAGTTACCAAAGGGATTACCACCCTTGAGAGGAATTGAGCATCAAATTGATCTCATTCCAGGCGCACCTTTACCAAATAAACCCGCTTATAGATGTAACCCTTTAGAAACCAAGGAGTTGCAAAGACAAATTGAAGAATTGATGGGTATGGGGTATGTGCGTGAATCTATGAGTCCTTGTGCGGTTCCTGCTTTGTTGGTTCCTAAAAAGGATGGTACTTGGCGTATGTGCATTGATAGTAGAGCTGTTAACAATATTACTATCAAATACAGATTTCCAATTCCAAGACTTGATGATATGTTGGACGAATTGAGTGGTTCAAATATTTTCTCAAAAGTTGATTTGAGAAGTGGTTACCATCAGATTCGTATGCGGGAAGGTGATGAATGGAAGACTGCAGTCAAGACAAAGCATGGGTTGTATGAATGGCTCGTGATGCCGTTTGGATTGACCAATGCACCTAGTACATTCATGAGATTGATGAACGAGGTGTTGAGGCCATTTCTCGGCAAATTCGTGGTGGTGTATCTTGATGATATCCTTATTTACTCTAAAAATGAAGATGAACATTTAGATCATTTACTACAAGTGTTTTCAGTTTTGAGGACACAAAAATTGTATGGAAAACTCGAAAAATGTGATTTTATGTTATATGAAGTCACTTTTCTTGGTTATATAGTTTCAGGTAATGGCGTGAAAGTGGATCCTTGCAAGGTTGAAGCGATTCAATCTTGGCCTAGTCCGAAAACACTCACGGAGGTCCGTTCTTTCCATGGCCTAGCTTCTTTCTATAGAAGATTTATAAAGAATTTTAGCACACTCATGGCTCCTATAACTGAGTGTACTAAAAAGGGAACGTTTGAATGGACGGCACAAGCGCAAAAGGCCCTTGAAGAAGTCAAGGAGAGAATGTGCAACACTCCTATTCTTGCACTCCCTGATTTTTCCAAGCCATTTGAAGTGGAATGTGACGCGAGTGGGAAGGGAATTGGAGCAGTTTTGATTCAAGAAGGGCGTCCAATTGCTTATTTCAGTGAGAAGTTGAGTCAAGGCAAACTGAACTACTCTACCTATGATAAAGAGTTCTATGCTATGGTACGAGCTCTAGATCATTGGTCACATTACTTGAGGCCACAACCGTTCATATTGCATTCAGACCATGAATCTTTGAGATTTATCCATGGTCAAAAGAAGTTGAATTCAAGACATGCAAAATGGGTTGAATTCTTGCAAACATTTAACTTTTCCTCTAAATATAAGAGTGGAAAAGCTAATGTTGTTGCGGATGCCTTATCTAGGAGGCATAATTTACTCGGAGTTGTCGAAGCCAAGGTCCTTGGATTTGATTTAATCAAGGAATACTACAAGGAGGATGGCGACTTTACTGAAATCCTACAGAAATGTATCCATGGGATATATGACTTATTTTCCTTGCATGATGGCTTTCTTTTTAAGGGAAATCGGTTATGCATTCCTAAGTGTCCAATTCGAAGCTTATTGATCCATGAAGCTCATGGAGGGGGCCTAGCTGGTCATGCGGGAATTCAAAAAACAATGGAGCTTCTCCAAGCTCACTTTTATTGGCCAAGAATGTTAGCCACAATTCATCAAGTGGTTAATCGTTGTTCTACATGTCAAAGGGCCAAGATGGTGTTTCACAAAGGTCTCTACAAACCTTTGCCGGTTCCGGAAAGACCTTGGGAAGATGTGAGCATGGATTTCGTTATGGCTTTACCTAGGACTCAAAGAGGTAAAGATTCAATCATGGTGGTTGTAGATCGATTTTCGAAGATGGCGCATTTCATTCCTTGTCACAAGACCGAAGATGCTATGAAAGTGGCGAAATTATACTTTGAAGAAGTTGTTCGTTTTCATGGAGTGCCACGTACCATTGTGTCCGATCGTGATACAAAGTTTCTTAGCCATTTTTGGAAATCAATATGGCGCTTAATGGGAACAAAGCTACTGTTTTCTACTTCACACCATCCACAAACCGATGGTCAAACTGAAGTGGTGAATAGAACACTCGGTTCTTTGCTTAGAACCTTGGTTAGTAAGAGTGCTAAGGATTGGGATGTCAAGCTAGCTCATGCTGAGTTTGCTTACAATCGGACTCCTAGTGCTACTACAAAGTACTCTCCTTTTGAAGTAGTCTATGGTGTCAATCCCTATGTTCCTATTGATCTCATAGCTTTGCCACAAGACAAGTTCGTTCATGGTGGAGCTAAGGAACAAGCCGAGTTTATGTTGAAGGTTCACAAGGAAGTTAGGAAGAATATTGAAAAGGCAAATGAAGGCTACAAGAAACAAGCCAACAAGAGGGTGAGAAACGTAAAACAATTCGAAGTTGGTGATTTAGTGTGGATTTATATGCGAAAGGAACGTTTTCCTAGCAAAAGGAAAAACAAACTTATGCCTAGAGCCGAGGGACCATTTGAAATCATGGAAAAGATCAATGACAACGCATACAAAGTTGATTTGGGAGGTCAATATGGGATCTCAAGTACATTCAACGTTGGTGATCTTGCTCCTTACCTTGATGATGACGAATTGAGGGCAATTCCTTTTGAAGAAGGGGAGGATGACCAAGATGGTCAAGGAGCAATAATCCATGATCTAGAAGAAGACGGTCAAAACGGTGTTAGTGAGCAAAATGCCAAGGGATTAATTCTGTCCAATTCATCCCTTAATCTCTTACACGGTTTTGACCGTCTTCTTCTAGATCATGGATTATTGCTCCTTGACCATCTTGGTCATCCTCCCCTTCTTCAAAAGGAATTGCCCTCAATTCGTCATCATCAAGGTAAGGAGCAAGATCACCAACGTTGAATGTACTTGAGATCCCATATTGACCTCCCAAATCAACTTTGTATGCGTTGTCATTGATCTTTTCCATGATTTCAAATGGTCCCTCGGCTCTAGGCATAAGTTTGTTTTTCCTTTTGCTAGGAAAACGTTCCTTTCGCATATAAATCCACACTAAATCACCAACTTCGAATTGTTTTACGTTTCTCACCCTCTTGTTGGCTTGTTTCTTGTAGCCTTCATTTGCCTTTTCAATATTCTTCCTAACTTCCTTGTGAACCTTCAACATAAACTCGGCTTGTTCCTTAGCTCCACCATGAACGAACTTGTCTTGTGGCAAAGCTATGAGATCAATAGGAACATAGGGATTGACACCATAGACTACTTCAAAAGGAGAGTACTTTGTAGTAGCACTAGGAGTCCGATTGTAAGCAAACTCAGCATGAGCTAGCTTGACATCCCAATCCTTAGCACTCTTACTAACCAAGGTTCTAAGCAAAGAACCGAGTGTTCTATTCACCACTTCAGTTTGACCATCGGTTTGTGGATGGTGTGAAGTAGAAAACAGTAGCTTTGTTCCCATTAAGCGCCATATTGATTTCCAAAAATGGCTAAGAAACTTTGTATCACGATCGGACACAATGGTACGTGGCACTCCATGAAAACGAACAACTGTTTCCTAAGCAGAAGGTCGTAGGTTCGACCCCTACCTGACGCGCCAAATGATGTGTAAACAAGATGAGAAACCTTGTTAAAACACTTAAACGTAACAGAAGGCAAAAAGAGACACGATTTAGTTAAGATAAACGAATGTTTTAGTTAGGGGAACTCTCACCCTAAGCTAAGAATATAGCAAAGAGGAACTCTCACTCGTTGCTTGGAATAGTATTCGATAAGGGAACTCTCACCAAATCAGAAACTATAAGTTTTAATCTTGGGAACTCTCACCAAAATTAACACTCTTCAAATTTGGATACTCAAATTTGGACCTTAAAGATGACTACAGCAAAGTCACGTTTAATGAAGAACAACACAAGTGTTTAGCAAATTTCTGGATCCTCTTTCATTCATGTGCAAGTACACTATTTATAGTAGTGTCTCCATTACATAGGATTCCTTTTTAATACCTACCCATTACTTGCCTAAATAAAACATAAATAAACGTGCTAACTACTAACAATAAACTGAAGTTAACAACCTTAAACAGAAAACGAAACTAACAAACAGAAACTAACTAATTAAACGTAAATCTAGGCTTAACTCAAGGAGCACGTTCAACCACCTTCCAATAGTCAATCAAAACGTGCAGCAACCATGAAAATAGCTAACTAATTCGTTCAACCAGCATTTCCAACGTGCAGCCATGCAAATAGCTAACAAACTCTTCCAGCAGCATTCCAACGTGCATAAAAACGTGCAAGTAGTCCCTTTGACTCAAGCCCCTTTATTTCAGCCAACTAACTCCTACAACTACGCCACTAACACAACTGATCTGCTCCAGCTAACTACCTCCCTACTTTACGCCAATTAGTCCAACTAACCAACCGGTGTAACTAATCCCCCTATTTACGTTCCACCCAAACAGCCAATCAACCAATCTCCTTAATTCACGCCTATCTTCAGACCAACGTGCATTATGGAGTAGCTTGATAAACCGCCGCTCTTTTAGACGTTTTTAGGTGCTTCCTACAAGGTTGCTTACACTAAGTGAAGTATAACCCCTTGTAATAACTTTCGGACCAAAACCGTGTAAGAGATTAAGGGATGAATTGGACAGAATTAATCCCTTGGCATTTTGCTCACTAACACCGTTTTGACCGTCTTCTTCTAGATCATGGATTATTGCTCCTTGACCATCTTGGTCATCAAAATGATGTGTAAACAAGATGAGAAACCTTGTTAAAACACTTAAACGTAACAGAAGGCAAAAAGAGACACGATTTAGTTAAGATAAACGAATGTTTTAGTTAGGGGAACTCTCACCCTAAGCTAAGAATATAGCAAAGAGGAACTCTCACTCGTTGCTTGGAATAGTATTCGATAAGGGAACTCTCACCAAATCAGAAACTATAAGTTTTAATCTTGGGAACTCTCACCAAAATTAACACTCTTCAAATTTGGATACTCAAATTTGGACCTTAAAGATGACTACAGCAAAGTCACGTTTAATGAAGAACAACACAAGTGTTTAGCAAATTTCTGGATCCTCTTTCATTCATGTGCAAGTACACTATTTATAGTAGTGTCTCCATTACATAGGATTCCTTTTTAATACCTACCCATTACTTGCCTAAATAAAACATAAATAAACGTGCTAACTACTAACAATAAACTGAAGTTAACAACCTTAAACAGAAAACGAAACTAACAAACAGAAACTAACTAATTAAACGTAAATCTAGGCTTAACTCAAGGAGCACGTTCAACCACCTTCCAATAGTCAATCAAAACGTGCAGCAACCATGAAAATAGCTAACTAATTCGTTCAACCAGCATTTCCAACGTGCAGCCATGCAAATAGCTAACAAACTCTTCCAGCAGCATTCCAACGTGCATAAAAACGTGCAAGTAGTCCCTTTGACTCAAGCCCCTTTATTTCAGCCAACTAACTCCTACAACTACGCCACTAACACAACTGATCTGCTCCAGCTAACTACCTCCCTACTTTACGCCAATTAGTCCAACTAACCAACCGGTGTAACTAATCCCCCTATTTACGTTCCACCCAAACAGCCAATCAACCAATCTCCTTAATTCACGCCTATCTTCAGACCAACGTGCATTATGGAGTAGCTTGATAAACCGCCGCTCTTTTAGACGTTTTTAGGTGCTTCCTACAAGGTTGCTTACACTAAGTGAAGTATAACCCCTTGTAATAACTTTCGGACCAAAACCGTGTAAGAGATTAAGGGATGAATTGGACAGAATTAATCCCTTGGCATTTTGCTCACTAACACCGTTTTGACCGTCTTCTTCTAGATCATGGATTATTGCTCCTTGACCATCTTGGTCATCCTCCCCTTCTTCAAAAGGAATTGCCCTCAATTCGTCATCATCAAGGTAAGGAGCAAGATCACCAACGTTGAATGTACTTGAGATCCCATATTGACCTCCCAAATCAACTTTGTATGCGTTGTCATTGATCTTTTCCATGATTTCAAATGGTCCCTCGGCTCTAGGCATAAGTTTGTTTTTCCTTTTGCTAGGAAAACGTTCCTTTCGCATATAAATCCACACTAAATCACCAACTTCGAATTGTTTTACGTTTCTCACCCTCTTGTTGGCTTGTTTCTTGTAGCCTTCATTTGCCTTTTCAATATTCTTCCTAACTTCCTTGTGAACCTTCAACATAAACTCGGCTTGTTCCTTAGCTCCACCATGAACGAACTTGTCTTGTGGCAAAGCTATGAGATCAATAGGAACATAGGGATTGACACCATAGACTACTTCAAAAGGAGAGTACTTTGTAGTAGCACTAGGAGTCCGAATGTAAGCAAACTCAGCATGAGCTAGCTTGACATCCCAATCCTTAGCACTCTTACTAACCAAGGTTCTAAGCAAAGAACCGAGTGTTCTATTCACCACTTCAGTTTGACCATCGGTTTGTGGATGGTGTGAAGTAGAAAACAGTAGCTTTGTTCCCATTAAGCGCCATATTGATTTCCAAAAATGGCTAAGAAACTTTGTATCACGATCGGACACAATGGTACGTGGCACTCCATGAAAACGAACAACTTCTTCAAAGTATAATTTCGCCACTTTCATAGCATCTTCGGTCTTGTGACAAGGAATGAAATGCGCCATCTTCGAAAATCGATCTACAACCACCATGATTGAATCTTTACCTCTTTGAGTCCTAGGTAAAGCCATAACGAAATCCATGCTCACATCTTCCCAAGGTCTTTCCGGAACCGGCAAAGGTTTGTAGAGACCTTTGTGAAACACCATCTTGGCCCTTTGACATGTAGAACAACGATTAACCACGTGATGAATTGTGGCTAACATTCTTGGCCAATAAAAGTGAGCTTGGAGAAGCTCCATTGTTTTTTGAATTCCCGCATGACCAGCTAGGCCCCCTCCATGAGCTTCATGGATCAATAAGCTTCGAATTGGACACTTAGGAATGCATAACCGATTTCCCTTAAAAAGAAAGCCATCATGCAAGGAAAATAAGTCATATATCCCATGGATACATTTCTGTAGGATTTCAGTAAAGTCGCCATCCTCCTTGTAGTATTCCTTGATTAAATCAAATCCAAGGACCTTGGCTTCGACAACTCCGAGTAAATTATGCCTCCTAGATAAGGCATCCGCAACAACATTAGCTTTTCCACTCTTATATTTAGAGGAAAAGTTAAATGTTTGCAAGAATTCAACCCATTTTGCATGTCTTGAATTCAACTTCTTTTGACCATGGATAAATCTCAACGATTCATGGTCTGAATGCAATATGAACGGTTGTGGCCTCAAGTAATGTGACCAATGATCTAGAGCTCGTACCATAGCATAGAACTCTTTATCATAGGTAGAGTAGTTCAGTTTGCCTTGACTCAACTTCTCACTGAAATAAGCAATTGGACGCCCTTCTTGAATCAAAACTGCTCCAATTCCCTTCCCACTCGCGTCACATTCCACTTCAAATGGCTTGGAAAAATCAGGGAGTGCAAGAATAGGAGTGTTGCACATTCTCTCCTTGACTTCTTCAAGGGCCTTTTGCGCTTGTGCCGTCCATTCAAACGTTCCCTTTTTAGTACACTCAGTTATAGGAGCCATGAGTGTGCTAAAATTCTTTATAAATCTTCTATAGAAAGAAGCTAGGCCATGGAAAGAACGGACCTCCGTGAGTGTTTTCGGACTAGGCCAAGATTGAATCGCTTCAACCTTGCAAGGATCCACTTTCACGCCATTACCTGAAACTATATAACCAAGAAAAGTGACTTCATATAACATAAAATCACATTTTTCGAGTTTTCCATACAATTTTTGTGTCCTCAAAACTGAAAACACTTGTAGTAAATGATCTAAATGTTCATCTTCATTTTTAGAGTAAATAAGGATATCATCAAGATACACCACCACGAATTTGCCGAGAAATGGCCTCAACACCTCGTTCATCAATCTCATGAATGTACTAGGTGCATTGGTCAATCCAAACGGCATCACGAGCCATTCATACAACCCATGCTTTGTCTTGACTGCAGTCTTCCATTCATCACCTTCCCGCATACGAATCTGATGGTAACCACTTCTCAAATCAACTTTTGAGAAAATATTTGAACCACTCAATTCGTCCAACATATCATCAAGTCTTGGAATTGGAAATCTGTATTTGATAGTAATATTGTTAACAGCTCTACTATCAATGCACATACGCCAAGTACCATCCTTTTTAGGAACCAACAAAGCAGGAACCGCACAAGGACTCATAGATTCACGCACATACCCCATACCCATCAATTCTTCAATTTGTCTTTGCAACTCCTTGGTTTCTAAAGGGTTACATCTATAAGCGGGTTTATTTGGTAAAGGTGCGCCTGGAATGAGATCAATTTGATGCTCAATTCCTCTCAAGGGTGGTAATCCCTTTGGTAACTCATCAGGAAAAACATCCTCAAACTCTTTGATCAACTTCGCAAGTTTAGGATTTTGATTCACAAATTTTTCATGTATTTCTTTCGAATATAACATGAAAAGTTCTCCCTCACCTTTGAACTCCCTCTCAAATTCTTTGCAAGATAACAAGGAAATTTGGGATTTCTGTGGTTGTAAAAAACGTGGGGGTGGTAAAGGATGCAATTTTTTGTGTTTCCCTTGGTGAGTGATAGTATAGGTGTTATGGTACCCATCATGAATTGATTTTTTATCAGATTGCCATGGTCTTCCAAGAAGAATATGACAAGCATCCATTAAAACAACATCACACAATTGACTATCATGATATGACCCAATCGAAAAATTCACCATACATTGCTTTCTAACCCCAGTATTAGCATTCGAATCTAACCAGCTCAATTTGTAAGGATGTGGATGATTGGTGGTGTTAAGACCCAGTTTAGCTACTAGCGCTTTAGACACCGTATTAGCCTCACTGCCTCCATCAATAATTAAATTACATACCTCGTCACCAACTTTACATTTGGTGATGAAAATGTGTTGCCTTTGTGGCGCCAAAGGTTCCTCCACGCGAGCTTGTAATGCTCTCCTAACCACCAAATTGATTCGGTCCTCCGACTCCGGATAGCAATGCTCCTCCTCCTCCTCATCTCTTTCATGTGGGGTCACTTCCTTTTCTTCTTCAGACTCAAATTCCTCCCAATTGATGCTTTGGGTGGCTATGAGTTTAGCCTCTTGCATGGTTAAGGCTCTTGAATTAGGACAATCTCTTTTGTAGTGTCCTCTGCCACCACACTTGTAACACACAAGATCACTAATCTTGATGTCTTTCGTGTTCCTCTTAGGTGGTTCATTAGGTTTGGTAAAAGAAGAACCCTCCCTTGGAGTGAAGGGTGGTTTACGTACCACTGGAGTAGTGATAGGCGTTTTCTTCCTTTTTCTCTTGGCATCAAATTTCGTCACAAGTTTGCATGCTTCCACAAACGTGAGGTTAGTGTAACCTTCAAGTCTGTCTTGTAACTCTTGATCCAACCCAGCTACAAAACGTCCCAACTTCAACTCTTCATTTTCAGTCACTTCGCACACAATGGCAAGTCTATCAAATTCTTTGATATAATCTTCTACGGAATCGCCATTTTGGTGTAGAGTGCTCCATTTCACATATTGACTCTGTTTGTAATTGTGAGGAATGAAACGATCTCTCATCCTCTTTTTCAGCTTTTCCCAAGTGGAAATATGAGCCTTACCCCTAAGGGTACGCCCTCTTTGTTCTCCTTGCAACCAATTGTCACCATAGCCCTTCAGTTTAACTTTGGCTATCTTGTACTGTTGGTCTTCCTCATGAATATCCTTGTACTCGAAGTACCTTTCCAAGGATTTTTCCCACTCCAAATACTTCTCCGGATCAAGCGTCCCATCAAAAGAAGGGATATCCACTTTGAGACTCCTATCCTCCCTTCTAGGTGGAGGATCTTCGCCTTGATCTCTTCTGTCATGCTCATTCATGAGTCTTGCCATTAAGGCAGCAAGATTCCCTTGTAGATTAGCATTAGTTTCGGCCAATCTTTCTTGACTAGCAATGGAGCGATTAAGGGCTTCCAAAGCTGTTCTCAAATCCTGATTGTCTCCCATATCACGTAGGTACTCGTCCCCTTTGGAAAAATTTAAGAAAATTTTCCCCCTACCTGACGCGCCAAATGATGTGTAAACAAGATGAGAAACCTTGTTAAAACACTTAAACGTAACAGAAGGCAAAAAGAGACACGATTTAGTTAAGATAAACGAATGTTTTAGTTAGGGGAACTCTCACCCTAAGCTAAGAATATAGCAAAGAGGAACTCTCACTCGTTGCTAAGAATATAGCAAAAAGGAAAAACAAACTTATGCCTAGAGCCGAGGGACCATTTGAAATCATGGAAAAGATCAATGACAACGCATACAAAGTTGATTTGGGAGGTCAATATGGGATCTCAAGTACATTCAACGTTGGTGATCTTGCTCCTTACCTTGATGATGACGAATTGAGGGCAATTCCTTTTGAAGAAGGGGAGGATGACCAAGATGGTCAAGGAGCAATAATCCATGATCTAGAAGAAGACGGTCAAAACGGTGTTAGTGAGCAAAATGCCAAGGGATTAATTCTGTCCAATTCATCCCTTAATCTCTTACACGGTTTTGGTCCGAAAGTTATTACAAGGGGTTATACTTCACTTAGTGTAAGCAACCTTGTAGGAAGCACCTAAAAACGTCTAAAAGAGCGGCGGTTTATCAAGCTACTCCATAATGCACGTTGGTCTGAAGATAGGCGTGAATTAAGGAGATTGGTTGATTGGCTGTTTGGGTGGAACGTAAATAGGGGGATTAGTTACACCGGTTGGTTAGTTGGACTAATTGGCGTAAAGTAGGGAGGTAGTTAGCTGGAGCAGATCAGTTGTGTTAGTGGCGTAGTTGTAGGAGTTAGTTGGCTGAAATAAAGGGGCTTGAGTCAAAGGGACTACTTGCACGTTTTTATGCACGTTGGAATGCTGCTGGAAGAGTTTGTTAGCTATTTGCATGGCTGCACGTTGGAAATGCTGGTTGAACGAATTAGTTAGCTATTTTCATGGTTGCTGCACGTTTTGATTGACTATTGGAAGGTGGTTGAACGTGCTCCTTGAGTTAAGCCTAGATTTACGTTTAATTAGTTAGTTTCTGTTTGTTAGTTTCGTTTTCTGTTTAAGGTTGTTAACTTCAGTTTATTGTTAGTAGTTAGCACGTTTATTTATGTTTTATTTAGGCAAGTAATGGGTAGGTATTAAAAAGGAATCCTATGTAATGGAGACACTACTATAAATAGTGTACTTGCACATGAATGAAAGAGGATCCAGAAATTTGCTAAACACTTGTGTTGTTCTTCATTAAACGTGACTTTGCTGTAGTCATCTTTAAGGTCCAAATTTGAGTATCCAAATTTGAAGAGTGTTAATTTTGGTGAGAGTTCCCAAGATTAAAACTTATAGTTTCTGATTTGGTGAGAGTTCCCTTATCGAATACTATTCCAAGCAACGAGTGAGAGTTCCTCTTTGCTATATTCTTAGCTTAGGGTGAGAGTTCCCCTAACTAAAACATTCGTTTATCTTAACTAAATCGTGTCTCTTTTTGCCTTCTGTTACGTTTAAGTGTTTTAACAAGGTTTCTCATCTTGTTTACACATCAAAGTGTGAAGCCGTTCACACGCACGTTCACAAAGGCTAGTGACAAGCCTACCTTTGATAGGACTTCTTCTAATTCGTATGCTAAAGATAACAAACCCAGAAACGAAGCTAGCAAGAAGGTGACTGAAGATAGAAAATGTTTCAAATGTGGGAGTGTTGGCCATATAGCAAGCAATTGCTACTCAAAACGCACTATGACGGCTCAAGAATGGGAAGAAGAGAAAGCTAGGTGCGAGGGAAGTAGTGACATGGAGGTTGTGGTCGAGCAAGAACGTGATTTTGAAGAAGAGGAGGGTAGTGCCGAAGAGGTTGATGGTGAAACACAAGGAAAGAGCTTGGTTCTAAGGAGAGCTCTTCACTCTAAACCTATGCCCGTTGAAGAGAATCAAAGAGAGAAAATCTTTTTAACAAGGTGCAAGGTGGAAGATCGATTGTGTGACGTAATAATAGACTCGGGAAGTTGCACAAATGTGGTGTCTACAACTTTGATCAACAAATTAGAGTGGCCTACAACCGATCACCCAAAACCTTACAAGCTACATTGGCTCAATGATGCTAGTGACGTAAAGGTAACGAAGCGAGCCCTAATCACCTTTTCAATTGGCAAATATCATGATAAAGTTTTATGTGATGTATGTCCCATGGATGCTTGTCATATCTTATTGGGTAGACCATGGCAATATGATAGATTTGTCAAGTTTAATGGTAGGACAAATGTGTATATAATTCGAAAAGGAAAGGGGGAAAAATCATATGCATTGAAACCACTTGTTGATCATAGAATTAACCCTAGTTCGAAAGGTGCATATTTAATTGGGGAAAAGGAGTTGGAGAAAGAGATCAACAATAACAATATGGTATATATTATGGTGGCTAACAATGTGCAAGTGAATGAAAGTAAACAAGAAAAGAGGCCCGTGAAATTAGAAGTGGTATTGCAAGAGTATTGTGATGTTTTTCCTAGTGAATTACCACCGGGATTACCACCAATTCGTGGTATTGAACATCAAATTGATCTTATTCCGGGAGCTCCACTACCTAACAAGGTAGCATATAGAAGTAATCCAGAAGAAACAAAGGAAATACAACGTCAAATAGAGGAATTGATGCAAAGAGGCTACGTGAAAGAGAGTATGAGCCCCTGTGCCGTGCCTGCATTGCTAGTTCCAAAAAAAGATGGGAGTTGGCGTATGTGCATTGATAGTAGGAGTGTGAACAACATAACCATCAAGTATAGATTTCCTATACCTAGACTTGATGATTTGTTAGACGAATTGCATGGTTCAAAGCTATTTTCCAAGATTGATCTTATGAGTGGCTATCATCAAATACGCATGAGGGAAGGAGATGAATGGAAGACGGCTTTCAAGACTAAAGTGGGGTTGTACGAGTGGTTAGTCATGCCTTTTGGTCTAACCAATGCGCCTAGTACATTTATGAGATTGATGAACGAGGTGTTGAAACCATTTCTTGGAAGGTTCGTAGTTGTTTACTTGGATGACATATTAATTTATTCTGAAAATTTCAATGATCATCTAATGCATTTGAGAAGCGTTTTTGAGGTTCTTAGGGAGAAGAAGTTGTACGCAAAATTGGAAAAATGTTATTTTCTTGTTCCTAGCGTGACGTTTCTAGGGTATGTAGTATCCAAAGATGGTGTGTCCGTGGATCAATCCAAGGTTGAAGCTATCAAGACTTGGCCCGTACCTACCAATGTGAGTGAAGTTAGATCGTTTCATGGTCTAGCGTCATTTTATAGAAGATTTGTGAAGAATTTTTCCACGATAGTTGCACCTATGACTGAATGCTTGAAGAAAGACAAGGGAAAATTCGAGTGGACCAAGGAAGCCCAACGTGCATTTGATTTGGTCAAAAGGAAGCTATGTGAAGCACCTGTACTTGCATTGCCGGATTTTTCACAACCATTTGAGGTAGAAACCGACGCTAGTGGTGTGGGGATTGGTGCCGTTTTGGTTCAAAAGAAGCGCCCTATTGCCTATTTTAGTGAGAAATTAAACGGTGCTAGATTGAACTATTCTACCTATGACAAGGAGTTTTATGCTATTGTGCGAGCATTGGACCATTGGAGTCACTATTTGCGCCCAAATCACTTTGTGTTGCATAGTGATCACGAAGCTTTGAAGTACATTCATGGTCAACAAAAATTGAACCCTAGACATGCTAAATGGGTAGAGTTTCTACAAGCTTTCAATTTTTCTTCAAAGTATAAAGAGGGGAAAGCAAATGTAGTGGCCGATGCACTATCTAGAAGACACACGTTGCTTGGAGTATTGAATTGTAAACTACTTGGTTTCGAGTTAATCAAGGAGTACTATAAGGGGGACGTGGATTTCTCTACACTCCTAGAGGAGTGTTCCAAGGGGGCCGTAGGTTCCTATGTTTTACAAGACGGTTTTCTTTTCAAGGGGAATCGTTTGTGCGTGCCTAAGTGTTCTATTAGAGAATTAATAGTAAGAGAAGTGCATGGTGGAGGGATAGCGGGACATTTTGGCATAACGAAAACATTAACTATGCTCCAAGAGCATTTTTATTGGCCTAGAATGCTAGCGGATGTACAATCAATAGTTTCTAGGTGTGCAACATGTCAAAAAGCCAAGGCTACGTTTCATCAAGGCTTATATACGCCCTTGCCCGTGCCAGATTCACCTTGGGAAGACGTGTCTATGGATTTCGTAGTTGGTTTGCCAAGGACTCAAAGAGGAAAGGACTCAATCATGGTTGTAGTGGATCGATTTTCCAAGATGGCTCATTTCATACCTTGTCACAAAGTGGACGATGCTATGAAAGTGGTGGAATTGTATTTCAAGGAAGTGGTGAGACTACATGGGTTGCCGAACAGTATTGTGAGTGATCGTGATACAAAGTTCATGAGTTTCTTTTGGAAATCACTATGGAAGTTGGTGGGAACGAAGCTGTTATTTAGTACATCATATCACCCGCAAACGGACGGACAAACGGAGGTAACAAATCGAACTCTTGGTGTGCTTTTACGTGGACTAGTGAGCAAAACGCAAAAAGATTGGGATATTAAGCTTGCTCATGCCGAGTTTGCTTACAATAGATCACCTACTTATGCCACAAAACACACGCCATTTGAAGTTGTTTATGGTGTCAATCCAAGAATGCCCATTGATTTGATTGAAATTCCAAAAGGGGAATTAATTCATAAGGATGCCGAGGCTAAGATCAAGTACATGATGAAGCTACACGCACAAGTTAGAGCTAGGATTGAACGTGTCAATGAACTCTACAAAGCACGAGCTAACAAGAACAAAAAGCCACAAAGTTTTGAAGTTGGCGACTTGGTGTGGCTACACTTGAGAAAAGAAAGATTTCCTAGCAAAAGAAAGAATAAATTGATGCCAAGAAGTGAGGGGCCGTTCAAGATTATTGAGAAGATCAATGAGAATGCATATAAGCTTGAATTGCCGGGGGAATATGGTGTAAGCGCAACATTTAATGTTGGGGATTTGGTGAAGTATTTGCCAGATGATGCTATTGAAGATTTGAGGGCAAATTCTTTTGAAGAAGGGGAGGATGATGCGTGCATAAATGTGAACGACGAGCATGTTGAAGAATTATTCCAAGAAAGTCAAGAAAGCATGAATCTATACTTGGAAGCTTCCTCAATAGGTCAAACTTACTATCGGGGGCATCAAGACAAAGCCACGCTTTGTATGGTGGCGTTCTTGGGAGTTCTTGAAGCTTCTTGATAGTTTTTTAAGGTTTCTTTAAAAGCTTTCTTAGATTTTGGTCTACAAGTTTTTACCTTTCACTTGAAAGGGTTTTTCTTGGTTTAGACCTTAGGTTTCTTTATGTTCTTAATTATTTTTGTACGTGTGCGTAGTTAATTAAGTTGGAGAATCGTGTAACGTTACTTGGCGCACAAGGTTAAGTTAGGTTTCCTATTTCAAGAGGGATTCCTACTCAAAATTGAAAGTGGCGGCTGCTTGGAGATCAAGGCAAAGTGGAAGACTTTTACTCAAGCTAGAACTCTAATGTGTTTAGAAAAAGTAGGAGTTTTACTCAAGCTAGAACTCTAATGTGTTTAGAAAAAGTAGGAGTTTTACTCAAGTTAGAACTCTAATATGCTTAGGAAGAGAAGGAGTTTTATTCTAGTTAGAGTTCTAATAGTCTTAGGAAAGGATTGCTATAAATACTCCATGTAATTCACGAATTCATTCATTCATTCAGATTTTGAGCAATACAAAAAAACACATTTATTTTGAGTGATATTTTGGTTGGATTACCTAAATATTTCTTTGGCTAACTTGCGAGTTGGTTGCTGTTTTGGGTGTTTTAGTTAAAACATTCGTTGGTTTGATTAATTAAGTGGACTCTTAATTAATTAAACTCAGTTCTTGCCTAGTTCTTGGTGATTTATCTGTATAGGACGAAGCTTAGAACATATCCTTGTGATAACTTGGTTTTCGGATCAAGAATCACATCACAATACCTCTCTTGTTTACTCGAGTTTGGCTCAAATCGATGTATTTCAAGTGTTTATGACATGTTCTAGGGTTAATACGTCATTTTCTAGCCAAAACCAATTTCATTTGACCAATATTAACTCATATCGTCCTATTGGAAGTGTTTAGGTCATTTTATACCCAAAACCTCTCTCGAATGACAAAGTTTAACTCAAATCAATGTATTTCAAGTATTTATGACATTTTCAAATGTAAATACGTTCTTTTCTACCCAAAATCGATCTATAATAATCAATATTGACTCATATTGTCCTCTCCTACGTGTTTAGATCATTTTCAACCCAAAACCTCACCCGTTTGACAAGGTTTTACTCAAATCGATGTATTTCAAATGTTTTACTCATATCGTCCCTCCTTGCGTCTCTTTTTCTTGAGATTATCATACCATAAACTCGCCTAACCCGTGAGTTTTAATTCAGCAAGTTTGCACCTCTTTCGTTCATCATACTCCTTGTAATCAAAGAGTGTTTCCGCTCTTCTAACCCACTCAAAATATTTTTCGGGGTCTAGCATACTACCATTGAATTCCGGAAAATCTAACCTTATATTTCGGTCATCATCTTTGGCCTTGTTCTTCCGTCTATGCCTTCTAGGTTCATCACTTGAAGATGAATCTTTACGGCGTGATCTACTTGCTTTTCTCCTTTCATATTCGTCTTCACTTGAACTAGAACTTGTAACTGATTTGTTCTTCCTTGAAGATGAAGTTTTGTCACGTTCGTCAAGCCTAGCCAATACTTCTTGCAATTGTTGTGACAATCGCTCTATTTGACGATCCCTTCGCAAGTTATGCGCTTGATCAAGGTTCAAACCCCTTGGAATCCCTGGGATTTCTTCGTCACTCATTGCTCCTACACAAACCAGGTTAGTTTATGTAAAAATCTTGATTAAAAGATTGAATCTTGATTGATTCTTGAGGCAAATAAAAATCGATCTCCAGATCGCAACTCCGTGTAACAATCTCAAAAGTTTGAGGTTGCACAGACTTCGTTACCCGTCCGATTGACACGAAATTTTGACACAATGTTGATCTACGTTTTCTGAATCCTCCCACAAAATTTCAGCCAAAAATTCCAAGCCAAACGTCACCAACAGCTCTGATACCACGATGATGTGATTCTTGATCCGAAAACCAAGTTATCACAAGGATATGTTCTAAGCTTCGTCCTATACAGATAAATCACCAAGAACTAGGCAAGATGATATGGTAGCAAGCAATAAAGTCCATAAAGTTCCAGAAGTTCAAACGACGGTCCATGCCTTGTTCATCCACGGAAAGTCCAAGTCCTTGGGTGATAATTTCGTGGGGTTCTCTTCAATTAATCCTTTTGTTTCTTGCCTTAAATGGGAAGAGAGCAAAGGGGAAGTTATGGCCAGTTAAAGGGGACGGTCAAGAAGAAGTTTTCAAACAGCTAAAAAGGGGGGGTCAATGCTTGATTCATGGCGATTTCTGTGGGAGAATAATTATGATTTAGTTGCTGTTTATTTTAGTCGTTTAAAGCTTTAATTAGGGAGGTTATTTTCTGTCAAATATGCACGAAATAGCTGCTCAAATAATCAGTCATCTAATGACTTAGTCAAAGCGTGATTCAAGGCTTGAATCATGCTCAATTTGAATTCAGTTTTTAAATTCTGTTTTGAATTTCAAAAAGGAGTTACAAAGCTTTATTGAGGCTTGTTTCTTCTGTTTTAAACGTATAAGATAGGAAGCTAAAGGATTTGTAAAGCTTCCTATAAATAGGGCACTTGCCAATTCATTTGAAACAAGAGTGAAAGAAATAGAACAGAATCTGATTTTCTTTGTGAATTTCGTGTGTTACTTGGTGTTTCACAAACTTATACTCTCTTTGCTTAGTGCTAGTTAGTATAAGCTCTATAATCTAGCCTTACTTCGTGTTTGGTCCAGATTATTTCTCCTACACGCAATTTAGACCCGTTTCTACCTTGCGTGTTTATCTTGTTTCCTTTTGAGACGAATTTGTTTTCTAATTCATCTAATCCACTCCAAAACGATCCTAAACCACAAACAAATCAAACACATCAGTAAACACATCAGTTGGTATCAGAGCAAAGGCTTTGGAGTATGGCTTCGAGTTCATCCAACTCAACATCTCACGAAGCGATGAAAGACATTCTTGGAAAACTCCAGGAAATGCATGACGAAATGAAAAAGCATGAAACACGTATGGATGCCATTGCTGACCTATGCCTTAGACAAGGTAGAAAGTTAGAGGAATTAGAACATTCCAATTCCACACCCACCCATGGGGAATCACAATTTCGTGGTTACCAAGAAGATAGAAGTCTCAAACTTGATCTTCCCGAATTCGATGGTTCTAATGATCCAGAAGTTTTTTTTGATTGGGTACGTAGATTGGAGAGTATCTTTGAGTATAAGGAGTATGATGATGCTAGGAGTTGTAAAATGGCGATTCTGAAGTTAACCAAACTTGCTGGACTTTGGTATGATAATCTGAAGGCCAAAAGGAGAAGAGAAGGAAAGGGTAAGATTGAGTCATGGGTGAAACTCAGAAAAAAGATGGAGCAACGTTGGATTCCACGTGAGTATGAGCAAGATCAATATGTAAAATTGACTCGCCTAGCTCAAGGGGAACGAAGTGTTGATGAATATGTGCGAGAATTTGAGACACTCAGTTTGGTGTGTGATATGCAAGAGAGAGAGCCACTCAAAATTGCGCGTTTTACCAAAGGGTTGTCAAAACCAATTTCTAATAAGGTGGATCTCCTACCTTATTCCACCTATGAAGAAGTTGTGAAAGCTGCCAGAAAGGTTGAGGCACAACACAAAGAAGATAGGCCAAGGCCTACTTCGAGGCCTCCTTACAAAGCTTTTCCTTCCGTAGGAAAGGGTGAAGTTGCTGCCAAATCCATTTTTACTCCTAACTCATTCAAAAGAGGAAAAACGGATTTCAAGCAAGAAGCTTCAAAAAGAACGTGTTACAAATGCCATGAAAGGGGACATATTGCTAGTGAATGTCCAAAACGGAATACACTCACCATTCATGAAGGAGGGTATGATTCCGAAGAAAATGAGGAAGAAGAAGAGGAATATGAGGAATATGGAGCTGAAGAAGACGCCACTCCATTGTGTGGTGTTATGAGGAGGATCCTACATTCTGAACCTCTCAAAGATGTCCAACAAAGAGAGAATCTTTTCCATACCAGATGCAAGGTACGAGACAAGCTTTGTGATGTGATTGTAGATGGTGGTTCTTGTACAGATGTGGCTTCTAAGGAACTTGTAAGTAAACTGAAATTACCTACTCGTGAACATGCTAAGCCTTATAAGTTAAATTGGCTAGATAATGACACCGGTTTAAAGGTTAAGAAACAAGCTCTAGTTTCTTTTACAATTGGAAATTTTCATGATGAACGTTGGTGTGATATTCTGCCTATGAGTGCGTGTCATATTTTACTTGGAAGACCATGGCAATTTGATAGAAATGCGTTGCATGATGGCGTTTCTAATGTTTATACGGTCACTGCTCATGGAGGAAAGAAAATCAGGTTACTTCCTTTGCCTCCAAAGATTGAACCTATGATGGAGAAGAAACCTAATTTTCTGGTTTCAAAACGTGAGTTTGAGCGTGAGTATGCTATGGAAGGGGAAGGGTTTTTTCTTGTTATTAAACCTGTTGATGATAACCTTTCCAATGTTACTAACTCATTGCCTTTGAAGAAATTGCTAGAGGAATTTTCTGATGTATTTCCTAGTGATTTGCCACAAGGCCTGCCTCCATTTCGAGGTATTGAGCATGCTATTGACTTGATTCCGGGAGCTCAATTGCCTAATAAGCCAGCCTACAGATGTAGTCCCGATCAGGCCAAAGAGTTGCAAAGACAAGTTGAAGAACTTATAGAAAGGGGATATGTGCGCGAAAGCCTTAGTCCATGTGCTGTTCCTGCTCTTTTAGTACCTAAGAAAGAGGGAACTTGGAGAATGTGTATTGATAGTCGTTCTATCAATAATATCACTATCAAATACAGATTTCCTATGCCGAGGCTTCAAGACATGTTTGATGAGTTGAGTGGAGCCAAGATTTTCAGTAAAATTGATTTGAGAAGTGGCTATCACCAAATGAGAATTCGTGAAGGTGATGAATGGAAAACAGCTTTTAAGACCAAGCAAGGCTTATACGAATGGCTTGTCATGCCATTTGGTCTTTGCAATGCCCCTAGCTCTTTCATGAGACTCATGAATGAGGTACTGCGTCCTTTTCTCAACAAATTCATTGTTGTATATTTAGATGATATTCTAGTATATAGCAAATCCATAGATGAACATTTGTTACATTTAAAATCTTTATTTGAGGTTTTAAGGACTAACAGATTGTATGGGAAGTTGGAAAAGTGTGCTTTCATGTGTAAGCATATTACTTTCCTAGGATATGTTGTATCTAGTGGAGGAGTACAGGTTGATCCAGAGAAAGTGAAGGCTATTTCAACTTGGAAGGTGCCGAAAGATGTGCATGAAGTGAGGAGCTTTCATGGTCTTGCTTCATTTTACAGAATCTTTATCAAGAATTTCTCAACAATCACAGCTCCTTTGACCGAGTTATTGAAGAAAGGTGCGTTCATTTGGAGTGAATCTGCTCAAAAAGCCTTTGAAGAAATCAAAGAGAAATTATGCAATACAACGGTTCTTGCATTGCCAGATTTTGATAAACTGTTTGAGGTTGAATGTGATGCAAGTGGCGTGGGTATTGGTGCTGTTCTTATTCAAGGAAAGAGACCCATTTGTTATTTCAGCGAAAAATTAAGTGGTGCTAAGCTTAATTATTCGAATTATGATCGTGAGTTCTATGCTATTGTTCGGGCTCTAGATCATTGGTCTCATTACCTAAGGCCAAAACCGTTTGTTTTACATTCGGATCATGAAGCCTTGAAATTCATTCATGGACAGCAGAAGCTTAATCACCGACATGCTAAATGGGTTGAATTTCTTCAATCTTTTACATTCAGTTCGAGGTACAAAGAAGGGAAGAAGAATGTTGTGGCTGATGCATTATCAAGGAGAAGCTATCTATTAGCTATGGTTCATACGAAGGTTCTTGGGTTTGAACATTTGAAAAATCACTATGAAAAAGATGAGGATTTTTCTGGAAAATTCAAGAAACCTACTCAAGACTACACGGTTCAAGATGGGTTCTTATTCAAAGGCAACAAACTTTGTGTGCCTAAGAATGGTGTGCGTGAACTCTTGGTTCGTGAAATCCATGGGGGAGGAATTGCTGGTCATTTTGGAATACATAAGACATTAGAAATGCTTCAAGAACATTTCTATTGGCCTCATATGATCAAAGACGTCACTCACATTGTAGAAAGGTGTTCTACTTGTCAAAAATCCAAGAGTACTTTTCACAAGGGTCTTTACACTCCATTACCAGTTCCTGATGTTCCATGGGAAGGAGTAAGCATGGATTTTATTGTGGGTCTCCCTAGGACTCAAAGGGGGAAGGATAGTATCATGGTGGTGGTGGACCGTTTTTCTAAAATGGCGCATTTTATTCCATGTCACAAAACAGATGATGCTTCTAAAGTTGCTGATTTATACTTTAGAGAAATCATTCGTTTACATGGGGTTCCAAGGACCATTGTTTCGGATAGGGATACTAAATTCCTTAGTCATTTTTGGAGAATCTTGTGGAAATTGGTGGGGACTAAGCTCCTATTTAGTACTTCTCATCATCCACAAACGGATGGTCAAACAGAAGTGACTAATAGAACCCTTGGTGCTTTGTTACGAGGTCTAGTGAGTAGAACTCAAAAGGATTGGGATGTTAAGTTAGCCCATGCTGAATTCGCTTACAATAGGTCTCCTTCTTCTACCACTGCTCGTAGTCCTTTTGAAGTGGTGTATGGGGTTAATCCTTTGCTGCCCATTGAGTTAATTCCCTTGACTAAAGGAGATTTAATACATGGAGAAACTAAGAAGAGGTGGGAAGCATTTCAGAAAACATGCACCAAAGTCAAAAAGAAGATTGAAGCTATGAACAAAGTCTACAAAGACCGTGCAAATAAGAACCGAAAACAACCTACATTTGCTAAAGGTGACTTGGTTTGGCTACATTTAAGGAAGGAACGTTTTCCTAACCTTAGGAAAAATAAGCTCATGCCTAGATCAGATGGTCCCTTTCAAGTCTTGGAAAAAATTGGGGAAAGCGCTTACAAGATTGATCTACCTAGTGAGTTTGGTGGCGTAAGTGCAACGTTCAATGTGGGAGACTTGAGCCCATATCTAGATGATGAAAGTTTGAGGGCAAACTTTTCCGAAGAGGGGGAGAATGATATGGTAGCAAGCAATAAAGTCCATAAAGTTCCAGAAGTTCAAACGACGGTCCATGCCTTGTTCATCCACGGAAAGTCCAAGTCCTTGGGTGATAATTTCGTGGGGTTCTCTTCAATTAATCCTTTTGTTTCTTGCCTTAAATGGGAAGAGGGCAAAGGGGAAGTTATGGCCAGTTAAAGGGGACGGTCAAGAAGAAGTTTTCAAACAGCTAAAAAGGGGGGGTCAATGCTTGATTCATGGCGATTTCTGTGGGAGAATAATTATGATTTAGTTGCTGTTTATTTTAGTCGTTTAAAGCTTTAATTAGGGAGGTTATTTTCTGTCAAATATGCACGAAATAGCTGCTCAAATAATCAGTCATCTAATGACTTAGTCAAAGCGTGATTCAAGGCTTGAATCATGCTCAATTTGAATTCAGTTTTTAAATTCTGTTTTGAATTTCAAAAAGGAGTTACAAAGCTTTATTGAGGCTTGTTTCTTCTGTTTTAAACGTATAAGATAGGAAGCTAAAGGATTTGTAAAGCTTCCTATAAATAGGGCACTTGCCAATTCATTTGAAACAAGAGTGAAAGAAATAGAACAGAATCTGATTTTCTTTGTGAATTTCGTGTGTTACTTGGTGTTTCACAAACTTATACTCTCTTTGCTTAGTGCTAGTTAGTATAAGCTCTATAATCTAGCCGTACTTCGTGTTTGGTCCAGATTATTTCTCCTACACGCAATTTAGACCCGTTTCTACCTTGCGTGTTTATCTTGTTTCCTTTTGAGACGAATTTGTTTTCTAATTCATCTAATCCACTCCAAAACGATCCTAAACCACAAACAAATCAAACACATCAGTAAACACATCAATATTTAATCATATAGTCCTATTAAAATTGTTAAGGTCATCTTATACCCAAAACCTCTCCCGTGTAACCAAGTTTCACTCAAATTGATGTATTGGAAGTTTTTATAACATGTTCATGGGTAGATACGTCACTTTATACCCAAAACCTTTCCCGTTTGACCGAGTTTGACTCAAATCGATGTATATCAAGTTTTTATGAAATATTAATGGGTAAATGTGTCATTTTCTACTTAAAACCAATCACTTTTTACCAATACTGACTCATATCGTCCTATTCGAAGTGTTTAGGTCATTTTATACCCAAACCTCTCCCGTTTGTTCGAGTTTGACTCAAATCAATGTATTTTGTATTTTTGACATGTTCATGGTTAAATACGTCATTTTCTACCAAAAACCAATCCCTTTTGACTAATATTGATTCATATCATCCTATTCGATGTGTTTAGATCATTTATACCTAAAACCTCTCCCGTTTCACCGAGTGTGACTCAAATAGATGTATTTCAAGTGTTTATGACATGTTCAAGGGTAAATACGTCATATTATCCTATTCAAAGGTAGTAGTTCATTTTATGCCCAAAATCTCTCCCGTTTGATCGAGTTTTACTAAAATCGATGTATTTTCAAGTGTTTATGACAAGTTCTAGGGTAAATACATCACTTTCTACCCAAAACCGATCCCATTTGACTAATATTGACTCATATCTTCCTATTCATAGTGTTTAGGTTATTTTATACCCAAAACCTCTCTCATTTACTCGAGGTTCACTCAAATGGATGTATGGTGTTTATGACATGGTATAGGGTAAATATGTAATCTTCTACCCAAAATCGATCCCGTTTGACCAATATTGACTTATATCATCCTATTCAAAGTGTTTAGGTCATTATATACCCAAAACCGCTCCCATATGAAAGAGTTTAACTCAAAACAATGTATTTCAAGTGTTTATGACAGTTTCATGGGTAAATAAGCCATTTTCTACCCAAAACTGATCCCTTTTAACCAATGTTGACTCACGCCCTATTCAAAATGTTTAGATCATTTTATACCCAAAACCTCTCCCGTTTGATCGAGTTTGACTCAAATTGATGTATTTCAAGCTTTTATGACATGTTCATGATTAAATACGTCATTTTCTAGCCAACACCGATTCGTTTAGACCAATATTGACTAATATCGTCCTATCCAAAGTGATTAGGTCATTTTATACCCAAGATCTCTCACGTTTGATCGAGTTTGAGTCAAATAGAGTTTTTTCCTTTGTTTATGACATGTTCAAGGGTAGCTACGTCATTTTCTAGCCCAAATCGATCCCATTTGACCTATATTTACTCATATCGTCCTATTCGAAATGTTTAGGTCACTATACCCACCTCTCCCATTTGAAAGAGTTTCACTAAAATCGATGTATTTCAAGTGTTTATAACATGACCGTGGTTGGATACGTCATTTTCTACCCAACACTGATCCCATTTAACCTATATTGACTTCTATCGTCATATTCAAAGTGTTTAGGTCATTTTGTGCCCAAAACCTCTCCCGTTTGACCGAGTTTGACTCTAATCGATTTATTTCAAGTGTTTATGACATATTCATGGGTAAATATGTCATTTTCTACCCAAAATCAATCCCATTTGACTAATATTGACTCATATTGTCCTATTCGATGGTTTTAGATCATTTTATACCCAAAACCTCTCTTGTTTGACCGAGTTTGACTTAAATTGATGTATTTAAAGTGTTTATGACATGTTCTATGGTAAATACGTCATTTTCTACCCAAACCGATCCCATTTAACCAATATTGACTCATATCGTCCTATTCGAAGTGCTAAGGTTATTTTATACCCAAAACATCTCTCGTTTGACAAAGTTTGACTCAAATTGATGTATTTCAAGCGTTGATCACATGTTTTAGGGTAAATACAACATTTTCTACCCAAAACCAATCCCATTTGACTAATATTGACTCAAATCTTCCTATTCGAAGTGTTTAGGTTATTTTATACCCAAAACCTCTCTCATTTACTCGAGTTTGGCTCAAATCGATGTATTTCAAGTGTTTATGACATGTTCTAGGGTATATATATCATTTTCTACCCAACACATATCCCATTTACCCTATAATGACTTTTATCGTCCTATTCGAAGTGGTTAAGTCATTTTCTACCCAATACCTCTATCGTTTGAAAGAGTTTGACCCAAATCCATGTATTTCACGTGTTTCCGACTTGTTGTTGGTAAATACGTCATCTTCTATCCAAAACCGATCCTATTCGACCAATATTGACTCATCTCATCATTTTCAAAGTGTTTAGGTCATTTATACCCAAAACCTCCCTAGTTTGACCGATTTTGACTCAAATCGAGTTATTTCAAGTATTTAAGACATTTTCAAGGGTAAATTAGACATTTTCTACCCAAAACTGATCCCATTTCACCAATATTGACTCATATTGTTCTATTCAAAGAGTTTAGGTCATTTTATACCCAAAACCTTTCTCGTTTGACCGATTTTGACTTAATTTGATGTATTTCAAGTGTTTTTGACATGTACTAGGCTAAATACGTCATTTTCAACCCAAAACCGATCCCATTTGACCAATATTGATTAGTATCATTTTTTCAAAGAATTTAGGTTATTTATACACAAAACCTCTTCCATTTAACAAAGTTTGACCCAAAACGATATACTTCAAGTGTTTGTGACATGTTCAAGGGTAAATAAATCATTTTCTACCCACAACCAATAATATTTGACATATATTGACACATATTGTCCTATTCATAGTGTTTAGATCATTTTATACCTAAAACCTCTCTCGATTGACAGAGTTTGACTCAAATCAATGTCTTTCAAGTTTTTATGACATGTTAAAGGGTAAATACGTCGTTTAATACCCAAAACCAATCTCATTTGACCAATATTGACTCATATCATCCTATTCAAATTGTTTAGGACTTCTTAAACCCAAAACTTCTTTCGTTTGAATAGTTTGACTCAAATTGATGTATTTCAAGTGTTTATGACACGATCAAGCATAAATACATCATTTTCTCCTCAAAACCAATCCTTTTTGACCTATATTGACTCATATCCTCCTATTCGAAGTGTTTTGGTCATTTTATGCTCAAAACCTCTCCCGCTAGACCAAGTTTTGAATCAAATAGATGTATTTCAAGTGTTTATGACATATTCAAGGGTAAATACGTCATTTTCTACCCAAAATTGATCACATTTAACCTATTGATGTAAAATCCAAAACAGTCGATTTTTCATCTGAACCATTTTGGACTTCATTGGTAATAAGTGATGGGAATTCTGATTTTTCATCTAATGCTAATGGCTCCATAAAGGAGATCTTTTTAGCTAAATCCTTTGAGGAAAAATGGGGTGGTCCATTTTTGGTTGCATGGACCGTTGATTACTAATGCAAGGGTATTCTAGTCTTTTCACCTTAGGAAACTAGAATAAGGCGTTGAAGGAATTTTGTGTAAAATAAATAAATAAAATATTTGCTTATTTTAATTAATTAATCTGGTCTTAAACTAGTTAATTAATTAAAGGTAGTTAGTTAGTTAGTTAAATGAGTTGGGTAATAGTTGTTTAAACAAAATCAGACTGGCGTGTGGATTTGATGGGTTTGTTGAGGTGGAATGGCATTTAAATGGGAAGATTTGTTGCTATTTTATGCATGACATGATCAAGGGGCAATTAGGAAAAAGTAGGGACGTTTTTTCCTTGGAGGTGATATGCTAAGTTGGAATTTGCATGGAAATGGAAGTAAGCTGACCAGATTTGGGTGTGGGACCATTAAGGGGATTTAGGGAGATTAAATTTCGTCCAATTAAGTGTTAACTGGGGAGATTTAGTTGCGAAATTAGGCATGGAGATAAGGGAAATATATGGGTTGGAAAAATCAGATTTGATTCTTGCATGAATTAAGGAAAGATCTTGACTGATTTGATTCTTGCATGAGTTAAGGAAAGATTTGGACTTATTTTATTCCCTTTTAATAGATGGCATTTTTGGTGAGAATTATGGGTAAATTGAAGACATAAATTAGGGGATTTGGGAAAGATTTGATCTGATTTGATTTTAGCTTGATTTAAGGAAGGTATGATCAGATTTGCATATCTTAAGATATTCTTTTGAATATGGTCGAAAAGGGGATGGAAATAAATCAGATTTTCTGATTTTCTTCTCAAAATCAATTAAGAGATTTAAATCCCTTAAATTAAGGGATTTAATTTAGTTAATTGATTTGTTCCTTACTGTTGGGCGTTTTTATGGCAAGGGGGTTGATTGAGCTGATTCTTTTGGGCATAAATAAGGGAATAACATGGAATTATGGGAGGTTTTGGATGGATTCTTGATTAGGTGCGTCCAAGGCATCAAAGGAGGGATATTTGCTGATTTTCCTAGTCTAAATGGCATGTTTAATGAAGGGAAAGAAGACCTTGGTGCATGGAAGTTCTCCTTAGTTATTAGCATGAAGTAAGGATTAATTCCTTAAAACTCTCACACATTTTTGGATAGTTTATTTTGACCTTTTTGGACAAATTTAAAAGGGGAGTTACTAGGGTTTTGTCCACTATAAATAGGAGATGTATTTTTGATGAAAGGATGATGAATGAATGAATGAATGAAGTTTGAATCTTGATATCTTTACTTGCAATATCATGTATTGAGTTGCTTGTGTTTTTCCAAGTTTTACCTTGAAGAATTTGAGTGTGAAGTTGAGTGTTCCTTCCATCCAAATTTCAGTAAATCAATCCACAAGTTGAGTGTTCCTTGTTGAGAGATTTGCATCTAGTAAAGAAGTGAGTGTTCCTTCTTTACATATCCTAGGAGTATAGGTGAGTGTTCCCTATTTCCTAACCTTTCTTTTCTCTTCTACTTTCTATCAAAATCTGTCCATTTTCAATTCTAAAATCCCACACAAACGTCTGTCCATTTTCTTGTTAAAACCACATCATTTCTTTTCCTTTTAAAAACCTAAACACATTAATCTTTTAGTCTATATTATCCACGAAATTACATACCTTTCCTAGCCTATTTTCGTGCATAATTCACACTTAAAGCCTACGCATTTCATCATATAAATCAAAACACATTTCTGTCCAATTTGAGATCCATTTGTTCTAGTGAATTCTAGTGTTCTCTCACTAGATTTTACATCATTTGGCGCGCCAGATAGGGGGAGAAAAGGGGGAAATACATTTCATTTTTCCCAAATGGATCCCAACAAATTTGAAACATATGAACAAAGGAGTATTAGAATGTTGGAGGAAAATCAACGGCTTGTGAAAAGAAATGAACAAATTAGTAACATGATGTTGATGATGGACCAATTTTTATCCAACAAATCCGAAGAAAAGGTCCATAATTCTTTTCCTTTTGATGATGTTTGCAAATTTTCCACAAAGTGTGATAATCAAAAGAGGAGAAGCAAGCCATTGAGTCTCTTTGATTTTGGTTTCCAAAATCTTACCACTTCTTTTGAAGCCAATTTGCTAAAGTCCACATTGTCTTACAAAAAACATTCTCCAAGCTACAATAAAAAAACTTCAACCACCACAAAAACGAACCCCAATACCCGTGCATTGTCAAGGAGTGATTTTAGAAGTAAGGTAGCTCAACCTTACACTTGTGAAAGGGAGAAAGACGAAAATGCTACCACCTATATAGGATCTCATGATTCTAAGAAGGTTAATGAGGAGGAAAAAGTTCCTTTGGAATCTTGTGATTCTAATGAGGAACATGAAGAAGAGGTTGTTGAGGATTGTTACCCTGAAGAAGACAATGTTGTACTTCAAAATGCATTTCAAGTACATATTGAGAAGGAGGGTGAAAATTCAAATGTATCTTTAGAGTCTTATGGTTCAGAAGAGGATCTTGATGATATGGAAATTCCTTTAGAATTTGATGATTCTAAAGAGAGTCATGAGGATGTGGAAGTTTCGTTACAATCTTATGATTCTCAAGAGGGTGAAGAAATTGAACAAGTGGAAGAGTGTCTTCTTAAAGAAAGCTTGATGTTGAGTCAAGTATTCCCGGTGCAAAAGGAGGTTGAAATGACACTCATTCAAGGGAAAGATGTTTCACCCATCAAATACATTGTTGAGAATGAGATTGACATGGAATCAAGTGATCTTACACTTGATTTGGGATTTTTTGGGAAGTCTACTCCATGTGATACAATTAAGGTAGATCCTAGAAGATTGGAGATCATTTCTTGGTCACCCCTTCAAATTGCTATAGAAGAACTGTTGGAGATCAAGAGATCATGCAATAGTGGAGTTCCTAGACCAATTGACAGGATGTGTATTCCCTTTTTCAAGACGATCGAATTTTGCATTCCCAAAAATGCAATTTGTGAAATGTTGAATAGGGAGGAGGATAGAGGAGGAGGACTTAATAGTCATTGGGATACTTTGAGAATGGTTATTTGGCCTAAGTTCAAAGTTGGCATTGGTGATACACTTTGTTTTGTTGAAGTCGTAGAGTTGAGGACAACTCTTTTCCAAGAAGAGGGGAATGATGTAAAATCCAAAACAGTCGATTTTTCATCTGAACCATTTTGGACTTCATTGGTAATAAGTGATGGGAATTCTGATTTTTCATCTAATGCTAATGGCTCCATAAAGGAGATCTTTTTAGCTAAATCCTTTGAGGAAAAATGGGGTGGTCCATTTTTGGTTGCATGGACCGTTGATTACTAATGCAAGGGTATTCTAGTCTTTTCACCTTAGGAAACTAGAATAAGGCGTTGAAGGAATTTTGTGTAAAATAAATAAATAAAATATTTGCTTATTTTAATTAATTAATCTGGTCTTAAACTAGTTAATTAATTAAAGGTAGTTAGTTAGTTAGTTAAATGAGTTGGGTAATAGTTGTTTAAACAAAATCAGACTGGCGTGTGGATTTGATGGGTTTGTTGAGGTGGAATGGCATTTAAATGGGAAGATTTGTTGCTATTTTATGCATGACATGATCAAGGGGCAATTAGGAAAAAGTAGGGACGTTTTTTCCTTGGAGGTGATATGCTAAGTTGGAATTTGCATGGAAATGGAAGTAAGCTGACCAGATTTGGGTGTGGGACCATTAAGGGGATTTAGGGAGATTAAATTTCGTCCAATTAAGTGTTAACTGGGGAGATTTAGTTGCGAAATTAGGCATGGAGATAAGGGAAATATATGGGTTGGAAAAATCAGATTTGATTCTTGCATGAATTAAGGAAAGATCTTGACTGATTTGATTCTTGCATGAGTTAAGGAAAGATTTGGACTTATTTTATTCCCTTTTAATAGATGGCATTTTTGGTGAGAATTATGGGTAAATTGAAGACATAAATTAGGGGATTTGGGAAAGATTTGATCTGATTTGATTTTAGCTTGATTTAAGGAAGGTATGATCAGATTTGCATATCTTAAGATATTCTTTTGAATATGGTCGAAAAGGGGATGGAAATAAATCAGATTTTCTGATTTTCTTCTCAAAATCAATTAAGAGATTTAAATCCCTTAAATTAAGGGATTTAATTTAGTTAATTGATTTGTTCCTTACTGTTGGGCGTTTTTATGGCAAGGGGGTTGATTGAGCTGATTCTTTTGGGCATAAATAAGGGAATAACATGGAATTATGGGAGGTTTTGGATGGATTCTTGATTAGGTGCGTCCAAGGCATCAAAGGAGGGATATTTGCTGATTTTCCTAGTCTAAATGGCATGTTTAATGAAGGGAAAGAAGACCTTGGTGCATGGAAGTTCTCCTTAGTTATTAGCATGAAGTAAGGATTAATTCCTTAAAACTCTCACACATTTTTGGATAGTTTATTTTGACCTTTTTGGACAAATTTAAAAGGGGAGTTACTAGGGTTTTGTCCACTATAAATAGGAGATGTATTTTTGATGAAAGGATGATGAATGAATGAATGAATGAAGTTTGAATCTTGATATCTTTACTTGCAATATCATGTATTGAGTTGCTTGTGTTTTTCCAAGTTTTACCTTGAAGAATTTGAGTGTGAAGTTGAGTGTTCCTTCCATCCAAATTTCAGTAAATCAATCCACAAGTTGAGTGTTCCTTGTTGAGAGATTTGCATCTAGTAAAGAAGTGAGTGTTCCTTCTTTACATATCCTAGGAGTATAGGTGAGTGTTCCCTATTTCCTAACCTTTCTTTTCTCTTCTACTTTCTATCAAAATCTGTCCATTTTCAATTCTAAAATCCCACACAAACGTCTGTCCATTTTCTTGTTAAAACCACATCATTTCTTTTCCTTTTAAAAACCTAAACACATTAATCTTTTAGTCTATATTATCCACGAAATTACATACCTTTCCTAGCCTATTTTCGTGCATAATTCACACTTAAAGCCTACGCATTTCATCATATAAATCAAAACACATTTCTGTCCAATTTGAGATCCATTTGTTCTAGTGAATTCTAGTGTTCTCTCACTAGATTTTACATCACCTATATTAACTCATATCGTCCTATTCGAAGTATTTAAGTCATTTTATACCCAAAACCTCTCCCGTTTGACTAAGTTTGGTTTATATCGATCTATTTCAAGTGTTTATGACAAATTCGTGGTTAAATACCTCATTTTCTAACGAAAAGAGATCCTTTTATACAAATCTTGAATCATATTGTCCTATTCAAAGTGTTTAGCTCATTTAAACCCAAAAGCTCTCTTGGTTGACCGAGTTTGACTCAAATCGATGTATTTCAAGTGTTTATGATATATTCATGGGTAAATACATCATTTTTTACCCAAAATCGATTCCATTTAACCAATATTGACTCATATTGTCCAATTCAAAGTGGTTAGGTTATTTTATACCCTAAACCTCTCCTGTTTAACCATGTTTGACTCAAATCGAGTTATTTCAAGTGCTATGAAAAATTCAAAGGTAAATACGTCATTTTCTACCTCAAACCGATCCCATTAGACCTACATTAACTCATATCGTCCTATACAAAGTGTTTATGACATGTTCAAGGGTAAATAAATCATTTTCTACCCACAACCAATCTTATTTGACTTATATTGACTCATATTGTCCTATTCAAAGTGCTTAGGTCATTTTATACCCAAAAACGATCTCATTTGACCAATATTGACTCATATCGTCATATTCGAATTAATAAGCTCATTTTAAACACAAAACCTCTCTTGTTTAACTAAGTTTGACTCCAATCGATGTATTTTATAGGTTTATGAAATGTTCAAGGGTAAGTACGTCATTTTTTACATAAAATCGATTCCATTTAACCAATATTGAGTCATATTATCCAATTCAAAGTGGTTAGGTTATTTTATACCCTAAACCTCTCCTGTTTAACCATGTTTGACTCAAATCGAGTTATTTCAAGTGCTATGAAAAATTCAAAGGTAAATACGTCATTTTCTACCTCAAACCGATCCCATTAGACCTACATTAACTCATATCGTCCTATACAAAGTGTTTATGACATGTTCAAGGGAAAATAAATCATTTTCTACCCACAACCAATCTTATTTGACTTATATTGACTCATATTGTCCTATTCAAAGTCCTTAGGTCATTTTATACCCAAAAACGATCCCATTTGACCAATATTAACTCATATCGTCATATTCGAATTAATAAGCTCATTTTAAACACAAAACCTCTCTTGTTTAACTAAGTTTGACTCCAATCGATGTATTTTATAGGTTTATGAAATGTTCAAGGGTAAGTACGTCATTTTCTCCCCTAAACCGATATTGACTCATATCATCCGAGTTGAAGTGTTTAAGTTAATTTATACAAAAACCCTCCCACTTTACCGAGTTTAAATCAAACTGATGTATTTCAAGTGTTTAGCTCATTTTATACCCTTAACCGATCCCATCTGACCAATATTGACTTATATCGTACTATTGAAAGTATTTGCTCATTTTTTACTCAAAACCTCCCTCGTTTGACCGAGTTGAGTCAAATCGATAAGTGTAAAGTGTTTATGACATGTACTAGGGTAAATACGTCATTTTCTATCCAAAACCGATCCCATTTGACCAATATTAACTCATATCATCCTATTCAAAGTGTTTAGGTTATTTTATACCCAAAACCTGTCCTGTTTGACTAAGTTTGACTCAAATAGAGTTATTTCAATCGTTTCTGACATGTTTAAGGGTAAATACGTCACTTTCTACCCCAAATCAATCCTATTTGACATATATTGACTCATATCATCCTATTCGAAGTGTTTAGGTCATCTTATACCCAAAACCTCTCCCGTTTGGACGAATTTGACTCAAATTGATGTATTTCAAGTGTTTATAACATGTTCATGGGTATATACGTCATTTTCTACCCAACACTGATCCTATTTAACCTATTAACTTTTATTGTCCTATTCAAGGTGTTTAGCTCATTTTATACCGAAAACCCCTCTCGTTTGACCAAGTTTGACTCAATTTGACGTATTTCAAGTGTTTATGATATATTCACGGGTAAATACGTCATTTTCAACCCAAAACCTATCCCATTTAACCAATATTGACTCATATTGTCCTATTCACAGTGTTTAGATTATTTTTTACCCAAAACCTCTCCTTTTTGACCAAGTATGACTCAAATAGAGTTATATAAATTGTTTCTGACAAGTTCAAGGGTAAATACGTCATTTTCTACCCCAAATCGATCCCATTTGATATATTGACTCATATCGTCCTATTCGAAGCATTTAGGTCATCTTATACCCAAAACCTCTACCATTTGACTGAGTTTTACTCAAATCGATGTATTTCAAGTGTTTATAACATGTTCATGGGTATATACGTCATTTTCTACCCAACACTGATCCCATTTAACCTATATTGAGTTGTATCGTCCTATTCGAAGTGTTTAGGTCATTTCATGGTCAAAACCTCTCCCGCTTACCCGAGTTTGACTCCAATTGATTAATTTCAAGTGTTCATGACATGCTTAAGGGTAAATACATCATTCTCTACCCGAAACTGAGCCCATTTAACTTATAGTAACTCATATTGTCCTATTCAAAGTAATTAAGTCACTTTATACCCAATACCTCTATCGTTTGAAAGAGTTTGACTCAAATCCATGTATTTCATGTGTTTCCGACTTGTTGTTGGTAAATACGTCATCTTCTATCCAAAACCGATACCATTTGACCAATATTGACTCATCTCGTCATTTTCAAAGTGTTTAGGTCATTTATACCCAAAACCTCCCTAGTTTGACCAATTTTGACTCAAATCGAGTTATTTCAAGTATTTAAGACATGTTCAAGGGTAAATTAGACATTTTCTACCCAAAACTGATCCCATTTCACCAATATTGACTCATATTGTTCTATTCGAAGAGTTTAGGTCATTTTATACCCAAAACCTTTCTCGTTTGACCGAGTTTGACTTAATTTGATGTATTTCAAGTGTTTTTGACATGTACTAGGCTAAATACGTCATTTTCAACCCAAAACCGATCCCATTTGACCTATATTGATTAGTATCATCTTTTCAAAGAATTTAGGTTATTTATACACAAAGCCTCTTCCATTTAACAAAGTTTGACCCAAAACGATATACTTCAAGTGTTTGTGACATGTTCAAGGTTAAATAAATCATTTTCTACCCACAACCAATAATATTTGACATATATTGACACATATTGTCCTATTCATAGTGTTTAGATCATTTTATACCTAAAACCTCTCTCGATTGACAGAGTTTGACTCAAATCAATGTCTTTCAAGTTTTTATGACATGTTAAAGGGTAAATACCTCGTTTAATACCCAAAACCAATCTCATTTGACCAATATTGACTCATATCATCCTATTCAAATTGTTTAGGTCTTCTTAAACCCAAAACCTCTTTCGTTTGAATAGTTTGACTCAAAATGATGTATTTCAAGTGTTTATGACATGATCAAGCGTAAATACATCATTTTCTCCTCAAAACCAATCCTTTGTGACCTATATTGACTCATATCCTCCTATTCGAAGTGTTTTGGTCATTTTATGCTCAAAACCTCTCACGCTAGACCAAGTTTTGAATCAAATATATGTATTTGAAGTGTTTATGACATATTCAAGGGTAAATACGTCATTTTCTACCACAAATTGATCACATTTAACCTATATTAACTCATATCGTCCTATTCGAAGTATTTAAGTCATTTTATACCCAAAACCTCTCCCGTTTGACTAAGTTTGGTTTATATCGATGTATTTCAAGTGTTTACGACAAATTCGTGGGTAAATACCTCATTTTCTAACCAAAAGAGATCCTTTTTTACAAATCTTGAATCATATTGTCCTATTCAAAGTGTTTAGCTCATTTAAACCGAAAAGCTCTCATGGTTGACCGAGTTTGACTCAAATTGATGTATTTCAAGTGTTTATGATATATTCATGGGTAAATACATCATTTTTTACACAAAACCGATTCCATTTAACCAATATTGACTCATATTGTCCAATTCAAAGTGGTTAGGTTATTTTATACCCTAAACCTCTCCTGTTTAACCATGTTTGACTCAAATCGAGTTATTTCAAGTGCTATGAAAAATTCAAAGGTAAATACGTCATTTTCTACCTCAAACCGATCCCATTAGACCTACATTAACTCATATCGTCCTATACAAAGTGTTTATGACATGTTCAAGGGAAAAGAAATCATTTTCTACCCACAACCAATCTTATTTGACTTATATTGACTCATATTGTGATATTCAAAGTGCTTAGGTCATTTTATACCCAAAAACGATCCCATTTGACCAATATTAACTCATATCGTCATATTCGAATTAATAAGCTCATTTTAAACACAAAACCTCTCTTGTTTGACTAAGTTTGACTCCAATCGATGTATTTTATAGGTTTATGAAATGTTCAAGGGTAAGTACGTGATTTTCTCCACTAAACCGATATTGACTCATATCATCCTAGTTGAAGTGTTTAGGTTAATTTATACAAAAACCCTCCCACTTGACCGAGTTTAAATCAAATCGATGTATTTCAAGTGTTTAGCTCATTTTATACCCTTAACCGATCCCATCTGACCAATATTGACTTATATCGTACTATTGAAAGTATTTGCTCATTTTTTACCCAAAACCTCCCTCGTTTGACCGAGTTGAGTCAAATCGATAAGTGTAAAATGTTTATGACATGTACTAGGGTAAATACGTCATTTTCTATCCAAAACCGATCCCAATTGACCAATATTAACTCATATTATCCTATTCAAAGTGTTTAGGTTATTTTCTACCCAAAACCTCTCCTGTTTGACTAAGTTTGACTCAAATAGAGTTATTTCGATCGTTTCTGACATGTTTAAGGGTAAATACGTCACTTTATACCCCAAATCAATCCTATTTGACATATATTGACTCATATCATCCTATTCGAAGTGTTTAGGTCATCTTATACCCAAAACCTAGCCGTTTGACCGAATTTGACTCAAATCGATGTATTTCAAGTGTTTATAACATGTTCATGGGTATATACGTCATTTTCTACCCAACACTGATCCTATTTCACCAATTAACTTTTATTGTCCTATTCAAAGTGTTTAGCTCATTTTATACCCAAAACCCCTATCATTTGAACCAAGTTTGACTCAATTTGACGTATTTAAAGTGTTTATGATATATTCACGGGTAAATACGTCATTTTCAACCCAAAACCTGATATGGCAGCAAGTAATCAAATCCAAACTAAAGCCCAAAACATTCCAGAAATCCAAGCTACGGTTCACACCTTGTTTACCCACGGAAAAACCAAGTCTTCAGATGCTAATTTCGTGGGATTCTCTTCCAAAAATCATTTTGTTTCTTACCTTAAATGGGAAGAGGGAAAATAGGACGAAAAGATCAGAATCACATCATAAGGAAGACTTCTAGCTGAATTGTCAAAACTGACGCAATTCACGCCAGATTGAAAACGCGTTGCATGGCGTTTTTCATGGAAGACTTTTGCTGATTGTTTCAATTATTCAAGCTTTAATTAGGGGTTGTTTTCTGTCAAAATAACCCATAATAGACGCCATTAAGGCCAGAAATAAACAAGTCAATTTCTAGCTTAGGAAGAGCATGATTTTAGGCTTAAATCATGCATTGACTGTCAGCTTTGTTTGAAATCCGTAAAGGGAATTACAAAGCCTTGATAGTAGCTTATTTTTGCTGTTTTAGGCGTGTGAGATAGGAATTTCAAAGTTCTTGTAAGATTCCTATAAATAGGGCACTTGTTAGTCATTTCAGAACAAGTGTTAAGAAATAAAAATTCTGACTTTCTTTGTGAAATTCTGGTGTTACTTTGTGTTTCACAAAATTATACCTTCTTTGCTTAGTGCTTAGGTTGTATAATCATAATAATCTAGCCTTACTTTGTGTTCGGTCAGATTATAAACCCCAAACACACAAATAGAATCCGTTTCTACATTGAGTGTTATATTGGTTCTTGTGAGACGAACTTGAATCTGATTTATTTTAAATCACTCCAAACGATCCTAATTCAATTAAACACATCCAAAAACACATCAGTTGGTATCAGAGCAAAGACTTTGGAGAATGGCTTCAAGTTCATCCAACTCACCATCTCACGAGGTGATGAAAGACATTCTTGGAAAACTCCAAGAGATGCATGACGAAATGAAAAGGCATGAAACAAGAGTTGATGCCATTGCAGACCTCTGTCTTAGACAAGGCAGAAGAATAGAGGAATTGGAAAATTCCACACCCACCCAAGGGGAATCACAATTTCGTGGTTACCAAGAAGATAGAAGTCTCAAACTTGATCTTCCAGAATTCGATGGTTCAAATGATCCAGAAGTTTTTTTTGATTGGGTACGTAGATTGGAGAGTATTTTTGAGTATAAGGAGTATGATGATGCTAGGAGTTGTAAAATGGCAATTCTGAAATTAACCAAACTTGCTGGGCTTTGGTATGACAATCTGAAGGCCAAAAGGAGAAGAGAAGGAAAGGGAAAAATTGAGTCATGGGTAAAACTCAAAAAGAAAATGGAGCAACGTTGGATTCCACGTGAGTATGAGCAAGATCAATATGTAAAATTGACTCGCTTAGCTCAAGGGGAACGAAGTGTTGATGATTATGTGCGAGAATTTGAGAAACTCAGTATGGTATGTGATATGCAAGAAAAAGAACCGCTTAAAATTGCTCGTTTCACGAAGGGGCTGTCTAAGCCAATATCCAATAAGGTGGATCTTCTACCTTATTCATCTTATGAAGACGTTGTGAAGGCTGCCAGAAAAGTTGAGGCACAACACAAGGAAGAAAGGCCAAGGCTTACTTCGAGGCCTCCTTACAAAGCTTTTCCTTCTGTGGGAAAAAGTGAGGTTGCTTCTAAATCCACTTTTACTCCTAACTCATTCAAAAGTTATGGAGGAAAAACGGATTACAAACTGGAAGTTTCCAAGAGGACGTGTTACAAGTGCCACGAAAAAGGGCATATTGCTAGTGAATGCCCGAAAAGAAACACACTCACCATACATGAAGGAGGATATGATTCTGAGGAGAATGAGGAAGAGGAAGAGGAATATGAGGAGTATGGAGCTGAAGAAAACGCCACTCCATTGTGTGGTGTTGTGAGAAGAATCCTTCATTCCGAGCCTCTCAAAGACGTACAACAAAGAGAAAATCTCTTCCATACGAGGTGCAAGGTGCAAGACAGAATTTGCGATGTGATTGTAGACGGTGGATCTTGTACAGATGTGGCTTCTACTGAACTTGTAAGTAAGCTTAAATTACCTACTCGTGAGCATGCTAAACCGTACAAGTTAAATTGGCTAGATAATGACACCGGCTTAAAAGTTAAGAAACAAGCTCTAGTTTCTTTTACTATTGGGAATTTTCATGATGAACGTTGGTGTGATATTCTGCCTATGAGTGCATGTCATATATTGCTGGGCAGACCATGGCAATTTGATAGAAATGCTTTGCATGATGGCGTTTCTAATGTTTACACAGTCACTACTCATGGGGGAAAGAAAATCAGATTACTTCCTTTGCCTCCAAAGGTTGAACCTATGATGGAGAAAAAACCTAATTTTCTGATTTCGAGACATGAGTTTGAACGAGAATGTGCTATGGAAGGAGGAGGGTTTTTCCTTGTTGTTAAACCTGTTGATGATACTATTTCCACTGTGACTAACTCATTACCTTTAAAGAAATTGCTGGAAGAATTTTCTGATGTTTTTCCTAGTGACCTACCGCAAGGCTTACCTCCATTTCGAGGTATTGAACATGCTATTGACCTGATTCCGGGAGCTCAATTGCCAAACAAACCAGCTTACAGATGTAGCCCAGATCAAGCCAAGGAATTGCAAAGGCAGGTAGAAGAACTTATGGAGAAAGGTTATGTGCGTGAAAGCCTTAGCCCCTGTGCTGTTCCTGCTCTTTTAGTGCCTAAGAAAGAGGGAACTTGGAGAATGTGTATTGATAGTCGGTCCATCAATAATATTACTATCAAATACCGCTTTCCTATGCCCAGGCTTCAAGACATGTTTGATGAGTTGAGTGGAGCCCAGATTTTCAGTAAAATTGATTTAAGAAGTGGCTACCATCAAATGCGAATTAGAGAAGGAGATGAATGGAAAACAGCGTTCAAGACTAAACAAGGCTTGTACGAATGGCTGGTCATGCCGTTTGGTCTTTGCAATGCTCCTAGTTCGTTCATGAGACTCATGAATGAGGTATTGCGTCCTTTTCTAAATAAATTCATTGTTGTATATTTAGATGATATTCTGGTATATAGCAAGTCTGTAGATGATCATTTGTTACATTTAAAATCTTTATTTGAGATTTTAAGGTCTAACAAATTGTATGGAAAGTTAGAGAAGTGTGCTTTCATGTGTAAGCATATTACCTTCCTAGGCTATGTTGTATCTAGTGAAGGAGTACAGGTTGATCCAGAGAAAGTAAAGGCTATTTCAACATGGAAGGTGCCGAAAGATGTGCATGAAGTGAGGAGTTTCCATGGCCTCGCCTCATTTTACAGAATCTTCATCAGGAATTTCTCAACAATCACGGCTCCTTTAACAGAATTATTGAAGAAAGGTGCATTCCAATGGAGTGAAGCTGCTCAAAAAGCCTTCGAAGAGATCAAAGAAAAATTGTGCAATACAACGGTTCTTGCATTACCAGATTTTGATAAACTGTTTGAGGTTGAATGTGATGCAAGTGGCGTGGGTATTGGTGCTGTTCTTATCCAAGGAAAGAGACCCATCTGCTATTTCAGTGAAAAATTAAGTGGAGCAAAGCTTAATTATTCAAATTATGATCGCGAGTTCTATGCCATTGTTCGAGCTCTAGATCATTGGTCTCATTACTTAAGGCCAAAACCGTTTGTTCTACATTCGGATCATGAAGCCTTAAAGTTTATTCATGGACAGCAGAAACTGAATCATCGACATGCTAAATGGGTTGAATTTCTTCAATCTTTCACATTTAGCTCAAGATACAAAGAAGGGAAGAAGAATGTTGTGGCGGATGCATTGTCAAGGAGAAGCTATCTGTTAGCTATGGTTCACACGAAAATTCTTGGGTTTGAACACTTGAAAAGTCACTACGAAAAAGATGAGGAATTTTCAGAAAAATTCAAGAAGCCTACTCAAGATTACACGGTTCAAGATGGATTTTTGTTCAAAGGCAACAAACTTTGTGTGCCTAAGAATGGTGTGCGTGAACTCTTGGTTCGTGAAATCCATGGGGGAGGAATTGCTGGTCATTTTGGAATACACAAGACATTAGAAATGCTTCAAGAACATTTCTATTGGCCTCATATGATCAAGGATGTAACTCACGTGATAGAAAGGTGTTCTACTTGCCAAAAAGCCAAGAGTACTTTTCACAAAGGTCTTTATACCCCATTACCCGTGCCTGATGTTCCATGGGAAGGAGTAAGCATGGATTTTATTGTGGGTCTCCCTAGGACTCAAAGGGGGAAGGACAGTATTATGGTGGTAGTGGACCGTTTTTCAAAAATGGCTCACTTTGTGCCATGCCACAAAACAGATGATGCTTCTAAAGTTGCTGATTTATACTTTAGAGAAATCATTCGTTTGCATGGGGTTCCAAGGTCCATTGTCTCAGATAGGGACACTAAGTTCCTTAGTCATTTCTGGAGAGTATTGTGGAAACTGGTGGGTACTAAGCTCTTATTTAGTACTTCTCATCACCCACAAACGGATGGTCAAACGGAGGTGACGAACAGAACCCTTGGAGCTTTGCTACGTGGTCTAGTGAGTAGAACTCAAAAGGATTGGGATGTTAAGTTGGCCCATGCAGAATTCGCTTATAATCGGTCTCCTTCTTCTACCACTGCTCGTAGTCCTTTTGAAGTGGTGTATGGAATTAATCCTTTGCTGCCCATTGAGCTAATTCCTTTACCTAAAGGAGATTTGATACATGCTGAACCTAAGAAGAGATGGGAAGCATTTCAGAAAACATGCGCCAAAGTCAAAGAAAAGATTGAAATTATGAACAAAGTCTACAAAGACCGTGCAAATAAGAACCGAAGGCAACCTACATTTGCTAAGGGTGACTGGGTTTGGTTACACTTGAGGAAAGAACGTTTTCCTAATCTTAGGAAAAACAAGCTTATGCCCAGATCCGATGGTCCTTTTCAAGTTCTGGAGAAAATTGGAGAAAGTGCTTACAAAATTGATCTACCTAGTGAATTTGGTGGAGTAAGTGCGACCTTCAATGTGGGGGATTTGAGTTCATATCTAGATGATGAAAGTTTGAGGACAAACTTTTTCGAAGAAGGGGAGAATGATATGGCAGCAAGTAATCAAATCCAAACTAAAGCCCAAAACATTCCAGAAATCCAAGCTACGGTTCACACCTTGTTTACCCACGGAAAAACCAAGTCTTCAGATGCTAATTTCGTGGGATTCTCTTCCAAAAATCATTTTGTTTCTTACCTTAAATGGGAAGAGGGAAAATAGGACGAAAAGATCAGAATCACATCATAAGGAAGACTTCTAGCTGAATTGTCAAAACTGACGCAATTCACGCCAGATTGAAAACGCGTTGCATGGCGTTTTTCATGGAAGACTTTTGCTGATTGTTTCAATTATTCAAGCTTTAATTAGGGGTTGTTTTCTGTCAAAATAACCCATAATAGACGCCATTAAGGCCAGAAATAAACAAGTCAATTTCTAGCTTAGGAAGAGCATGATTTTAGGCTTAAATCATGCATTGACTGTCAGCTTTGTTTGAAATCCGTAAAGGGAATTACAAAGCCTTGATAGTAGCTTATTTTTGCTGTTTTAGGCGTGTGAGATAGGAATTTCAAAGTTCTTGTAAGATTCCTATAAATAGGGCACTTGTTAGTCATTTCAGAACAAGTGTTAAGAAATAAAAATTCTGACTTTCTTTGTGAAATTCTGGTGTTACTTTGTGTTTCACAAAATTATACCTTCTTTGCTTAGTGCTTAGGTTGTATAATCATAATAATCTAGCCTTACTTTGTGTTCGGTCAGATTATAAACCCCAAACACACAAATAGAATCCGTTTCTACATTGAGTGTTATATTGGTTCTTGTGAGACGAACTTGAATCTGATTTATTTTAAATCACTCCAAACGATCCTAATTCAATTAAACACATCCAAAAACACATCAATGATATGGCAGCAAGTAATCAAATCCAAACTAAAGCCCAAAACATTCCAGAAATCCAAGCTACGGTTCACACCTTGTTTACCCACGGAAAAACCAAGTCTTCAGATGCTAATTTCGTGGGATTCTCTTCCAAAAATCATTTTGTTTCTTACCTTAAATGGGAAGAGGGAAAATAGGACGAAAAGATCAGAATCACATCATAAGGAAGACTTCTAGCTGAATTGTCAAAACTGACGCAATTCACGCCAGATTGAAAACGCGTTGCATGGCGTTTTTCATGGAAGACTTTTGCTGATTGTTTCAATTATTCAAGCTTTAATTAGGGGTTGTTTTCTGTCAAAATAACCCATAATAGACGCCATTAAGGCCAGAAATAAACAAGTCAATTTCTAGCTTAGGAAGAGCATGATTTTAGGCTTAAATCATGCATTGACTGTCAGCTTTGTTTGAAATCCGTAAAGGGAATTACAAAGCCTTGATAGTAGCTTATTTTTGCTGTTTTAGGCGTGTGAGATAGGAATTTCAAAGTTCTTGTAAGATTCCTATAAATAGGGCACTTGTTAGTCATTTCAGAACAAGTGTTAAGAAATAAAAATTCTGACTTTCTTTGTGAAATTCTGGTGTTACTTTGTGTTTCACAAAATTATACCTTCTTTGCTTAGTGCTTAGGTTGTATAATCATAATAATCTAGCCTTACTTTGTGTTCGGTCAGATTATAAACCCCAAACACACAAATAGAATCCGTTTCTACATTGAGTGTTATATTGGTTCTTGTGAGACGAACTTGAATCTGATTTATTTTAAATCACTCCAAACGATCCTAATTCAATTAAACACATCCAAAAACACATCAAAACCTATCCCATTTAACCAATATTGACTCATATTGTCCTATTCAAAGTGTTTAGATATTTTTTTACCCAAAAACTCTCCTTTTTGACCAAGTATGACTCAAATAGAGTTATATAAATTGTTTCTGACAAGTTCAAGGGTAAATACGTCATTTTCTACACCAAATCGATCCCATTTGATATATTGACTCATATCGTCCTATTCGAAGCATTTAGGTCATCTTATACCCAAAACCTCTACCATTTGACTGAGTTTGACTCAAATCGATGTATTTTAAGTGTTTATAACATGTTCATGGGTATATACATCATTTTTTACCCAACACTGATCCCATTTAACCTATATTGAGTTGTATCGTCCTATTCGAAGTGTTTAGCCATTTCATGGTCAAAACCTCTCCCACTTACCCGAGTTTGACTCATATTGATTAATTTTGAGTGTGCATGACATGCTCAAGGGTAAATACATCATTCTCTACCCGAAACTGAGCCCATTTAACTTATAGTAACTCATATCGTCCTATTCAAAGTAATTAAGTCATTTTATACCCAAAACCTCTCCCGTTTGACCGAGTTTGATTCAAATTGATGTATTTCAAATGTTTATGACGTATTCATGGGTGAATACCTCATTTTCTACCCTTAAGAAATCTCTTTTTAGAAAGTTTGACTCAAATAGAGTTTTTTTTTTATTTCTGACATGTTCAAGGATAAATACTTCATTTTCTACCCTAAATCGAAACCATTTGACCTATATTGACTCATATCGTCCTATTTGAAGTGTTTAGGTCATCTTATACCCAAAACCTCTCCTGTTTGGCTGAGTTTTTCTCAAATCGATGTATTACAAGTGTTTATAACATGTTCATGGGTATATACGTCATTTTCTACCCAACACTTATCCCATTTAACCTATATTGACTTGTATCGTCCTATTCGAAGTGTTTAAGTCATTTTATACCCAAAACCTCTATCGTTTGAAAGAGTTTCACTCAAATCCATGTATATCATGTGTTTCCGACTTGTTGTTGGTAAATACGTCATCTTCTATCCAAAACCGATCCCATTTGACCAATATTGACTCATCTCGTCATTTTCAAAGTGTTTAGGTCATTTATACCCAAAACCTCCCTAGTTTGACAGATTTTGACTCAAATCGAGTTATTTCAAGTATTTAAGACATGTTCAAGGGTAAATTAGACATTTTCTACCCAAAACTGATCCCATTTCACCAATATTCACTCACATTGTTCTATTCGAAGAGTTTAGGTCATTTTATACCCAAAACCTTTCTCGTTTGACCGAGTTTGACTTAATTTGATGTCTTTCAAGTGTTTTTGACATGTACTAGGCTAAATACGTCATTTTCAACCCAAAACCAATCCCATTTGACCTATATTGATTAGTATCATCTTTTCAAAGAATTTAGGTTATTTATACACAAAACCTCTTCCATTTAACCAAGTTTGACTCAAAACGATATACTTCAAGTGTTTGTGACATGTTCAAGGGTAAATAAATCATTTTCTACCCACAACCAATAATATTTGACATATATTGACACATATTGTCCTATTTGAAGTGTTTTGGTCATTTTATGCTCAAAACCTCTCCCGCTAGACCAAGTTTTGAATCAACTAGATGTATTTCAAGTGTTTCTGACATATTCAAGGGTAAATACGTCATTTTCTACCCAAAATTGATCAAATTTAACCTATATTAACTCATATCGTCCTATTCGAAGTATTTAAGTCATTTTATACCCAAAATCTCTCCCGTTTGACTAAGTTTGGTTTATATCGATCTGCTTCAAGTGTTTATGACAAATTCGTGGGTAAATACCTCATTTTCTTACCAAAAGAGATCCTTTTTTACAAATCTTGAATCATATTGTCCTATTCAAAGTGTTTAGCTCATTTAAACCCAAAAGCTCTCTTGGTTGACCGAGTTTGACTCAAATCGATGTATTTCAAGTGTTTATGATATATTCATGGGTAAATACATCATTTTTTACGTAAAATTGATTCAATTTAACCAATATTGAGTCATATTATCCAATTCAAAGTGGTTAGGTTATTTTATACCCTAAACCTCTCATGTTTAACCATGTTTGACTCAAATCGAGTTATTTCAAGTGCTATGAAAAATTCAAAGTTAAATACGTCATTTTCTACCTCAAACCGATCCCATTAGACCTACATTAACTCATATCGTCCTATACAAAGTGTTTATGACATGTTTAAGGGTAAATAAATCATTTTCTACCCACAACCAATCTTATTTGACTTATATTGACTCATATTGTCCTATTCAAAGTGCTTAGGTCATTTTATACCCAAAAACGATGTCATTTGACCAATATTGACTCATATCGTCATATTCGAATTAATAAGCTCATTTTAAACACAAAACCTCTCCCGTTTGACTAAGTTTGACTCAAATCGATGTATTTTATAGGTTTATGAAATGTTCAATGGTAAGTACGTCATTTTCTCCCCCAAACCGATATTGACTCATATCATCCTAGTTGAAGTGTTTAGGTGATGTGTAAGCAAGATGAGAACCTTGTTACAGAATATGTGTTTAAGGGGTCTTAATGAAATGTTGTGATTAATGAGAGAAGAATAGGGGAACACTCAACCCTAGTCTCGGATATAACCAAGGGGAACACTCACCCTTCGCTTAGTGTAGTTTAGAAATAGGGATTACTCAACCCACTCGTTTACTACGTAAGTTCTAGGTTTGGGAACACTCGACCAAAGCTAGTACTCTTCAAATTTGGATTCTCAAATTTGGACCTTAAAAATGACTATTAGCAAGTCACGTTTAATCAAAGAAAAACTCAAGTGTTTTGCAAATTTCTGGATGCATTTCTATTCATTTCGTGCACTATTTATAGTAGTGTCTTCATTACATAGGATTCCATTATTTGCCTAATTAAAGACAGAAATAAAAAACTAAATATAAAGTGATTAAAAGGCTAATAACCGTCCCTTTAATCCTTTACACAAACCGGAATTACCTAACAACAATAAACTGAAATAAACTACTAACAACAATCAGAAACTAACTAACTAATCGTAAAACTAGGCTTAAACTAAGGAAATATTTAACAAACTTTGAACGGCATTCCATCCGATTATTAAAACGTGCAAAATGGCTTCAATAACCTCTTCAGCGTGTATTTAGCTTGTTTGCAACTACCTTTGACTTAAGCCCCTTTATTCCAGCCATGAACTAACTAACTCCCTAATTTATGCCTAAGTAGTTCAACTGACCAGCTAACTAACTAACTCCTTGTTGTACGTCCACTAACCAACCAACTAAGCAAAGAATCAGCTAACTAACTCCAATTCTCACGCCTCTTCAGTTTAACAAATCAACGAGTTAACTACCCTCCTTAAGTCACGCTAATTAGTTCACTAACTAATCAGTTCAACTAATCCCTTAATTCATGCTCCATGATCGTCCAACTTGACTCCAATTACACGAATCATGCGTGGCATCAAACCGGCATCTTTACTAACTTCCTTCAACTAGATTAACTACTTTAAGGGAAGTATAACCTGTAGTAAAACTTTTTGGACCGCCTTGCATAGGATTGAAGAACGATTTGGACAGAATTAAGCCCTTAGCATTTAATTCAATAATACTGTCTTGACCGTCTTCATCTAAATCATGGATAATTGCACTTTGACCATTTTGGTCATCCTCCCCTTCTTCAACAGAAATTGCCCTCAATTCGTCATCATCAAGATAAGGAGCAAGATCACCAACGTTGAATGTACTTGAGACACCATATTGATCTCCCAAATCAACTTTGTATGCGTTGTCATTGATCTTTTCCATGATCTCAAATGGACCCTCGGCTCTTGGCATAAGTTTGTTTTTCCTTTTACTAGGAAAACGTTCCTTCCTCATGTAAATCCACACTAAATCCCCAACTTCAAAAGACTTCACATTTCTCACTCGTTTGTTGGATTGTTTCTTGTAGATTTCATTTGCCTTTTCAATGTTCCTCCGAACTTCTTTATGGACTTTGAGCATGAATTCGGCTTGCTCTTTTGCTCCACCATGAACGAATTTGTCTTTTGGCAAAGCGATAAGATCAATAGGAACATAAGGATTGACGCCATATACTACTTCAAAAGGAGAGTACTTTGTAGTAGCACTAGGTGTCCTATTATAAGCAAACTCGGCATGAGCAAGCTTATTATCCCAATCCTTGGTACTTTTGCTTATCAAAGCCCTAAGCAACGAGCCAAGTATTCTATTTACCACCTCCGTCTGGCCATCGGTTTGTGGATGATGTGAGGTAGAGAACAATAACTTAGTTCCCATCAAACGCCATATTGATTTCCAAAAATGACTTAGGAACTTAGTATCGCGATCTGACACAATTGTGCGTGGTACCCCATGGAAACGAACTACCTCTTCAAAGTATAGCTTAGCCACCTTCATTGCATCTTCAGTTTTATGGCAAGGAATGAAATGAGCCATTTTCGAGAACCGATCAACCACCACCATTATTGAGTCTTTGCCTCTTTGAGTTCTTGGCAAAGCTACAATAAAGTCCATACTAACATCTTCCCAAGGTCTTTCGGGAATTGGTAAGGGCTTGTAGAGACCCTTATGAAACACCATTTTTGCTCTTTGACAGGTAGAGCAACGACTCACCACATGATGAACTGTGGCTAACATTTTCGGCCAATAGAAATGAGCTTGGAGAAGCTCCATTGTCTTGTGAATACCCACGTGACCAGCTAGTCCTCCCCCATGAGCTTCATGTATCAATAAACTTCGAATGGGACCTTTTGGGATGCATAATCTATTCCCTTTAAAAAGAAAACCATTATGCAAGGAAAACAGTTCATAAACTCCACGAACGCATTTTTCTATTATCCCCTTGAATTCATCATCTTCTTGATAGTACTCCTTAATCAAATCGAATCCAAGTACCTTTGCTTCAACCATTCCAAGCAAATTATGCCTCCTAGACAAGGCATCTGCCACCACATTCGCTTTTCCACTCTTGTATTTAGAGGAAAAATTAAATGTTTGTAGGAATTCGACCCACTTTGCATGTCTTGCATTCAGCTTCTTCTGGCCATGTATGAATCTCAAGGATTCATGATCAGAATGCAATATGAAAGGTTGTGGCCTCAAGTAATGTGACCAATGATCTAGAGCTCTTACCATAGCATAGAACTCTTTATCATAGGTGGAGTAATTTAACTTGCCTTGACTCACCTTCTCACTAAAGTAGGCAATGGGTCGTCCACCTTGAATCAATACGGCACCAATACCCTTTCCACTTGCGTCACATTCAACTTCAAATGGTTTGGAAAAATCAGGAAGTGCTAATATGGGTGTGTTGCACATCTTCTTCTTGACTTCTTCAAACGCCCTTTGAGCTTGGGGTGTCCATTCGAACACGCCTTTCTTAGTACACTCGGTGATGGGAGCCATGAGTGTGCTGAAGTTCTTGATGAATCTTCTATAGAAAGAAGCAAGTCCATGAAATGAACGAACTTCCGTGAGCGTTTTTGGACTAGGCCATGATTGAATTGCTTCAATTTTGCTAGGATCCACCTTTACGCCATCACCTGAAACTATGTAGCCAAGAAACATGACTTCATATAGTAAAAAATCACATTTTTCTAGTTTTCCATACAGCTTTTCTCTTCTCAAAACGGAAAATACTTGAAAAAGGTGATCAAAATGAGATTCTTCATCACGTGAATAGATGAGAATGTCATCCAAGTATACTACCACAAACTTGCCCAGAAATGGCCTTAGCACCTCATTCATCAACCTCATGAACGTACTAGGGGCGTTGGTAAGGCCAAATGGCATGACGAGCCATTCATATAGCCCATGCTTTGTCTTGAATGCAGTCTTCCATTCGTCCCCTTCTCTCATGCGAATCTGATGATATCCACTTCTCAAGTCTACTTTTGAGAAGACCTTTGAACCACTCAATTCATCCAGCATGTCATCAAGTCTTGGGATTGGAAACCTGTACTTGATAGTAACGTTATTAACGGCTCTACTATCAATACACATTCTCCAAGTACCATCTTTCTTAGGAACCAACAAAGCAGGAACGGCACATGGACTCATGGACTCACGCACATAACCCATACCCATTAGTTCTTCAATTTGGCGTTGTAACTCCTTGGTTTCCAAAGGATTACATCTATAGGCTGGTTTATTTGGTAAGGGTGCTCCGGGAATGAGATCAATTTGATGCTCAATTCCTCGTATGGGTGGTAGTCCTTTTGGTAATTCATCAGGAAAAACGTCCTCAAAATCTTTAATTAATTGGGCTAATTTAGGATTTCGAGCAACAAAATTTTCGTGGGTTTCTTTGGAGTATAGTAGAAACAATTCTGCCTCACCTTCTAACTCCCTCTCAAATTCTCTAAAAGATAATAAGGATACTTCTTTTTGTGGTGTTTGTGATGGTGAAAAACGTGGGGGTGGTAAAGGGTGTAGTTTTTTCTTCCTCCCTTCATGGACTATCGTATAAGTGTTGTGATACCCATCGTGTATAGATCTTCTATCAGTTTGCCAAGGTCTACCAAGTAGAATATGACAAGCATCCATAGACACAACATCACATAATATCGAATCACAATACGCACCAATACAAAAAGAGACCATACATTGCTTCCTAACCCCAGTGCTAGCATTAGAGTCTAACCAACTCAATTTGTAAGGTTGTGGATGATTTGTGGTCGTAAGACCTAGTTTGGATACTAGAGTCTTAGATACGGTATTAGCCTCACTTCCTCCATCAATAATTAGATCACATACCTCGTTACCAATTTTACAACGGGTGATGAAAATGTGTTGTCGTTGAGGGGCAGCATCTTCTTCCACACGTGCTTGCAAGGCCCTCCTAATCACGAGGCTAGTCTTCTCTGATTCGGCAATGCAATCGTCACAATCATCGTCAATTTCTTCTTCTCCATCCTCAAACTCATCCCAATTGATGTTTTGAGTGGCCATGAGTTTAACTTCTTGCATAGTTAATGCCCTAGTGTTAGGACAATCTTTCTTGTAATGACCTCGTCCTCCACATTTGTAGCACACAATATCACCTATCTTCACGTTCCTTGTGTCCTTCTTTATGGGGTTGCTTGGTTTGTTAAATGACGAATTCTCCTTTGTAGGAAAAGCAGGTTTTCGTGTCAATTGAGGAATGGTAACTGGTTTCTTCTTCTTCCTCTTAGCATCGAACTTAATCACCAACTTGCAAGCTTCCACAAACGTGAGGTTGGTATAACCTTCAAGTCTGTCTTGCAACTCTTGGTCCAAACCGGATATGAAACGCCCCATTTTGAGCTCTTCATTCTCGGTTACTTCACACACAATAGCAAGCTTATCGAATTCTTTTATGTAATCCTCGACAGAGTCCCCATTTTGTTGTAAGGTACTCCATTTCACATATTGGCTTTGCTTGTAATTGTGGGGAATGAAACGGTCTTTCATCCGTTTTTTGAGTTTGTTCCAAGTAGAGATAGGAACCTTCCCCTTAAGGGTGCGTCCTCTTTGCTCTCCTTGTAACCAACTATCACCATAGCCCTTTAGCTTGACTTTGGCAATCTTAAAACGCTGTACATCCTCATGGATGTCCTTGTATTCAAAGTACCTTTCCAAGGATTTCTCCCATTCTAAGTACTTTTCAGGGTCAAGGGTCCCATCAAAAGAAGGGACGTCCACTTTGAGACTCCTATCTTCCCTCCTAGGTGGAGGGTCTTCCTCTCGATCTCTCCTATCTTGCTCGTTCATGAGCCTTGCCATTAAGGCAGCAAGATTCCCTTGTAGATTAGCATTAGTTTCGGCCAATCTTTCTTGACTAGCAATGGATCGATTTAGAGCTTCCAATGCTGTCCTTAAGTCTTGATTTTCTCCCATGGTGTGTAGGTATACGACCCCTTAGGAAAAGCTTTCTTTTTTTTTTTTTTTTTTTTTTGACAATTTTCCCCCTACCTGACGCGCCAAATGATGTGTAAGCAAGATGAGAACCTTGTTACAGAATATGTGTTTAAGGGGTCTTAATGAAATGTTGTGATTAATGAGAGAAGAATAGGGGAACACTCAACCCTAGTCTCGGATATAACCAAGGGGAACACTCACCCTTCGCTTAGTGTAGTTTAGAAATAGGGATTACTCAACCCACTCGTTTACTACGTAAGTTCTAGGTTTGGGAACACTCGACCAAAGCTAGTACTCTTCAAATTTGGATTCTCAAATTTGGACCTTAAAAATGACTATTAGCAAGTCACGTTTAATCAAAGAAAAACTCAAGTGTTTTGCAAATTTCTGGATGCATTTCTATTCATTTCGTGCACTATTTATAGTAGTGTCTTCATTACATAGGATTCCATTATTTGCCTAATTAAAGACAGAAATAAAAAACTAAATATAAAGTGATTAAAAGGCTAATAACCGTCCCTTTAATCCTTTACACAAACCGGAATTACCTAACAACAATAAACTGAAATAAACTACTAACAACAATCAGAAACTAACTAACTAATCGTAAAACTAGGCTTAAACTAAGGAAATATTTAACAAACTTTGAACGGCATTCCATCCGATTATTAAAACGTGCAAAATGGCTTCAATAACCTCTTCAGCGTGTATTTAGCTTGTTTGCAACTACCTTTGACTTAAGCCCCTTTATTCCAGCCATGAACTAACTAACTCCCTAATTTATGCCTAAGTAGTTCAACTGACCAGCTAACTAACTAACTCCTTGTTGTACGTCCACTAACCAACCAACTAAGCAAAGAATCAGCTAACTAACTCCAATTCTCACGCCTCTTCAATTTAACAAATCAACGAGTTAACTACCCTCCTTAAGTCACGCTAATTAGTTCACTAACTAATCAGTTCAACTAATCCCTTAATTCATGCTCCATGATCGTCCAACTTGACTCCAATTACACGAATCATGCGTGGCATCAAACCGGCATCTTTACTAACTTCCTTCAACTAGATTAACTACTTTAAGGGAAGTATAACCTGTAGTAAAACTTTTTGGACCGCCTTGCATAGGATTGAAGAACGATTTGGACAGAATTAAGCCCTTAGCATTTAATTCAATAATACTATCTTGACCGTCTTCATCTAAATCATGGATAATTGCACTTTGACCATTTTGGTCATTAGGTTAATTTATACAAAAACCCTCCCACTTGACCAAGTTTAAATCAAACCGATGTATTTCAAGTGTTTAGCTCATTTTATACCCTTAACCGATCCCATCTGACCAATATTGACTTATATCGTACTATTGAAACTATTTACTCACTTTTTACCAAAATGATATGGTAGCAAGCAATAAAGTCCGTAAAGTTCCAGAAGTTCAAACGACGGTCCATGCCTTGTTCATCCACGGAAAGTCCAAGTCCTTGGGTGATAATTTCGTGGGGTTCTCTTCAATTAATCCTTTTGTTTCGTGCCTTAAATGGGAAGAGAGCAAAGGGGAAGTTATGGCCAGTTAAAGGGGACGGTCAACAAGAAGTTTCAAACAGCACAATTAACGTCAGCTTGATTCAAGGCGTTTTCTGTGGGAGAATAATTATGATTTATTTGCTGTTTATTTTAGTCGTTTAAAGCTTTAATTAGGGAGGTTATTTTCTGTCAAATATGCACGAAATAGCTGCTCAAATAATCAGTCAAATAATGACTTAGTCAAAGCGTGATTCAAGGCTTGAATCATGCTCAATTTGAATTCAGTTTTTAAATTCTGTTTTGAATTTCAAAAAGGAGTTACAAAGCTTTATTGGGGCTTGTTTCTTCTGTTTTAAACGTATAAGATAGGAAGCTAAAGGATTTGTAAAGCTTCCTATAAATAGGGCACTTACCAATTCATTTGGAACAAGAGTGAAAGAAATAGAACAGAATCTGATTTTCTTTGTGAATTTCGTGTGTTACTTTGTGTTTCACAAACTTATACTTTCTTTGCTTAGTGCTAGTTAGTATAAGCTCTATAATCTAGCCTTACTTTGTGTTTGGTCCAGATTATTTCCCCTAAACGCAATTTAGACCCGATTCTACCTTGCGTTTTTATCTTGTTTCTTTTTGAGACGAATTTGTTTCTAAGTCATCTAATCCACTCCAAAACGATCCTAAAACACAAACACATCAGTAAACACATCAGTTGGTATCAGAGCAAAGGCTTTGGAGTATGGCTTCGAGTTCATCCAACTCAACATCTCACGAAGCGATGAAAGACATTCTTGGAAAACTCCAGGAAATGCATGACGAAATGAAAAAGCATGAAACACGTATGGATGCCATTGCTGACCTATGCCTTAAACAAGGTAGAAAGTTACAGGAATTAGAACATTCCAATTCCACACCCACCCATGGGGAATCACTTCCCGAATTCGATGGTTCTAATGATCCAGAAGTTTTTTTTGATTGGGTACGTAGATTGGAGAGTATCTTTGAGTATAAGGAGTATGATGATGCTAGGAGTTGTAAAATGGCGATTCTGAAGTTAACCAAACTTGCTGGACTTTGGTATGATAATCTGAAGGCCAAAAGGAGAAGAGAAGGAAAGGGTAAGATTGAGTCATGGGTGAAACTCAGAAAAAAGATGGAGCAACGTTGGATTCCACGTGAGTATGAGCAAGATCAATATGTAAAATTGACTCGCCTAGCTCAAGGGGAACGAAGTGTTGATGAATATGTGCGAGAATTTGAGACACTCAGTTTGGTGTGTGATATGCAAGAGAGAGAGCCACTCAAAATTGCGCGTTTTACCAAAGGATTGTCAAAACCAATTTCTAATAAGGTGGATCTCCTACCTTATTCCACCTATGAAGAAGTTGTGAAAGCTGCCAGAAAGGTTGAGGCACAACACAAAGAAGATAGGCCAAGGCCTACTTCGAGGCCTCCTTACAAAGCTTTTCCTTCCGTAGGAAAGGGTGAAGTTGCTGCCAAATCCATTTTTACTCCTAACTCATTCAAAGGAGGAAAAACGGATTTCAAGCAAGAAGCTTTTAAAAGAACGTGTTACAAATGCCATGAAAGGGGACATATTGCTAGTGAATGTCCAAAACGGAATACACTCACCATTCATGAAGGAGGGTATGATTCCGAAGAAAATGAGGAAGAAGAAGAGGAATATGAGGAATATGGAGCTGAAGAAGACGCCACTCCATTGTGTGGTGTTATGAGGAGGATCCTACATTCTGAACCTCTTAAAGATGTCCAACAAAGAGAGAATCTTTTCCATACCAGATGCAAGGTACGAGACAAGCTTTGTGATGTGATTGTAGATGGTGGTTCTTGTACAGATGTGGCTTCTAAGGAACTTGTAAGTAAACTGAAATTACCTACTCGTGAACATGCTAAGCCTTATAAGTTAAATTGGCTAGATAATGACACCGGTTTAAAGGTTAAGAAACAAGCTCTAGTTTCTTTTACAATTGGAAATTTTCATGATGAACGTTGGTGTGATATTCTGCCTATGAGTGCGTGTCATATTTTACTTGGAAGACCATGGCAATTTGATAGAAATGCATTGCATGATGGCGTTTCTAATGTTTATACGGTCACTGCTCATGGAGGAAAGAAAATCAGGTTACTTCCTTTGCCTCCAAAGATTGAACCTATGATGGAGAAGAAACCTAATTTTCTGGTTTCAAAACGTGAGTTTGAGCGTGAGTATGCTATGGAAGGGGAAGGGTTTTTTCTTGTTATTAAACCTGTTGATGATAACCTTTCCAATGTTACTAACTCATTGCCTTTGAAGAAATTGCTAGAGGAATTTTCTGATGTATTTCCTAGTGATTTGCCACAAGGCCTGCCTCCATTTCGAGGTATTGAGCATGCTATTGACTTGATTCCGGGAGCTCAATTGCCTAATAAGCCAGCCTACAGATGTAGTCCCGATCAGGCCAAAGAGTTGCAAAGACAAGTTGAAGAACTTATAGAAAGGGGATATGTGCGCGAAAGCCTTAGTCCATGTGCTGTTCCTGCTCTTTTAGTACCTAAGAAAGAGGGAACTTGGAGAATGTGTATTGATAGTCGTTCTATCAATAATATTACTATCAAATACAGATTTCCTATGCCGAGGCTTCAAGACATGTTTGATGAGTTGAGTGGAGCCAAGATTTTCAGTAAAATTGATTTGAGAAGTGGCTATCACCAAATGAGAATTCGTGAAGGTGATGAATGGAAAACAGCTTTTAAGACCAAGCAAGGCTTATACGAATGGCTTGTCATGCCATTTGGTCTTTGCAATGCCCCTAGCTCTTTCATGAGACTCATGAATGAGGTACTGCGTCCTTTTCTCAACAAATTCATTGTTGTATATTTAGATGATATTCTAGTATATAGCAAATCCATAGATGAACATTTGTTACATTTAAAATCTTTATTTGAGGTTTTAAGGACTAACAGATTGTATGGGAAGTTGGAAAAGTGTGCTTTCATGTGTAAGCATATTACTTTCCTAGGATATGTTGTATCTAGTGAAGGAGTACAGGTTGATCCAGAGAAAGTGAAGGCTATTTCAACTTGGAAGGTGCCGAAAGATGTGCATGAAGTGAGGAGCTTTCATGGTCTTGCTTCATTTTACAGAATCTTTATCAAGAATTTCTCAACAATCACAGCTCCTTTGACCGAGTTATTGAAGAAAGGTGCGTTCATTTGGAGTGAATCTGCTCAAAAAGCCTTTGAAGAAATCAAAGAGAAATTGTGCAATACAACGGTTCTTGCATTGCCAGATTTTGATAAGCTGTTTGAGGTTGAATGTGATGCAAGTGGCGTGGGTATTGGTGCTGTTCTTATTCAAGGAAAGAGACCCATTTGTTATTTCAGCGAAAAATTAAGTGGTGCTAAGCTTAATTATTCGAATTATGATCGTGAGTTCTATGCTATTGTTCGAGCTCTAGATCATTGGTCTCATTACCTAAGGCCAAAACCGTTTGTTTTACATTCGGATCATGAAGCCTTAAAATTCATTCATGGACAGCAGAAGCTTAATCACCGACATGCTAAATGGGTGGAATTTCTTCAATCTTTTACGTTCAGTTCGAGGTACAAAGAAGGGAAGAAGAATGTTGTGGCTGATGCATTATCAAGGAGAAGCTATCTATTAGCTATGGTTCATACAAAGATTCTTGGGTTTGAACATTTGAAAAATCACTATGAAGAAGATGAGGATTTTTCTGGAAAATTCAAGAAACCTACTCAAGACTACACAGTTCAAGATGGGTTCTTATTCAAAGGCAACAAACTTTGTGTGCCTAAGAATGGTGTGCGTGAACTCTTGGTTCGTGAAATCCATGGGGGAGGAATTGCTGGTCATTTTGGAATACATAAGACATTAGGAATGCTTCAAGAACATTTCTATTGGCCTCATATGATCAAGGACGTAACTCACATTGTGGAAAGGTGTTCTACTTGTCAAAAGTCCAAGAGTACTTTTCACAAGGGTCTTTACACTCCATTACCCGTTCCTGATGTTCCATGGGAAGGAGTGAGCATGGATTTTATTGTGGGTCTCCCTAGGACTCAAAGGGGGAAGGATAGTATCATGGTGGTGGTGGACCGTTTTTCTAAAATGGCGCATTTTATTCCATGTCACAAAACAGATGATGCTTCTAAAGTTGCTGATTTATACTTTAGAGAAATCATTCGTTTACATGGGGTTCCAAGGTCCATTGTTTCGGATAGGGATACTAAGTTTCTTAGTCATTTTTGGAGGATTTTGTGGAAATTGGTGGGAACTAAGCTCCTATTTAGTACTTCTCATCATCCACAAACGGATGGTCAAACAGAAGTGACTTATAGAACCCTTGGTGCGTTGTTACGAGGTCTAGTGAGTAGAACTCAAAAGGATTGGGATGTTAAGTTAGCCCATGCTGAATTCGCTTACAATAGGTCTCCTTCTTCTACCACTGCTCGTAGTCCTTTTGAAGTGGTGTATGGGGTTAATCCTTTACTGCCCATTGAGTTAATTCCCTTGCCTAAAGGAGATTTAATACATGGAGAACCTAAGAAGAGGTGGGAAGCATTTCAGAAAACATGCACCAAAATAAAAAAGAAGATTGAAGCTATGAACAAAGTCTACAAAGACCGTGCAAATAAGAACCGAAAACAACCTACATTTGCTAAAGGTGACTTGGTTTGGCTACATTTAAGGAAGGAACGTTTTCCTAACCTTAGGAAAAATAAGCTCATGCCTAGATCAGATGGTCCCTTTCAAGTCTTGGAAAAAATTGGGGAAAGCGCTTACAAGATTGATCTACCTAGTGATTTTGGTGGCGTAAGTGCAACGTTCAATGTGGGAGACTTGAGCCCATATCTAGATGATGAAAGTTTGAGGGCAAACTTTTCCGAAGAGGGGGAGAATGATATGGTAGCAAGCAATAAAGTCCGTAAAGTTCCAGAAGTTCAAACGACGGTCCATGCCTTGTTCATCCACGGAAAGTCCAAGTCCTTGGGTGATAATTTCGTGGGGTTCTCTTCAATTAATCCTTTTGTTTCGTGCCTTAAATGGGAAGAGAGCAAAGGGGAAGTTATGGCCAGTTAAAGGGGACGGTCAACAAGAAGTTTCAAACAGCACAATTAACGTCAGCTTGATTCAAGGCGTTTTCTGTGGGAGAATAATTATGATTTATTTGCTGTTTATTTTAGTCGTTTAAAGCTTTAATTAGGGAGGTTATTTTCTGTCAAATATGCACGAAATAGCTGCTCAAATAATCAGTCAAATAATGACTTAGTCAAAGCGTGATTCAAGGCTTGAATCATGCTCAATTTGAATTCAGTTTTTAAATTCTGTTTTGAATTTCAAAAAGGAGTTACAAAGCTTTATTGAGGCTTGTTTCTTCTGTTTTAAACGTATAAGATAGGAAGCTAAAGGATTTGTAAAGCTTCCTATAAATAGGGCACTTACCAATTCATTTGGAACAAGAGTGAAAGAAATAGAACAGAATCTGATTTTCTTTGTGAATTTCGTGTGTTACTTTGTGTTTCACAAACTTATACTTTCTTTGCTTAGTGCTAGTTAGTATAAGCTCTATAATCTAGCCTTACTTCGTGTTTGGTCCAGATTATTTCCCCTAAACGCAATTTAGACCCGATTCTACCTTGCGTTTTTATCTTGTTTCTTTTTGAGACGAATTTGTTTCTAAGTCATCTAATCCACTCCAAAACGATCCTAAAACACAAACACATCAGTAAACACATCACAAAACCCTCCCTCGTTTGACCGAGTTGAGTCAAATCGATAAGTGTCAAGTGTTTATGACATGCACTAGGGTAAATACGTCATTTTGTATCCAAAACTAATCCCATTTGACCAATATTAACTCATATCATCCTATTCAAAGTGTTTAGGTGATTTTATACCCAAAACCTCTCCTGTTTGACTAAGTTTGACTCAAATAGAGTTAATTCAATCGTTTCTGACATATTTAAGGGTAAATACGTCACTTTCTACCCCAAATCAATCCTATTTGACATATATTGACTCATATCATTCTATTCGAAGTGTTTAGGTCATCTTATACTCAAAACCTCTCCCGTTTGACCGAATTTGACTCAAACCGATGTATTTCAAGTGTATATAACATGTTCATGGGTATATACGTCATTTTCTACCCAACACTGATCCTATTTAACCTATTAACTTTTAATGTCCTATTCAAAGTGTTTAGCTTATTTTATACCCAAAACCCCTCTCGTTTGACCAAGTTTGACTCAATTTGACATATTTCAAGTGTTTATGATATATTCACGGGTAATTACGTCATTTTCAACCCAAAACCTATCCCATTTAACCAATATTGGCTCATATTATCCTATTCATAGTGTTTAGATTATTTTTTACCCAAAACCTCTTCTTTTTGACCAAGTATGACTCAAATAGAGTTATATAAATTGTTTTTGACAAGTTCAAGTGTAAATACGTCATTTTCTACCCTAAATTGATCCCATTTGATATATTGACTCATATCGTCCTATTCGAAGCATTTAGGTCATCTTATACCCAAAACCTCTCCCATTTGTCTGAGTTTGACTCAAATCGATGTATTTCAAGTGTTTATAACATGTTCATGGGTATATACGTCATTTTCTACCCAACACTGATCCCATTTAACCTCTATTTAGTTGTATCGTCCTATTCAAAGTGTTTAAGTCATTTTTTACCCAAAACCTCTCTCGTTTGACTCAAATCGTTGTATTTCATGTGTTTATGACATGGTCATGGGTAAATACGTCATCTTCAATTAAAAACCGATCCCATTTGACCAATATTGACTCATCTCGTACTTTTCAAAGTGTTTAGGTCATTTTATGCCCAAAACCGATCCCGTTTAACCTATATTGTGTTGTATTGTCCTATTCAAAGTGTTTAAGTCATTTTATGCCCAAAACCTCTCTCGTTTGATTGATTTTGACTTAAATCGAGATATTTCAAGTGTTTATGACTTGTTCAAGAGTAAATTAGTCATTTTCGAAACAAAACCGATCCTATTTGACCTATATTTATTCATATCATCCTATTCGAAGAGTTTAGGTTATTTTATACACAAAACCTCTTCCATTTAACCGAGTTTGACTCAAAAAGATATATGTCAAGTGTTTGTGACATTTTCAAGGGTAAATACATCTATTTCTACTCAAAATTAATCCCATTTGACCTATATTGACTAATATCATCCTATTCAAAGTGTTCAGGTCATTTTATACATAAAACCTCTCCCGTTTGACCGAGTTCGAGTCAAATCAATGTCTTTGAAGTTTTTATGACATGTTTAAGGGTAAATACTTCTTTTTATACCCAAAACAGATCCAATTTGACAAATATTGACTCATTTAATCCTATCTGATTTGACCAAGTTTGACTCAAATTGATGTATTTCAAGTGTTTACGACATGATATAGGGTAAGTATGTCATTTTCGACTCAAAATCGATCATATTTGACCTATATTGACTCATATTGTCCTATTCGAAGTGTTTAGGTCATTCCATGGTCAAAACCTCTCCCGTTTACCCCAGTTTGACTCAAATTGATTAATTTCAAGTGTTCAGGACATGCTCAAGGGTAAATACATCATTCTCTACACGAAGGTGAACCCATTTAACTTATAGTAACTCATATCGTCCTATTCAAAGTAATTAAGTCATTTTATACCCAAAACCTCTCCCGTTTGACCGAGTTTGATTCAAATCGATGTATTTCAAATGTTTATGACGTATTCTTGGGTAAATACCTCATTTTCTACCCTTAAGAAATCTCTTTTTAGAAAGTTTGACTCAAATAGAGTTTTTGTTATTATTTCTGACATGTTCAAGGATAAATACTTCATTTTCTACCCTAAATCGGAACCATTTGACCTATATTGACTCATATCGTCCTATTTAAAGTGTTTAGGTCATCTTATACCCAAAACCTCTCCCGTTTGACTTAGTTTTTCTCAAATCGATGTATTACAGGTGTTTCTAACATGTTCATGGGTATATACGTCATTTTCTACCCAACACTTATCCCATTTAACCTATATTGACTCGTATCGTCCTATTCGAAGTGTTTAAGTCATTTTATACCCAAAACCTCTATCGTTTGAAAGAGTTTGACTCAAATCCATGTATTTCGTGTGTTTACGACTTGTTGTTGGTAAATACGTCATCTTCTATCCAAAACCGATCCCATTTGACCAATATTGACTCATCTCGTCATTTTCAAAGTGTTTAGGTCATTTATACCCAAAAGCTCCCTAGTTTGACCGATTTTGACTCAAATCGAGTTATTTCAAGTATTTATGACATGTTCAAGGGTAAATTAGACATTTTCTACCCAAAACTGATCCCATTTCACCAATATTGACTCATATTGTTCTATTCGAAAAGTGTAGGTCATTTTATACCCTAAACCTTTCTCGTTTGACCGAGTTTGACTTAATTTGATGTCTTTCAAGTGTTTTTGAAATGTACTAGGCTAAATACGTCATTTTCAACCCAAAACTGATCCCATTTGACCTATATTGATTAGTATCATCTTTTCAAAGAATTTAGGTTATTTCTACACAAAACCTCTTCCATTTAACCAAGTTTGACTCAAAACGATATACTTCAACTGTTTGTTACATGTTCAAGGGTAAATAAATCATTTTCTACCCACCACCAATAATATTTGACATATATTGACTCATATTGTCCTATTCATAGTGTTTAGATCATTTTATTCCTAAAACCTCTCTCGATTGACAGAGTTTGACTCAAATCAATGTCTTTCAAGTTTTTATGACATGTTAAAGGGTAAATACGTCGTTTAATACCCAAAACCAATATCATTTGACCAATATTGACTCATATCATCCTATTCAAATTGTTTAGGTCTTCTTAAACCCAAAACCTCTTTCGTTTGAATAGTTTGACTCAAATTGATGTATTTCAAGTGTTTATGACATGATCAAGCGTAAATACATCATTTTCTCCTCAAAACCAATCCTTTTTGACCTATATTGACTCATATCCTCCTATTCAAAGTGTTTTGGTCATTTTATGCTCAAAACCTCTCCCGCTAGACCAAGTTTTGAATCAACTAGATGTATTTCATGTTTATGACATATTCAAGGGTAAATACGTCATTTTCTACCCAAAATTGATCAAATTTAACCTATATTAACTCATATCATCCTATTCGAAGTATTTAAGTCATTTTATACCCAAAACCTCTCCCGTTTGACTAAGTTTGGTTTATATCGATGTATTTCAAGTGTTTATGACAAATTCCTGTTTTACAAATCTTGAATCATATTGTCCTATTCAAAGTGTTTAGCTCATTTAAACCCAAAAGCTCTCTTGGTTGACCGAGTTTGACTCAAATCGATGTATTTCAAGTGTTTATGATATATTCATGGGTAAATACATCATTTTTTACCCAAAACCGATTCCATTTAACTAATATTGACTCATATTGTCCAATTTAAAGTGGTTAGGTTATTTTATATCCTAAACCTCTCCTGTTTAACCATGTTTGACTCAAATCGAGTTATTTCAAGTGCTATGAAAAATTCAAAGGTAAATACGTCATTTTCTACCTCAAACCGATCCCATTAGACCTACATTAACTCATATCTTCCTATACAAAGTGTTTATGACATGTTCAAGGGCAAATAAATCATTTTCTACCCACAACCAATCTTATTTGACTATATTGTCCTATTCAAAGTGCTTAGGTCATTTTATACCCAAAAACGATCCCATTTGACCAATATTAACTCATATCGTCATATTCAAATTAATAAGCTCATTTTAAACACAAAACCTCTCCCGTTTGACTAAGTTTGGCTCAAATCCATATATTTTATCGGTTTATGAAATGTTCAAGGGTAAGTACGTCATTTTCTCCCCCAAACCGATATTGACTCATATCATCATAGTTTAAGTGTTTAGGTTAATTTATACAAAAACCCTCCCACTTGACCGAGTTTAAATCAACCCGATGTATTTCAAGTGTTTAGCTCATTGTATACCCTTAACCGATCCCATTTGACCAATATTGACTTATATCATACTATTGAAAGTATTTGCTCATTTTTTACCCAAAACCTCCCTCGTTTGACCGAGTTGAGTCAAATCGATAAGTGTCAAGTGTTTATGACATGCACTAGGGTAAATACGTCAAGTGTTTAGGTCATTTTATACCCAAAACCTCTCCTATTTGACTAAGTTTGACTCAAATAGAGTTATTTCAATCATTTCTGACATGTTTAAGGGTAAATACGTCACTTTCTACCCCAAATCAATCCTATTTGACATATATTGACTCATATCATTCTATTCGAAGTGTTTAGGTCATCTTATACCCAAAACCTCTCCCATTTGACTGAATTTGACTCAAATCGATGTATTTCAAGTGTATATATTATGTTCATGGGTATATACGTCAATTCCTACCCAACACTGATCCTATTTAACCTATTAACTTTTATTGTCCTGTTCAAAGCTATTAAGTCATTTTATACCCAAAATCTCTCTCGTTTTAGTAAAATCGATGTATTTCATGTGTTTATGACATGTTCATAGGTAAATACGTTATCTTCTATCCAAAACCGATCCCATTTGACCAATATTGACACATTTTGTCCTTTTCATAGAGTTTAGGTCATTTTATACCCAAAACCTCTCCCGTTTGACCGATTTTGACTCAAATCAAGTTATTTCAAGTGTTTATGACATGTTTAAGGGTAAATTTGTCATTTTCTACCCAAAACCGATCTCATTTGGCCAATATTGACTCATATTGTCCTACTCGAAGAGTTTAGGTAATTTTATACTCATAACCTCTCTTGTTTGACCGAGTTTGACTCAAATTGATGTATTTCAAGTGTTTTTAACATGTACTAGGGTAAATACGTAATTTTCTACCCAAAACTGATCCCATTTGACCTATTTTGATGCAAATCATCATATTCGAAGAGTTTAGGTTATTTTATACACAAAACCTATTCCATTTAACCGACTACAAACGATATATTTCACGTGTTTGTGACATGTTCAAGGGTAAATACACCATTTTTGACCCACAACTAATCCTAATTGACCTATTTTGACTCATATCGTCCTATTCAAAGGGTTTAGGTCATTTTATACCTAAAATCTCTCTCGTTTGACGAAGTTTGACTCAAATCAATGTCTTTCCAGTTTTGTGACATGCTTAAGGGAAAATACGTCTTTTTTTACCCAAACCGATCCCATTTGACCAATATTGACTTATATCGTCTTATTCGAAATGTTTAGGTCTTTTTAAACCCAAAACCTCTATCGTTTGACCGAGTTTGACTCAAAATAATGTATTTCAAGTGTTTATGACATGATCTAGGGTAAGTACATCATTTTCTACTCAAAACCGATCCTACTTGACCTATATTAACTAATCTCGTCCTATTCGAATGTTTAGGTCATTTTATGCTCAAAACCTCTCCCGCTTGACCGAGTGTTACCCATCTTGATTTATTTCAAATGTTTATGACATGATCAAGGGTAAATACATTATTTTCTAACCAAAACTCATCCCATTTCACCTATATTAACTCATACCGTACTATTCAAAGTATTTAAGTCATTTTATACCCAAAACCTCTCCCGTTTGACCGAGTTTGATTCTAATCAATGTATTTCAAGTTTTTATGATATATTCAAGGGTAAATACACCATTTTCTACCCAAAACAAATCCCTTTTGCCAAAGTTTGACTAAAATAGAGTTATTTCAACTATTTTCAACATGTTCAGGGGTAAATACGTCATTTTCTACACCAAATCGATCCCATTTGACCAATATTGACTCATATTGTCCTATTCGATGTGTTTAGGTCTTCTTATTCCCAAAACCTCTCCCGTTTGACAGAGTTCGACTTAAATCAATGTATTACAAGTGTTTATAACATGTTCATAGGTATATACGACATTTTTTTCCCAACAGTGATCCCTTTTAACCTATATTGACACGTATCTACCTATTCGAAGTGTTTAAGTCATTTTATACCCAAAACCTCTACCGTTTGAAAGAGTTTGACTCAAATCGATCTATTTCATGTGTTTATGACATGTTCATTGGTAAATACGTCATCTTCTATCCAAAACCGATCCCATTTGACCAATATTGACTCATCTCGTCCCTTTCAAAGTGTTTAGGTCATTTTATACGCAAAAGCTCTCTCGTTTCACCGATTTTGACTCAGATCGAGTTATTTCAAGTGTTTATGACATGTTCAAGAGTAAATTAGACATTTTATCCCCAAAACCGATCCCATTAGACCAATATTGTCTCATATTGTTCTATTCGAAGAGTTTAGGTCCATTTATGCCCATAACCTCTCTCGTTTGACCGAGTTTGACTCAATTTGATGTATTTCAAGTGTTTTTTACATGTATTAGGATAAATATGCCATTTTCAACCCAAAACTGATCCCATTTGACCTATATTGATTCATATCTTCTTTTTAAAGTGTTTAAGTTTTATTATACACAAAACCTCTTCCATTTAACCGAGTTTGACTCAAAACAATATATTTCAAGTGTTTGTGACATGTTCAAAGGTAAATACATCATTTTCTACCCACAACCAATAATTTTTGTTATACCGTCCTATTCAAAGTGTTTAGGCCATTTTATACGAAAACCTCTCTCCTTTAACCGAGTTTGACTCAAATCAATGTCTTTCAAGTTTTTATGACATGATTAAGGGTAAATATGTCATTTTCTACTCAAAATCGATCCAATTTAACCTATATTGACTCATATCGTCCTATTCAAAGTATTTAGGTCATTTCATGCTCAAAACCTCGCTCGCTTGACTGATTTTGACTCAAATTGATTTATTTCTAGTGTTTATGACATGTTCAAGGGTAAACACGTTAATTTCAACCAAAAACAGATCCCATTTAACCTATATTAACTCATATCCTCCTATTCGAAGTATTTAAGTTATTTGATACCCAAAACCTCTCCCGTTTGACCGAGTTTGATTTATATCGATATATTTTAAGTGTTTATGACATATTCATGGGTAAATACCTCATTTTCTAACCAAAACAGATCCCTTTTGACCAATCTTGAATCATATTGTCTTATACAAAGTGTTTAGGTCATTTTATACCGAAAACCTCTCCTGTTTGACCGAGTTTGACAAAAATCAATGTATTTCAAGTGTTTATGATATATTCATGGGTAAATACATCATTTTCAACCCAAAACCGATTCCATTTAACCAATAATTACTCATATTGTGCAATTGAAAGTGTTTAGGTTATTTTATACCCTAAACCTCTCTTGTTTAACCAAGTTTGACTCAGATCGAGTTATTTCAAGTGTTTATGACATGTTCAAGAGTAAATTAGACATTTTCTCCCCAAAACCGATCCCATTAGACCAATATTGACTCATATTGTTCTATTCGAAGAGTTTAGGTCCATTTATACCCATAACCTCTCTCGTTTGACCGAGTTTGACTCAATTTGATGTATTTCAAGTGTTTTTTACATGTATTAGGATAAATATGTCATTTTCAACCGAAAACTGATCCCATTTGACCTATATTGATTCATATCATCTTTTTAAAGTGTTTAAGTTATATTATACACAAAACCTCTTCCATTTAACCGAGTTTGACTCAAAACAATATATTTCAAGTGTTTATGACATGTTCAAAGGTAAATACATCATTTTCTACCCACAACCAATAATTTTTGTTATACCATCCTATTCAAAGTGTTTAGGCCATTTTATACGAAAACCTCTCTCCTTTAACCGAGTTTGACTCAAATCAATGTCTTTCAAGTTTTTATGACATGATTAAGGGTAAATATGTCATTTTCTACTCAAAATCGATCCAATTTAACCTATATTGACTCATATCGTCCTATTCAAAGTATTTAGGTCATTGCATGCTCAAAACCTCTCTCGCTTGACTGATTTTGACTCAAATTGATTTATTTCTAGTGTTTATGATATGTTCAAGGGTAAACACGTTAATTTCAACCAAAAACAGATCCCATTGAACCTATATTAACTCATATCGTCCTATTCGAAGTATTTAAGTTATTTTAAACCCAAAACCTCTCCCGTTTGACCGAGTTTGATTTATATCTATATATTTTAAGTGTTTATGACATATTCATGGGTAAATACCTCATTTTCTGACCAAGATGGTCAAGGAGCAATAATCCATGATCTAGAAGAAGACGGTCAAAACGGTGTTAGTGAGCAAAATGCCAAGGGATTAATTCTGTCCAATTCATCCCTTAATCTCTTACACGGTTTTGGTCCGAAAGTTATTACAAGGGGTTATACTTCACTTAGTGTAAGCAACCTTGTAGGAAGCACCTAAAAACGTCTAAAAGAGCGGCGGTTTATCAAGCTACTCCATAATGCACGTTGGTCTGAAGATAGGCGTGAATTAAGGAGATTGGTTGATTGGCTGTTTGGGTGGAACGTAAATAGGGGGATTAGTTACACCGGTTGGTTAGTTGGACTAATTGGCGTAAAGTAGGGAGGTAGTTAGCTGGAGCAGATCAGTTGTGTTAGTGGCGTAGTTGTAGGAGTTAGTTGGCTGAAATAAAGGGGCTTGAGTCAAAGGGACTACTTGCACGTTTTTATGCACGTTGGAATGCTGCTGGAAGAGTTTGTTAGCTATTTGCATGGCTGCACGTTGGAAATGCTGGTTGAACGAATTAGTTAGCTATTTTCATGGTTGCTGCACGTTTTGATTGACTATTGGAAGGTGGTTGAACGTGCTCCTTGAGTTAAGCCTAGATTTACGTTTAATTAGTTAGTTTCTGTTTGTTAGTTTCGTTTTCTGTTTAAGGTTGTTAACTTCAGTTTATTGTTAGTAGTTAGCACGTTTATTTATGTTTTATTTAGGCAAGTAATGGGTAGGTATTAAAAAGGAATCCTATGTAATGGAGACACTACTATAAATAGTGTACTTGCACATGAATGAAAGAGGATCCAGAAATTTGCTAAACACTTGTGTTGTTCTTCATTAAACGTGACTTTGCTGTAGTCATCTTTAAGGTCCAAATTTGAGTATCCAAATTTGAAGAGTGTTAATTTTGGTGAGAGTTCCCAAGATTAAAACTTATAGTTTCTGATTTGGTGAGAGTTCCCTTATCGAATACTATTCCAAGCAACGAGTGAGAGTTCCTCTTTGCTATATTCTTAGCTTAGGGTGAGAGTTCCCCTAACTAAAACATTCGTTTATCTTAACTAAATCGTGTCTCTTTTTGCCTTCTGTTACGTTTAAGTGTTTTAACAAGGTTTCTCATCTTGTTTACACATCATTTGGCGCGTCAGGTAGGGGGAAAATTTTCTTAAATTTTTCCAAAGGGGACGAGTACCTACGTGATATGGGAGACAATCAGGATTTGAGAACAGCTTTGGAAGCCCTTAATCGCTCCATTGCTAGTCAAGAAAGATTGGCCGAAACTAATGCTAATCTACAAGGGAATCTTGCTGCCTTAATGGCAAGACTCATGAATGAGCATGACAGAAGAGATCAAGGCGAAGATCCTCCACCTAGAAGGGAGGATAGGAGTCTCAAAGTGGATATCCCTTCTTTTGATGGGACGCTTGATCCGGAGAAGTATTTGGAGTGGGAAAAATCCTTGGAAAGGTACTTCGAGTACAAGGATATTCATGAGGAAGACCAACAGTACAAGATAGCCAAAGTTAAACTGAAGGGCTATGGTGACAATTGGTTGCAAGGAGAACAAAGAGGGCGTACCCTTAGGGGTAAGGCTCATATTTCCACTTGGGAAAAGCTGAAAAAGAGGATGAGAGATCGTTTCATTCCTCACAATTACAAACAGAGTCAATATGTGAAATGGAGCACTCTACACCAAAATGGCGATTCCGTAGAAGATTATATCAAAGAATTTGATAGACTTGCCATTGTGTGCGAAGTGACTGAAAATGAAGAGTTGAAGTTGGGACGTTTTGTAGCTGGGTTGGATCAAGAGTTACAAGACAGACTTGAAGGTTACACTAACCTCACGTTTGTGGAAGCATGCAAACTTGTGACGAAATTTGATGCCAAGAGAAAAAGGAAGAAAACGCCTATCACTACTCCAGTGGTACGTAAACCACCCTTCACTCCAAGGGAGGGTTCTTCTTTTACCAAACCTAATGAACCACCTAAGAGGAACACGAAAGACATCAAGATTAGTGATCTTGTGTGTTACAAGTGTGGTGGCAGAGGACACTACAAAAGAGATTGTCCTAATTCAAGAGCCTTAACCATGCAAGAGGCTAAACTCATAGCCACCCAAAGCATCAATTGGGAGGAATTTGAGTCTGAAGAAGAAAAGGAAGTGACCCCACATGAAAGAGATGAGGAGGAGGAGGAGCATTGCTATCCGGAGTCGGAGGACCGAATCAATTTGGTGGTTAGGAGAGCATTACAAGCTCGCGTGGAGGAACCTTTGGCGCCACAAAGGCAACACATTTTCATCACCAAATGTAAAGTTGGTGACGAGGTATGTAATTTAATTATTGATGGAGGCAGTGAGGCTAATACGGTGTCTAAAGCGCTAGTAGCTAAACTGGGTCTTAACACCACCAATCATCCACATCCTTACAAATTGAGCTGGTTAGATTCGAATGCTAATACTGGGGTTAGAAAGCAATGTATGGTGAATTTTTCGATTGGGTCATATCATGATAGTCAATTGTGTGATGTTGTTTTAATGGATGCTTGTCATATTCTTCTTGGAAGACCATGGCAATCTGATAAAAAATCAATTCATGATGGGTACCATAACACCTATACTATCACTCACCAAGGGAAACACAAAAAATTGCATCCTTTACCACCCCCACGTTTTTTACAACCACAGAAATCCCAAATTTCCTTGTTATCTTGCAAAGAATTTGAGAGGGAGTTCAAAGGTGAGGGAGAACTTTTCATGTTATATTCGAAAGAAATACATGAAAAATTTGTGAATCAAAATCCTAAACTTGCGAAGTTGATCAAAGAGTTTGAGGATGTTTTTCCTGATGAGTTACCAAAGGGATTACCACCCTTGAGAGGAATTGAGCATCAAATTGATCTCATTCCAGGCGCACCTTTACCAAATAAACCCGCTTATAGATGTAACCCTTTAGAAACCAAGGAGTTGCAAAGACAAATTGAAGAATTGATGGGTATGGGGTATGTGCGTGAATCTATGAGTCCTTGTGCGGTTCCTGCTTTGTTGGTTCCTAAAAAGGATGGTACTTGGCGTATGTGCATTGATAGTAGAGCTGTTAACAATATTACTATCAAATACAGATTTCCAATTCCAAGACTTGATGATATGTTGGACGAATTGAGTGGTTCAAATATTTTCTCAAAAGTTGATTTGAGAAGTGGTTACCATCAGATTCGTATGCGGGAAGGTGATGAATGGAAGACTGCAGTCAAGACAAAGCATGGGTTGTATGAATGGCTCGTGATGCCGTTTGGATTGACCAATGCACCTAGTACATTCATGAGATTGATGAACGAGGTGTTGAGGCCATTTCTCGGCAAATTCGTGGTGGTGTATCTTGATGATATCCTTATTTACTCTAAAAATGAAGATGAACATTTAGATCATTTACTACAAGTGTTTTCAGTTTTGAGGACACAAAAATTGTATGGAAAACTCGAAAAATGTGATTTTATGTTATATGAAGTCACTTTTCTTGGTTATATAGTTTCAGGTAATGGCGTGAAAGTGGATCCTTGCAAGGTTGAAGCGATTCAATCTTGGCCTAGTCCGAAAACACTCACGGAGGTCCGTTCTTTCCATGGCCTAGCTTCTTTCTATAGAAGATTTATAAAGAATTTTAGCACACTCATGGCTCCTATAACTGAGTGTACTAAAAAGGGAACGTTTGAATGGACGGCACAAGCGCAAAAGGCCCTTGAAGAAGTCAAGGAGAGAATGTGCAACACTCCTATTCTTGCACTCCCTGATTTTTCCAAGCCATTTGAAGTGGAATGTGACGCGAGTGGGAAGGGAATTGGAGCAGTTTTGATTCAAGAAGGGCGTCCAATTGCTTATTTCAGTGAGAAGTTGAGTCAAGGCAAACTGAACTACTCTACCTATGATAAAGAGTTCTATGCTATGGTACGAGCTCTAGATCATTGGTCACATTACTTGAGGCCACAACCGTTCATATTGCATTCAGACCATGAATCTTTGAGATTTATCCATGGTCAAAAGAAGTTGAATTCAAGACATGCAAAATGGGTTGAATTCTTGCAAACATTTAACTTTTCCTCTAAATATAAGAGTGGAAAAGCTAATGTTGTTGCGGATGCCTTATCTAGGAGGCATAATTTACTCGGAGTTGTCGAAGCCAAGGTCCTTGGATTTGATTTAATCAAGGAATACTACAAGGAGGATGGCGACTTTACTGAAATCCTACAGAAATGTATCCATGGGATATATGACTTATTTTCCTTGCATGATGGCTTTCTTTTTAAGGGAAATCGGTTATGCATTCCTAAGTGTCCAATTCGAAGCTTATTGATCCATGAAGCTCATGGAGGGGGCCTAGCTGGTCATGCGGGAATTCAAAAAACAATGGAGCTTCTCCAAGCTCACTTTTATTGGCCAAGAATGTTAGCCACAATTCATCAAGTGGTTAATCGTTGTTCTACATGTCAAAGGGCCAAGATGGTGTTTCACAAAGGTCTCTACAAACCTTTGCCGGTTCCGGAAAGACCTTGGGAAGATGTGAGCATGGATTTCGTTATGGCTTTACCTAGGACTCAAAGAGGTAAAGATTCAATCATGGTGGTTGTAGATCGATTTTCGAAGATGGCGCATTTCATTCCTTGTCACAAGACCGAAGATGCTATGAAAGTGGCGAAATTATACTTTGAAGAAGTTGTTCGTTTTCATGGAGTGCCACGTACCATTGTGTCCGATCGTGATACAAAGTTTCTTAGCCATTTTTGGAAATCAATATGGCGCTTAATGGGAACAAAGCTACTGTTTTCTACTTCACACCATCCACAAACCGATGGTCAAACTGAAGTGGTGAATAGAACACTCGGTTCTTTGCTTAGAACCTTGGTTAGTAAGAGTGCTAAGGATTGGGATGTCAAGCTAGCTCATGCTGAGTTTGCTTACAATCGGACTCCTAGTGCTACTACAAAGTACTCTCCTTTTGAAGTAGTCTATGGTGTCAATCCCTATGTTCCTATTGATCTCATAGCTTTGCCACAAGACAAGTTCGTTCATGGTGGAGCTAAGGAACAAGCCGAGTTTATGTTGAAGGTTCACAAGGAAGTTAGGAAGAATATTGAAAAGGCAAATGAAGGCTACAAGAAACAAGCCAACAAGAGGGTGAGAAACGTAAAACAATTCGAAGTTGGTGATTTAGTGTGGATTTATATGCGAAAGGAACGTTTTCCTAGCAAAAGGAAAAACAAACTTATGCCTAGAGCCGAGGGACCATTTGAAATCATGGAAAAGATCAATGACAACGCATACAAAGTTGATTTGGGAGGTCAATATGGGATCTCAAGTACATTCAACGTTGGTGATCTTGCTCCTTACCTTGATGATGACGAATTGAGGGCAATTCCTTTTGAAGAAGGGGAGGATGACCAAGATGGTCAAGGAGCAATAATCCATGATCTAGAAGAAGACGGTCAAAACGGTGTTAGTGAGCAAAATGCCAAGGGATTAATTCTGTCCAATTCATCCCTTAATCTCTTACACGGTTTTGGTCCGAAAGTTATTACAAGGGGTTATACTTCACTTAGTGTAAGCAACCTTGTAGGAAGCACCTAAAAACGTCTAAAAGAGCGGCGGTTTATCAAGCTACTCCATAATGCACGTTGGTCTGAAGATAGGCGTGAATTAAGGAGATTGGTTGATTGGCTGTTTGGGTGGAACGTAAATAGGGGGATTAGTTACACCGGTTGGTTAGTTGGACTAATTGGCGTAAAGTAGGGAGGTAGTTAGCTGGAGCAGATCAGTTGTGTTAGTGGCGTAGTTGTAGGAGTTAGTTGGCTGAAATAAAGGGGCTTGAGTCAAAGGGACTACTTGCACGTTTTTATGCACGTTGGAATGCTGCTGGAAGAGTTTGTTAGCTATTTGCATGGCTGCACGTTGGAAATGCTGGTTGAACGAATTAGTTAGCTATTTTCATGGTTGCTGCACGTTTTGATTGACTATTGGAAGGTGGTTGAACGTGCTCCTTGAGTTAAGCCTAGATTTACGTTTAATTAGTTAGTTTCTGTTTGTTAGTTTCGTTTTCTGTTTAAGGTTGTTAACTTCAGTTTATTGTTAGTAGTTAGCACGTTTATTTATGTTTTATTTAGGCAAGTAATGGGTAGGTATTAAAAAGGAATCCTATGTAATGGAGACACTACTATAAATAGTGTACTTGCACATGAATGAAAGAGGATCCAGAAATTTGCTAAACACTTGTGTTGTTCTTCATTAAACGTGACTTTGCTGTAGTCATCTTTAAGGTCCAAATTTGAGTATCCAAATTTGAAGAGTGTTAATTTTGGTGAGAGTTCCCAAGATTAAAACTTATAGTTTCTGATTTGGTGAGAGTTCCCTTATCGAATACTATTCCAAGCAACGAGTGAGAGTTCCTCTTTGCTATATTCTTAGCTTAGGGTGAGAGTTCCCCTAACTAAAACATTCGTTTATCTTAACTAAATCGTGTCTCTTTTTGCCTTCTGTTACGTTTAAGTGTTTTAACAAGGTTTCTCATCTTGTTTACACATCATTTTCTAACCAAAACAGATCCTTTTTTACCAATCTTGAATCATATTGTCTTATACAAAGTGTTTAGGTCATTTTATACCGAAAACCTCTCTTGTTTGACCGAGTTTGACTAAAATCAATGTATTTCAAGTGTTGATGATTTATTCATGGGTAAATACATCATTTTCAACCCAAAACCGATTCCATTTAACCAATAATTACACATATTGTGCAATTGAAAGTGTTTAGGTTATTTTATACCCTAAACCTCTCTTGTTTAACCAAGTTTGACTCAAATCGAGTTATTTCAAGTTCTATGACAAATTCAAGGGTTAATAAGTGATATGATAGAGGATGCAAAATTCGAAGGATTAGTTGAAGCTTTAAAGAAGAATGCTACCATGGGAGAGTTGTTGGCTTATGGAGACACGAATCTTCTAGGTGCATCAAAGGGGAACATTTGCATGTGCATGATAACATGCAAATGTAAATGAGGATAGGTGGACATGGGGAATAAGTTGGTTTTGCCTATGAGTTTTCTCCCATTTCATTTGATAGGGTTTTTCTCATTTTAGGCATAGGTGTGTTTTTGAACTTTCCATTTTCAGGTTTTATGATTCTATAATTGTGGAAGCCATGGAGGTGATGATTGATGGAAGGCCTTGATCAAAAGCTAAAATCTTGGAGTAATTTTCGAAGATTGAAAATTTTGACCAAGGAGGAAAATTTTAAGACAAGGGGAGGTGCTTGTTACATTGAGATGTGCTTATTACATCTTATCGGTGCTTTATTACGACTTAAGTGACATGGCATGGGTATGGACGTGGCTACACACATGGGATTGGATATTTAGTGTTTTACTTTAAATAAAATAGGATTAGAGTAGTTAATTTGTAATATTATCTTTTTAGGTAGGATAAGATTCTAATTAAGATAAGATAGTGTTAGAGTTTTAGTAGGATTATGTAATAAATAGGTGGCATTATCCTATTGGTTATTAGGAGTCCTTTTAGAAGTAGGAGGCCTAGTCATAATATGATTGAAACTCTCAAGCTATGGGTATAAATAGATGTGCACCCAAGCTTGGAAAAATCAGATTTGGAGATTCTTTTCTATATATTCTTCAATAAACTTAGAGAGTTTGTTGTTTTTCTTTGTGTGTAACAAAGAGTTGTGAATTGGTGCTTAAAGCTTTAGATTCACGTGAGGAAGTGTAGGAATTGAGGGTGCTTTGCTTTAATCAATTCTTAAACTTTCGCCCTAGATTTTAAACCTTTGGTGCGTAGCTTTAGAGGGTTTTCTATCTAGTTCTATCCCTTTTGTGTGGATTAAGGTTTCAATACCTAGATTCACATCAACTTTTGGTGCTTTCATTGAGAGAATTCAAAGCATACTCAAGCAATATGGATTCTAGTGGTGATGATGCACACGAGATGCCACCAGGCTTCAAAAAAGGTTTGACCTTGCAAGAAGCCAAAGCCTTGTGCATAGAACGCGAGTTGAAGGAACTGAAGGAACGTATGAACGAGCTGTTGCAAATCGTGGGGAAGAAGGAAAAGTCCTCAAGCAAAGGTAAACTCTCTTCGCATGAATCTAACTCTAGCGAAAGTGATGGTGAATCTAGTGTTAGAAGCTCAAGGAGGCCTAGCAAGAGGGACCCATCCTCTTCAGGTGATGATAAGGAATCATATAAAGGGCATAGGAGAAAGAGTTTAAGGGGGAAAGAGGATCAAAGCTTGAGACTTGAAATCCCTGAGTTCAATGGCAGTTTGGACCCAGACAAATTCCTAGATTGGATCCGTAGAGTTGAACGAATTTTCAGATATAAGGACTATGATGATCATAGATCCTTTAAGGTTGCTGAACTCAAACTCACTTCTTATGCAAGTTTGTGGCTTGAAGGTTTGCAAAAGAAGAGGAGAAAGGAGGGGCGTTCTAAGATCTCATCTTGGACAAAACTAAAGAAGTACATGCAAAAAAGGTTTGTTCCTCAAGACTTTGAACAAAACAATTTTATAAAAATGCATACTTTGAAGCAAGAAAGGAGGTCTATGGAGGAATACTTGATGGAATTCGAAAATCTAGCCATGGTGTGTGGGCTAGAGGAGAAAGAAGACCACAAGGTGGCTCGTTTTGTGGCTGGGTTAAATGACCCAATCAAGGAAAAGGTGGAATTACAACCCTATTGGAGCTTTGATGAGGTGTGTACAATAGCAACTAGGGTTGAAAGGCAAACACGTAAACCTAGAGGGATCTTTCGATCATTTGAAGCTAAAGGGGTGCGTGAGATGTCTAATGTGAAGCCTAATCTCGAGAAATCCATAAAGCCACAATCTTTTGGGAGAGATAAGGGAGGAAGTTCGAGGCCCCCTATGGGAGATCAACGAACTTGCTTCAAATGTAAGGGACAAGGCTATATCCAATGGGATTGTCCCCATGCTAGGATTGCTACTACTCGGACTTGGGAGGAAGATGAAACCTTTGAAGAAGAGGAGCATGAGCTTGAAGAGGAAGAAGGTAACACATCTTTTGAAGTCCTAGAGGAGAATGTGGAGGAGGTGATGGCTGAAACTAGGGGATCTAGCCTAGTATTGCGAAGGGCATTGCAATCCAAGTCCTTACCATTAGAGGAGAGCCAAAGGGAGAAAATCTTCCTCACAAGATGCAATGTCCAAGGAAGACTATGTGATGTGATTATAGATTCGGGGAGTTGCACTAACGTGGTTTCTACACTCTTGGTGGACAAGTTGGAGGTGCCCAATCAAATCCATCCTCAACCATATAAGCTCCATTGGCTTAGCAATTCAAGTGATGTAAAGTTTAGTAAACAAGCATTGATTTCGTTCAAAATTAGCAATTATGAAGATCAAGTGCTTTGTGATGTTTGTCCCATGGATACGTGTCATATTCTCTTGGGAAGACCTTGGCAATATGACAGATTTGTAAAGTTTGATGGAAGGACAAACATATATGTTGTGAGGAAGAATGCACAAGCCAAAGCATTTGCTTTGAAGCCTTTTATGGCTCTAAAAACTCGTTCTAACAAAGATAATGGCAAGGGAGTGTTATTGGTGGATGGAAGGGAATTAGAGAAGGATGCGAAGGACAAGGTTGACTATATGCAAAAGCTTCACACCCAAGTGAGAGCAAGAATTGAGAAGGTCAATGATATCTATAAGGATAGAGCTAACAAACACAAGACTCAGCATACTTACAAGGAGGGAGACTTGGTTTGGTTACTGATGTGTAAACAAGATGAGAAACCTTGTTAAAACACTTAAACGTAACAGAAGGCAAAAAGAGACACGATTTAGTTAAGATAAACGAATGTTTTAGTTAGGGGAACTCTCACCCTAAGCTAAGAATATAGCAAAGAGGAACTCTCACTCGTTGCTTGGAATAGTATTCGATAAGGGAACTCTCACCAAATCAGAAACTATAAGTTTTAATCTTGGGAACTCTCACCAAAATTAACACTCTTCAAATTTGGATACTCAAATTTGGACCTTAAAGATGACTACAGCAAAGTCACGTTTAATGAAGAACAACACAAGTGTTTAGCAAATTTCTGGATCGTCTTTCATTCATGTGCAAGTACACTATTTATAGTAGTGTCTCCATTACATAGGATTCCTTTTTACTACCTACCCATTACTTGCCTAAATAAAACATAAATAAACGTGCTAACTATTAACAATAAACTGAAGTTAACAACCTTAAACAGAAAACGAAACTAACAAACAGAAACTAACTAATTAAACGTAAATCTAGGCTTAACTCAAGGAGCACGTTCAACCACCTTCCAATAGTCAATCAAAACGTGCAGCAACCATGAAAATAGCTAACTAATTCGTTCAACCAGCATTTCCAACGTGCAGCCATGCAAATAGCTAACAAACTCTTCCAGCAGCATTCCAACGTGCATAAAAACGTGCAAATAGTCCCTTTGACTCAAGCCCCTTTTATTTCAGCCAACTAACTCCTACAACTACGCCACTAACACAACTGATCTGCTCCAGCTAACTACCTCCCTACTTTACGCCAATTAGTCCAACTAACCAACCGGTGTAACTAATCCCCCTATTTACGTTCCACCCAAACAGCCAATCAACCAATCTCCTTAATTCACGCCTATCTTCAGACCAACGTGCATTATGGAGTAGCTTGATAAACCGCCGTTTTTTTAGACGTTTTTAGGTGCTTCCTACAAGGTTGCTTACACTAAGTGAAGTATAACCCCTTGTAATAACTTTCGGACCAAAACCGTGTAAGAGATTAAGGGATGAATTGGACAGAATTAATCCCTTGGCATTTTGCTCACTAACACCGTTTTGACCGTCTTCTTCTAGATCATGGATTATTGCTCCTTGACCATCTTGGTCATCCTCCCCTTCTTCAAAAGGAATTGCCCTCAATTCGTCATCATCAAGGTAAGGAGCAAGATCACCAACGTTGAATGTACTTGAGATCCCATATTGACCTCCCAAATCAACTTTGTATGCGTTGTCATTGATCTTTTCCATGATTTCAAATGGTCCCTCGGCTCTAGGCATAAGTTTGTTTTTCCTTTTGCTAGGAAAACGTTCCTTTCGCATATAAATCCACACTAAATCACCAACTTCGAATTGTTTTACGTTTCTCACCCTCTTGTTGGCTTGTTTCTTGTAGCCTTCATTTGCCTTTTCAATATTCTTCCTAACTTCCTTGTGAACCTTCAACATAAACTCGGCTTGTTCCTTAGCTCCACCATGAACGAACTTGTCTTGTGGCAAAGCTATGAGATCAATAGGAACATAGGGATTGACACCATAGACTACTTCAAAAGGAGAGTACTTTGTAGTAGCACTAGGAGTCCGATTGTAAGCAAACTCAGCATGAGCTAGCTTGACATCCCAATCCTTAGCACTCTTACTAACCAAGGTTCTAAGCAAAGAACCGAGTGTTCTATTCACCACTTCAGTTTGACCATCGGTTTGTGGATGGTGTGAAGTAGAAAACAGTAGCTTTGTTCCCATTAAGCGCCATATTGATTTCCAAAAATGGCTAAGAAACTTTGTATCACGATCGGACACAATGGTACGTGGCACTCCATGAAAACGAACAACTTCTTCAAAGTATAATTTCGCCACTTTCATAGCATCTTCGGTCTTGTGACAAGGAATGAAATGCGCCATCTTCGAAAATCGATCTACAACCACCATGATTGAATCTTTACCTCTTTGAGTCCTAGGTAAAGCCATAACGAAATCCATGCTCACATCTTCCCAAGGTCTTTCCGGAACCGGCAAAGGTTTGTAGAGACCTTTGTGAAACACCATCTTGGCCCTTTGACATGTAGAACAACGATTAACCACTTGATGAATTGTGGCTAACATTCTTGGCCAATAAAAGTGAGCTTGGAGAAGCTCCATTGTTTTTTGAATTCCCACATGACCAGCTAGGCCCCCTCCATGAGCTTCATGGATCAATAAGCTTCGAATTGGACACTTAGGAATGCATAACCGATTTCCCTTAAAAAGAAAGCCATCATGCAAGGAAAATAAGTCATATATCCCATGGATGCATTTCTGTAGGATTTCAGTAAAGTCGCCATCCTCCTTGTAGTATTCCTTGATTAAATCAAATCCAAGGACCTTGGCTTCGACAACTCCGAGTAAATTATGCCTCCTAGATAAGGCATCCGCAACAACATTAGCTTTTCCACTCTTATATTTAGAGGAAAAGTTAAATGTTTGCAAGAATTCAACCCATTTTGCATGTCTTGAATTCAACTTCTTTTGACCATGGATAAATCTCAAAGATTCATGGTCTGAATGCAATATGAACGGTTGTGGCCTCAAGTAATGTGACCAATGATCTAGAGCTCGTACCATAGCATAGAACTCTTTATCATAGGTAGAGTAGTTCAGTTTGCCTTGACTCAACTTCTCACTGAAATAAGCAATTGGACGCCCTTCTTGAATCAAAACTGCTCCAATTCCCTTCCCACTCGCGTCACATTCCACTTCAAATGGCTTGGAAAAATCAGGGAGTGCAAGAATAGGAGTGTTGCACATTCTCTCCTTGACTTCTTCAAGGGCCTTTTGCGCTTGTGCCGTCCATTCAAACGTTCCCTTTTTAGTACACTCAGTTATAGGAGCCATGAGTGTGCTAAAATTCTTTATAAATCTTCTATAGAAAGAAGCTAGGCCATGGAAAGAACGGACCTCCGTGAGTGTTTTCGGACTAGGCCAAGATTGAATCGCTTCAACCTTGCAAGGATCCACTTTCACGCCATTACCTGAAACTATATAACCAAGAAAAGTGACTTCATATAACATAAAATCACATTTTTCGAGTTTTCCATACAATTTTTGTGTCCTCAAAACTGAAAACACTTGTAGTAAATGATCTAAATGTTCATCCTCATTTTTAGAGTAAATAAGGATATCATCAAGATACACCACCACGAATTTGCCGAGAAATGGCCTCAACACCTCGTTCATCAATCTCATGAATGTACTAGGTGCATTGGTCAATCCAAACGGCATCACGAGCCATTCATACAACCCATGCTTTGTCTTGACTGCAGTCTTCCATTCATCACCTTCCCGCATACGAATCTGATGGTAACCACTTCTCAAATCAACTTTTGAGAAAATATTTGAACCACTCAATTCGTCCAACATATCATCAAGTCTTGGAATTGGAAATCTGTATTTGATAGTAATATTGTTAACAGCTCTACTATCAATGCACATACGCCAAGTACCATCCTTTTTAGGAACCAACAAAGCAGGAACCGCACAAGGACTCATAGATTCACGCACATACCCCATACCCATCAATTCTTCAATTTGCCTTTGCAACTCCTTGGTTTCTAAAGGGTTACATCTATAAGCGGGTTTATTTGGTAAAGGTGCGCCTGGAATGAGATCAATTTGATGCTCAATTCCTCTCAAGGGTGGTAATCCCTTTGGTAACTCATCAGGAAAAACATCCTCAAACTCTTTGATCAACTTCGCAAGTTTAGGATTTTGATTCACAAATTTTTCATGTATTTCTTTCGAATATAACATGAAAAGTTCTCCCTCACCTTCGAACTCCCTCTCAAATTCTTTGCAAGATAACAAGGAAATTTGGGATTTCTGTGGTTGTAAAAAACGTGGGGGTGGTAAAGGATGCAATTTTTTGTGTTTCCCTTGGTGAGTGATAGTATAGGTGTTATGGTACCCATCATGAATTGATTTTTTATCAGATTGCCATGGTCTTCCAAGAAGAATATGACAAGCATCCATTAAAACAACATCACACAATTGACTATCATGATATGACCCAATCGAAAAATTCACCATACATTGCTTTCTAACCCCAGTATTAGCATTCGAATCTAACCAGCTCAATTTGTAAGGATGTGGATGATTGGTGGTGTTAAGACCCAGTTTAGCTACTAGTGCTTTAGACACCGTATTAGCCTCACTGCCTCCATCAATAATTAAATTACATACCTCGTCACCAACTTTACATTTGGTGATGAAAATGTGTTGCCTTTGTGGCGCCAAAGGTTCCTCCACGCGAGCTTGTAATGCTCTCCTAACCACCAAATTGATTCGGTCCTCCGACTCCGGATAGCAATGCTCCTCCTCCTCCTCATCTCTTTCATGTGGGGTCACTTCCTTTTCTTCTTCAGACTCAAATTCCTCCCAATTGATGCTTTGGGTGGCTATGAGTTTAGCCTCTTGCATGGTTAAGGCTCTTGAATTAGGACAATCTCTTTTGTAGTGTCCTCTGCCACCACACTTGTAACACACAAGATCACTAATCTTGATGTCTTTCGTGTTCCTCTTAGGTGGTTCATTAGGTTTGGTAAAAGAAGAACCCTCCCTTGGAGTGAAGGGTGGTTTACGTACCACTGGAGTAGTGATAGGCGTTTTCTTCCTTTTTCTCTTGGCATCAAATTTCGTCACAAGTTTGCATGCTTCCACAAACGTGAGGTTAGTGTAACCTTCAAGTCTGTCTTGTAACTCTTGATCCAACCCAGCTACAAAACGTCCCAACTTCAACTCTTCATTTTCAGTCACTTCGCACACAATGGCAAGTCTATCAAATTCTTTGATATAATCTTCTACGGAATCGCCATTTTGGTGTAGAGTGCTCCATTTCACATATTGACTCTGTTTGTAATTGTGAGGAATGAAACGATCTCTCATCCTCTTTTTCAGCTTTTCCCAAGTGGAAATATGAGCCTTACCCCTAAGGGTACGCCCTCTTTGTTCTCCTTGCAACCAATTGTCACCATAGCCCTTCAGTTTAACTTTGGCTATCTTGTACTGTTGGTCTTCCTCATGAATATCCTTGTACTCGAAGTACCTTTCCAAGGATTTTTCCCACTCCAAATACTTCTCCGGATCAAGCGTCCCATCAAAAGAAGGGATATCCACTTTGAGACTCCTATCCTCCCTTCTAGGTGGAGGATCTTCGCCTTGATCTCTTCTGTCATGCTCATTCATGAGTCTTGCCATTAAGGCAGCAAGATTCCCTTGTAGATTAGCATTAGTTTCGGCCAATCTTTCTTGACTAGCAATGGAGCGATTAAGGGCTTCCAAAGCTGTTCTCAAATCCTGATTGTCTCCCATATCACGTAGGTACTCGTCCCCTTTGGAAAAATTTAAGAAAATTTTCCCCCTACCTGACGCGCCAAATGATGTGTAAACAAGATGAGAAACCTTGTTAAAACACTTAAACGTAACAGAAGGCAAAAAGAGACACGATTTAGTTAAGATAAACGAATGTTTTAGTTAGGGGAACTCTCACCCTAAGCTAAGAATATAGCAAAGAGGAACTCTCACTCGTTGCTTGGAATAGTATTCGATAAGGGAACTCTCACCAAATCAGAAACTATAAGTTTTAATCTTGGGAACTCTCACCAAAATTAACACTCTTCAAATTTGGATACTCAAATTTGGACCTTAAAGATGACTACAGCAAAGTCACGTTTAATGAAGAACAACACAAGTGTTTAGCAAATTTCTGGATCGTCTTTCATTCATGTGCAAGTACACTATTTATAGTAGTGTCTCCATTACATAGGATTCCTTTTTACTACCTACCCATTACTTGCCTAAATAAAACATAAATAAACGTGCTAACTATTAACAATAAACTGAAGTTAACAACCTTAAACAGAAAACGAAACTAACAAACAGAAACTAACTAATTAAACGTAAATCTAGGCTTAACTCAAGGAGCACGTTCAACCACCTTCCAATAGTCAATCAAAACGTGCAGCAACCATGAAAATAGCTAACTAATTCGTTCAACCAGCATTTCCAACGTGCAGCCATGCAAATAGCTAACAAACTCTTCCAGCAGCATTCCAACGTGCATAAAAACGTGCAAATAGTCCCTTTGACTCAAGCCCCTTTTATTTCAGCCAACTAACTCCTACAACTACGCCACTAACACAACTGATCTGCTCTAGCTAACTACCTCCCTACTTTACGCCAATTAGTCCAACTAACCAACCGGTGTAACTAATCCCCCTATTTACGTTCCACCCAAACAGCCAATCAACCAATCTCCTTAATTCACGCCTATCTTCAGACCAACGTGCATTATGGAGTAGCTTGATAAACCGCCGTTTTTTTAGACGTTTTTAGGTGCTTCCTACAAGGTTGCTTACACTAAGTGAAGTATAACCCCTTGTAATAACTTTCGGACCAAAACCGTGTAAGAGATTAAGGGATGAATTGGACAGAATTAATCCCTTGGCATTTTGCTCACTAACACCGTTTTGACCGTCTTCTTCTAGATCATGGATTATTGCTCCTTGACCATCTTGGTCAGTTACACTTGAGGAAGGAAAGATTTCCTAATCGACGTAAGAACAAGCTTATGCCTAGGTGTGATGGTCCATTCAAAATCATCAGTAAGGTGGGTGATTATGCATATAAGCTTCAGTTGCCTGGAGACTATGGAGTTCATGCCACATTCAATATAGGCGACTTAGCACCTTATGTGCCTGACGATCAACTTCGAAGTTTGAGGACAAACTCTTTTGAAGAAGAGGAGGATGATATGATAGAGGATGCAAAATTCGAAGGATTGGTTGAAGCTTTAAAGAAGAATGCTACCATGGGAGAGTTGTTGGCTTATGGAGACACGAATCTTCTAGGTGCATCAAAGGGGAACATTTGCATGTGCATGATAACATGCAAATGTAAATGAGGATAGGTGGACATGGGGAATAAGTTGGTTTTGCCTATGAGTTTTCTCCCATTTCATTTGATAGGGTTTTTCTCATTTTAGGCATAGGTGTGTTTTTGAACTTTCCATTTTCAGGTTTTATGATTCTATAATTGTGGAAGCCATGGAGGTGATGATTGATGGAAGGCCTTGATCAAAAGCTAAAATCTTGGAGTAATTTTCGAAGATTGAAAATTTTGACCAAGGAGGAAAATTTTAAGACAAGGGGAGGTGCTTGTTACATTGAGATGTGCTTATTACATCTTATCGGTGCTTTATTACGACTTAAGTGACATGGCATGGGTATGGACGTGGCTACACACATGGGATTGGATATTTAGTGTTTTACTTTAAATAAAATAGGATTAGAGTAGTTAATTTGTAATATTATCTTTTTAGGTAGGATAAGATTCTAATTAAGATAAGATAGTGTTAGAGTTTTAGTAGGATTATGTAATAAATAGGTGGCATTATCCTATTGGTTATTAGGAGTCCTTTTAGAAGTAGGAGGCCTAGTCATAATATGATTGAAACTCTCAAGCTATGGGTATAAATAGATGTGCACCCAAGCTTGGAAAAATCAGATTTGGAGATTCTTTTCTATATATTCTTCAATAAACTTAGAGAGTTTGTTGTTTTTCTTTGTGTGTAACAAAGAGTTGTGAATTGGTGCTTAAAGCTTTAGATTCACGTGAGGAAGTGTAGGAATTGAGGGTGCTTTGCTTTAATCAATTCTTAAACTTTCGCCCTAGATTTTAAACCTTTGGTGCGTAGCTTTAGAGGGTTTTCTATCTAGTTCTATCCCTTTTGTGTGGATTAAGGTTTCAATACCTAGATTCACATCAATAAGTCATTTTCTACCTCCAACCAATCCTATTAGACCTATATTAACTGATATCATCCTATTCAAAGTGTTTAGGTCGATTTATACAAAAACCTTTCCCGTTTGACTTAGTTTGAATCAAATTGATGTATTTCAAGTGTTTATGACATTTCCTAGGGTAAATACATCATAATCTACCCAAAACCGATCCCATTTGACCAATATTGAGTCATATTGTCCTACTAAAAGTATATAGGTCATCTTATACCCATTACCTCTCTCGTTTGATTGAGTTTCACTCAAATTGATGTATTTCAAGTTTTTTGATATGTTCTAGGTAAAATACGTCATTTTCTACCCAAAAATGATCCCATTTGACCTATATTGATTCATATCATCCTATTCAAAGTGTTTAGGTTATTTTATACTTAAAATCTCTTGCATTTAACCGAGTTTGACTCCAAACGATGTATTTCAAGTGTTTATGACATGTTCAAGGGTTAATTCATCATTTTCTATAAACAACCAATCTTATTTGACTTATACTGACTAATATCATCCTATTCAAAGTGTTTAGGTCATTTTATACCCAAAACCTCTCCCATTTGACCGAGTTTGAATCAAATCCATTTATTTCAATTGTTTATGAAATGTTTAAGGGTAAATACGTCATTTTTTACCTAAAAACGATCCCTTTTGACCAGTATTGACTAATATCATCCCATTCGAAGTGTTTAAGTCATTTTATACCCAAAACATCTCCCAATTGATGGAGTTTAACTCAAATCTATGTAATTCAAGTGTTTATGACATTTTCATGGGTAAATACTTCATTTTTTACCCAAAATCAATCCTTTATTACCAATATTGACTCATATCGTCCAATTCGAAGTGTTTAGGTTATGTTATACCCAAAACCTCTCCTATTTGACCTAGTTTGACTCAAATCGATATATTTCAAGTGTTTGTGACATGTGTTAGGGTAAATACGACATTTTCTACCTAAAATCGATTCCATTTGACCAATACTGACTTAAATCGATGTATTTCAAGTATTTATGACATGTTCGTGGGTAAATACGTCATTTTCTACACAAAACAGTTCCCTTTGACGAACGTTGACTTAAATCGATGTGTTTCAAGTGTTTGTGACATGTTCAAGGGTAAATACGTCATTTTCTACCCTTAGTCGTTCCCATTTGACCAATATTATCTCATATTGTTCTATTCAAAGTGTTTAGGTCATTTTATACCGAAAACCTCTCTTGTTTGACTGAATTTGACTCAAATCAAAGTATTTCAAGTGTTTATGATGTGCACTAGGGTAAAAAACTCATTTTCTACCCAAAACCGATCTCATTTGCCCGATATTGACTCATATCATCCTATTCAAAGTGTTTATGTCATTTTATACCTAAAAACTCTCTCGTTTGACCGAATTTTACTCCAATCGATGTATTTCTTGTGTTTATGAAATGTTCAAGGGTAAATAAGTTATTTTCTCCCCCAAATCGATCCCATTTGGCCTATATTGATTCATATCGTCCTAGTTGAAGTGCTTAGGTCAATTTATATAAAAACCCTCCCGTTTGACTGAGTTTATATCAAACCGATGTATTTTAAGTGTTTATGACATGTTCAAGGGTAAATACGTCATTTTCTACCCTTTACCGATCCCATCTGACCAATATTGACTCATATGGTACTATTCAAAGTATTTAGCTCATTTAATACCCAAAACCTCTCTCGTTTGACCAAGTTTAACTCAAATCAACGTGTTTCAAGTGTTTATGACATACACTAGGGTAAATACATCATTTTCTACCCAAAACCGATTCCATTGGACTAATATTGACTCATATAATCGTATTCAAAGAGTTATTTCAATTATTTCTTACATGTTTAAGTGTAAATATGTCATTTTGTACCTCAAATCGATCCCATTTGAACTATATTGACTCATATCGTCCAATTCAAAGTGTTTAGGTCATCTTATACCCTAAACCTCTTCCATTTGACCGAGTTTGACTCTAATCGATGAATTTCAAGTGTTTATGAAATATTCACGGGTAAATACATCATTTTTTACCCAAAACCGATCCCATTTGACTAATATTGAGTCATATCGTCCTATTCAAAGGTTTTAGGTCATTTTATACCCAACACCTCTTCTGTTTGACCGAGTTTGACTCAAATTGATTCAAAGGTATTTAAAGTCTTTATGACATTTTCTAGGGTAAATACATCATTTTCTACCAAAAAACCAATCCCATTTGACCAATATTGACTCATATCGTTCTATTCGAAGTGGTTTGTTTATTTTATACCCCAAAGCTCTCTTGTTTGATCGAGTTTGACTCAAATCGATGTAATTAAATGGTTAATGACATGTTATAGGGTAAATACATCATTTCTACCCAAAACCAATCCCACTTGACCAATTTTAACTCATATCGTCCTATTCGAATAACTTAGTTTATTTTATACCCAATAGCTCTCCCGTTAGACCAAGTTTGACTGAAATTAATGTATTTCAAGTGTTTAGGACATGTTCTAGTGTAAAAACATCTTTTTCTACCCAAAACCGATCCCATTTGACCAATATTGACCCATATTGTCTTATTCGATGTGTTTAGGTCATTTTATACACAAAACCTCTCCCGTATGACAGACTTTAACTCAAATCAATTTATTTCAAATGTTTATGACACGTTCATGGGTAAATACATTATTTTCTACCTAAAACCGATCCATTTTAACCAATGTTGACTCATATAGTCCTATGCAAAGTGTTTAGATCATTTTATAAACAAAATCTCCCCCGTTTGACTGAGTTTGACTCAAATCAATGTATTCCAAGTGTTTATGACATGTTCATGATTAAATACGTCATTTTCTACCCAAAATTGATCTGTTTCCACTTATATTGACTCATATCGTCCTATCCAAAGTTTTTAGGTTATTTTATACCCAAAAACTCTCCCGTTTGACCGAGTTTGACTCAAATAGAGTTATTTCAATTGTTTGTGACATGTTCAAGGGTAAATACGTCATTTTCTACCCCAAATCAATCTCATTTTACCTACATTGACTCATATCTCCCTATTTGAAGTGTTTAGGTCATCGTATACCCAAAACCTCTCCCGTTTGAACGAGTTTGACTCAAATCTATGTATTTCAAGTGCTTATAACATTTTCAAGGGAATATACATCATTATATACCCAACATTGATCCCATTTAAACTATATTGACTTGTATCGTCCTATTCGAAGTGTTTAAGTCATTTTATACCCAAAACCTCTCCCATTTGAAAGAGTTTGACTCAAATCGATGTATTTCATCTGTATATGACAAGTTCCTTGGTAAATACATCATCTTCTATAAAAAAATTGATCCTATTTGACCAATATTGACTCATCTCGTCCTATTCGAAGTGTTTAGATCATTTTATACCCAAAACCTCTCTTGTTTGACCGAGTTTAACTCAAATTGATGTATTTCAAGTGTTTTTGACATGTACTAGGGTAAATACGTCATTTTCTACCCAAAACTAATCCCATTGGACCTATATTGATTCATATCATCCTATTAGAAGAGTTTAGGTTATTTTATACACATAACGTCTTCCATTTAACCGAGTTTGACTCAAAACGATATATTTGAAGTGTTTGTGACATGGTCAAGGGTAAATACATCATCTTCTACCCACATTTGACCAATATTGACTCATATCATCCTATTCAAAGTGTTCAGGGCATTTTATACCTAAAACTTCTCACCTGTTTGACCGAGTTTGACTCAAATCGATGTCTTTCAAGTTTTTATGACATGTTAAAGGTAAATACGTCATTTTGTACCCAAAATCGATCCCATTTGACCAATATTGACTCATATTGTCCTATTCAAATTGTTTATGTCTTTTTAAACCCCAAACCTCTTTTGTTTGACTGAGTTTGACTCAAATTAATGTATTTCAAGTGTTTATGACATGATCAAGGGTAAATACGTCATTTTCTGCTCAAAACTAATCCTATTTGACTTATATTGACTCATATCGTCCTATTCGAAGTGTTTAGGTCATTTTATGCTCAAAACCTCTCCCGCTTGGCCGAGTTTGACTCAAATTGATTTATTTCAAGTGTTGATGACATGTTTAAGGGTAAATACGTCATTTTCTACCCAAAATTGATCCCATTTAACCTCTTTTAACTCATATCATCCTATTCGAAGTATTTAAGTCATTTTATACCCAAACCTCTCCCTTTTGTCTCACTTTGATTCAAATCGATGTTTTTCAAGTGTTTATGACATATTTATCGGTAAATACCTCATTTTCTACCAAAAAGAGATCCCTTTTGACCAATCTTGACTAATATTGTCCTATTCAAAGTGTTTAGCTCATTTTATACCCAAAACCTCTTTTGTTTGACCGAGTTTGACACCCAAATATGTGAGAGGAAGTTGGTGATTCCACAGATCACATCGAACAACCTATAATCACCTTATGTCTCTAAAGGAGTTGCAGGACAAGATTTGTATTGGGTTTTAAGGGTTACTTATTGCCATGATTCTTATAACCTTAAACACTGAAAAACATAACCTTTCCTAGGGTTTCACTAATCAATCCCCAAAGAGAACTACTCACACATGTTTAAGATGTATGGCATGATGATATTCAATGAAACAAATGCAATAATCTTAAAAAGAAATTAACGAGAGCAAAAGTAAATCAAAAACTATTCTAGATAAGCGATAAACATTAGGCTAACATTGACTAAAATAAAACGAATTCAAAAGTAAAGAAAGAGATTGATACACATAATAACGCTTGAATGCAATATCCATGATTAGAATCCAAACAACTAAATCGAAACCCGAGAGTACATATGTTGAGAAAACAGAAAATGGAAAACTAGGGCTTAATGATCTAAGAGAGGTTTAGAGGCTAAAATGAAACTAAAACTAATAAAATTAGGGTTCCCCCTCTCTTCAGAAAGAGGGGTATTTATAAAAAAATAAAATAAATCCGAAAACCCTAAAATTCCTTTGGGCCGGCTTAAAGAAGAATTAAAATTTCCAGAGAAAACAGGTTCATTCGACCGAATGCATGACCCATTCGGCCGAATGTCACTCCGTTCACCCGAACTTTTCCCCATTTGCCAATTCTAGCAGCTCTGGTGGTTTGTTCTTTGTACGTGATTCACCCAAATAGGTACCTTCATTCAGTCGAATGGATGCTCATTCGCTTGAATTCATGCCATTCGGCCTTCCTAGTGACAATGGAACATAAGCCTCAATGTTGGACTGCTATTCAACCGAATGGCTGTCAGATTCGGTCGAATCTGACTCTTCATTCTTCTTTTCAGCTTCTTCAAGTGACTAATGGCTTCTGAACTTTGTGGGATCTTCAAGAGTGACTTACAATGCATGCCCAAGCTACAATACGTGCATCTAATCTTGATAAGAGTGTCAAAGCCTCAAATATGTTACATTTCACCTTGAAATCATTGAAAACAACTGAAACGACCTTAAAACAACTCGAAGACAAGGTCAAGGTGAAATCAAGTGTAATATGCATAAAATCAATCTAAAACCGCGAGACTTAACACTAAAATAGGGTAGTAAACGTGCTTTAAAATGAGCATATCAACTTCCCCCAAGCCAAACCTTTGCTAGTCCCTAGCAATTAAACTAGGAAGGTGACGTGAAAGCGTAGGGAAAAACTGTTACTAAAGGGAATGAAAAACAAAGAGAGTGAAAAACAAGACAATGCAAGCTGTGCATGTGCAAAACTCTTCCCTAGCCATGGGTGTGCAAGTACAATAAGATTAGAAGAGCATAATATCAAGAGGAACAATGTTTTCCACAGACTTGGGGTCACCAAGTGAACTATAACATTGCTCATTCCGCCCACTACCTAATGAGGTGGCAAGTCTATGCTCTCGAAGTTATTTCCCAAGAGTTATGGGAAATTTAAATACGCTCATGTGTTTATAGGGTATGTGTTTTGCTCAAAATCATCCGACTGAAGACGAGTCGGGAATTAAACACCTAAACAGGGAGAAATCTCGGGGATTGTGTCTTATCTACTCTCTAGCAAAGATCTTACTAATCAGGCTAAGTCGAATAGTGAAGGTTTTAGAGCACTCGAGGGGGGGGGGGGGGGGGGGGGGGAGGGGAATTGAGTGTTAAGTAGCCTTGGCCTATTTTTCTTTCTTTTCGATCTATGAGAGGAACCAGTTGGGCTGGTTCCTGTAAGCGGCGGAATGTACAAAAGGCAATAAGGAAAACACAAGATTTAATGAGGTTCAGCCAACTATGGCCTACGTCCTCCTACCCTATGCTCTTCTATTAATCTACTTTAAAAAATAAAGAACACAAACACTCTACTGTTTCCCTACTCCGGGAACTAGTATACCCCATACTCTACTCCGAATGTGCGCTCGACTTACAATAGTAAGCCCCTTGTGTTTGAAGTCACAAACACTAACCCAGCCTTTCAACCCCTCTGTTGAATACTTTGACAAGATCAAATGTTCTCTTATAATCTCACTTCTAAAAGCTAATTAAGAGAAAATGTTTAAGCTCTAAGAGTGCTCTTGTATATGACTCGATGAATAGGCTTTTGTGCTTAAGTGTATATGGCTCTCAAATATACTCCTTTTTAATTCCAAAGAGACTTATCAGAATATGAGAGACTAGATGGGTTGATATACTTGGATACAAAAACCCTAGTTTCCTTAAATCACGTAAACTTGATGAGCAAGTAATAGCGTGATTTTAGGAAAGTATTTATCTTATTTGATTTAATCATAAAGACAGAATCAAATAAGATAGATACTCCTTGTTTTTAGGTAACCATAATATTATCATCTAATCTCCAGCTGCATAGGATATTTTTAGAATAATTTTTTAAAAAAGTATTTTTTACAAAATCTTTTATTTTTCTCAAAACATGCAGCTCAGATATTTCGTACAGTGAACCTGGTTCCCTGAATTGAGTATGTTATGAATTCAGTTCCAGCTTTGTACCAGAATTCATAATATGACTCAATACACTTATAAGCAGTTATTTTACCCAAACATGCAAGTCATACTACAGAGCACATTACATGATTTAAGCATTAAAGTACAAATCTTGTTTCATTCATGTAATCTTCAAGACTTGAATCTTCCTTGAATACTTCCATTTTGAGCAATGTATCTTTCTTCGAATGTCTTCGAAAGGCCTCTATGCTCCAAGTCTTGGAATCAACTTAACTAATGCACATGTAACATGGTTAATGTACAATAAAGAGTATGTGACTGCTTTTTAGCATAGCAGTCCAGGAAACAGTTCCTACTGGTTTCCCACCAGTACATGGATCAATTTACATCCAACCATTTCCTACATATAGACAAGTTAGTTAAATAAATAACATAAATAAGTAATAACTTGTCTAGGAAAACAGTGTTAAATTCCAGCTAGTTTCCAGCCAACTATTCACAATGCTTATTATAACATGTTTCCTGTAATTGTTTGTCATCACTCAAAACTAAGGGACTCAACAAACAGGTTTGGATAGGGTTGCAATGTAAGCAAGGATCAAGGTAGGTGAAAATGTGGGGATGTGGAATTAAAATAGAGGATAGTAAGTGATCCAAGGTAATAAAACTAAGGACAACTACGACTTCCGACAACAATGCCACTCCCAAAATCCTCAAAATCCTCAAGATACGCATAAATGAATTCTAATACATTAGACCAACCTTATTCTCAAATTTTTCTCTTCTTTTTTTCTTTTCTTTTCTTTTTTCTTTTTTTCTTTTTCTGTCTTTTTTCTTCTTTCTCTTTTTTTTCTTTTCTTTTTGTGCTTTTCATGCTTTTTTTTTTGAACTTTTCATGCAAATATTTCTGAAATACACTAAGAGTAATGTATAGAGTCATATCATCCAACAATCACTTTTCACACTAAAATCCTACACCATAACGCAACGAACACCAACTTCACTAGGATCACTTGACTATCCTCTAGGTAAAGAGAGGGGACATTTGGCTCATGTGGAGTTAAATAGTGTGGCTACAAAGAAATAGGTAAAGGCACAAACTTGGCTTAACCTAAAGTTAATTAATATTCATGGTAGACAATTTGGCCATGTAGTTATAACTACAAACGTGTTATCATCCCTAACCTTTAGAAAAGCAGACTATGCTAGAGGAGAATAGACACAATTTTTAAGATTCCCTGACTAATGCTTAATAATATAGGGCTCACAATGGAGTCCTACAAGGTTCAATACTTAATCCTCACTAGTCTAGTCGAAAAGTAGTCATCCAAATCATATACCAAGCAAGCTCAGATCCACCAAGTTAAGTGGAAAACAGTCGATAAACTCAGACCCAAAACAGGCATAAGGCTAGGGAAACACGAGTTTTCATATAATCATTGTAAAGTGCACGATAGAAGCTTGCATGCTTGTTTCACAATTTTTCTCTCGTCTATTTTTTTATTTATTTTTATTTTTTTAGAGTCTATGAAAGAAAAAGAAAAGCAAACAAAAATATAAATAAATAAGCAACTTTAGGATTTCAAGCGGGAGCAAGAGATCATACCAAGAAATAGGTGAAACAAAATAGCACATGGAACTCATTTCGAGGATGAGACTAGAAAGACCTGAAAACAACACCAAGGAGCAAAACCAAATAAAACAATGCAAAACAACATAATAATAAAACCAATAGCCCGATAGGGCAAAAGACCAAAAGACACGCAATAAAATGATGAGTAGTGGACAATGGATACCCCCCAAGCCAGGCTTAAGTCATCCTCGGCGCTAAGGGAGTCTTGTAGGTCTAAAACTACTCATCCCTGATGAAACCCTTATCCCCCTGGTCATCATCCTCACCTTCCTCTTCCTCCCCACCCGTGTAATCCATCCCATAGTCATTAGAAGCTCTTCTAAGAGCTAGGGGAGTGAAGTTGTTGAACCTACGCCTACACACACACAATCGGTCAAACCCACGACTTAAGAATATTTCATTATAGTTGTCATGATGGGGGTACTAGGAAGGGGTGCCCATGCTTTTTCCGACCATGTGGGAGGGATAGGCCATGCCATATCATGGGTAATTGGCCCGCTCAAAGTTTTGCTCAAGGTGATCGAGCCGGGCGGTGTGATGGGCCTGGGTGGTGAGGACTTGGTCAAGCCTGGCCTCTATCTGACCTAGGGAGGACATAATAACATATTCATCCTCTAAATCGTCATGGTCCGGTCAAACTGAAGTGGAGGCCCTAGGTCAATCACGTATGGATAGGGTGTGAGGACGAGGAGGGGGTCTAAGTGGGGCCTTGACAGTGTATCTCAGCACATCGTCGTCTAAAAGGTACGAGTCCCCAAACTGCAAGAGGGGAGGTAAGTTTGGAGAGGGGAGGGGAATGGCGCGGTCTTTAAGGTACCGCCATCGGAAAGGGTTAGTGAAGATAAAGCTGACCCTTACGAGACACTACTCGTGGAGGGTGGTGGTAGTGGCAAATCTATCACTAAATTCTATAGGATTAATCACATTTAGTAATTCAACGATGCGGTATACATGCCCCCCAACACATAAATCAATTTTAACATCAAGGGTGGCTATGGTGTTCAGAAACTTCGAAAGTGTCATTGGAATACTAATTTATGTGTCATTGTGCGGTGCAAGGTATCAGTGCAATATGTGCACCTCTTTGTTTCTAACTAGGTGAGGTCTAGGGGAAGGGAACAATGTCTCCCTAGAAAATTTAAAAAATATTCTAAGAATAGGGTGCTGTACATTAGAAGCATAAATATTCCTATTCGGATAAACAAGCCGGTCGACAATCTTAGGCCATAATTCAGAAACACGTGCATTATCTGGTTGTTTATCTGGAATAGGTTCACTAGTAAAACCAAAAACAGTACAAAAGGTAGCCTAATCAAGGAAATAGGTTGCATTTCTTAACCGGAAAGACAAATACAACCTATTCTCAGGCTGACACGGGCTAATAGAAGTGAGAAACTCAAAAGTTAAAAGATTGTGAGTTGGGTGCCACATGTTAATCCAGTTCTGAAGGCCACATGCCATCAATAGCTCAGCAAAATTTTCATATATACCCATACGTTGCAGAGTTGATTTTGCATACCTTTAACTAGGGGTGTTCATTAACGGTTAACCGTACCGTTAAGGCTTAACGGTACGGCCTTAACGGTACGGTAACCGTTATAATAGTTATGAGAAATTGGTGAACCGGTTACCGTTACTTAACGGTACGATTAGCGGTTAACCGCTAACTGTTTAATTAATTTTTCCATTGTTTTTCTTTGACTCTTGTTAACTTATTAAATTAACTTAAATGCTAGATTAAAGGTTTTAGGTTTACAACAAGTTTACAATACATGATTACAATCATTACATGTCATAAATTCTTTAACATATGATTTTGAATACAAAGAAGTTTAATTGAAATAAAATAAGTAAGAAACACTCCTAGAGTCCCAGCCACGCCAACACAGTAGCACACTAGCACACTCCCAGGCTGCTGCCAGCAGACAGCATACAGAAGCACTCCTAGTAGGCGCAACAACACTCCCAGCAGCATCTCCATCAGACAGCACACAATACACAACACTACAGTAGCAGACAACAGCACCGTAGCACACTCCCAACAGGCGCATCAACACTCCCAGCACTCCAACAGCATCGTAGCACACTCCCAGCAGCCTCTCCAGCAGACAACATCACTCCCAGCAGGCAGCACTCCAGGTATCCAGCCACAGCCAGGCAGCAGACAACACTCACAAGTCATAACACTCCAGCAGACAGCACACACAGCAGTAGGCAACAACAGGCAGCAGCACTCCCAAGTCCCAACAACAATCAATTCCATAATATGTGAATAGTGTAATTTAATGTAATTTGATAAATAAATATGAGTATGAAAGAAATGTGTAATGTATCTTTTGATAAATGTCTCTAGTTAGTAGTTAGTAGTTAATTATACATATTTCAATCCTATAAATTAACTAATCAATTACTTTAAATTAAGTAATCCATAATATGTATCTAATACTTTAAATTAATTAATCAATTACTCATCTCAACGTACCATAGGCACACAACACAACTTATAGAGCTTCATCGTCGGAAATAGAGCAAGACTCATCAACCGTCATTGTAGGATGTTGGTTTGTTAAGTATTTCATACCTTAGAAAAAAGAGGATGGTAAATTGTTAAGGATATAAGTAAAATGAGACATTGATACTTTGTTATTTATGTAAGTCAATAAAAAGATGATTGATAAATGAAATTATAATGAAGATGACTTACCTTCCTCCATTTCTTCCGAGGCAAGAACACTTTCTTCTATAATAATAGGACCTCGAGATTGACGTAGCCAATCTTGTGAGCATATGAGAGCCTCAACCATTCTTGTTGTAAGAGAAGTTCAAAAGGAATCAAGGACTCGACCCTTATCAAAAACAAAGAATGGCAAAGAATAAGGATTTAGACTAATAAGAAGTTAAGAACTTACCAATATGCATTCTAATAAGTAATAAGAATAATGTATTACCCCTGTACTGAATGCAGACTCAGAAGCTACGGTTGACACTGGAATAGCTAAAACATCCCGAGCAATCCGAGCAAGAATAGGATACCTCTTTTGTGACTCACTCCACCAACCTAAGATATCAAAATTGTCATCTTCTAGTTCATGATCATCACTCAAGTATCTCTCCCACTCTATTTTTCTCTCAAAAACTCCTAAAGTCCCTTTTGCCTTCTTATACCTATTGACATATGAGTTTTGCACATCAATCTTTTTCTTCTCACTTCTACCATGGTATGTGCCGGTTGTTGTAGTGGAATTAGTAATACTAGGAGTTGTGACACTTGATTCCCCTTTCTTCTTATTCAAATGTGGCATTTCATTTTCATAAAATTCATAAAGACTTTTGATAGTGACCTTGATAGTGGCACATAAGTGTTTCCAGTCACTTGTAAAGTTGCAAACATCTTCAATGTAGCCTCAAAAAAGATATAAAGAAAGGGTAAAAATGCCTCAACTTGCTCCCAGTCATGATCAGTGGGAACTCCCCTTTGCTTCCTTAACTCCTTACAATAAGCACCACCCTTGGTATACATATTGTTAAAAGCTTTCTTAAATTTCATTGCAGCTTCAAGCATTAGGTATGTGGAATTCCATCAAGTTTCAATGTCTAAGCAAACAAGACTCTTACTATCCAATTTTTCTTCCTTTACGCAAGCCTTAATGATGTGTAAGCAAGATGAGAAACTTGTTTACAAATGATCGGGAATGTGTGTTAAGAAAGTTTAGGCGAACTCTCACCCTTAACTTGAGGATATAACAGTGAGGAACACTCACTCACGTGTTTGGGCGTAGTAGTGATTAGGGAACTCTCACCTATTCGACAACTACAAGTTTAAGTTTTAGGAACTCTCACTAAAACACAAACTCTTCAAATTGAGGTAACTCTCAAATTTGGAAAATAAACTTGACTAGCACAAGCCAAATTCGTATCATACACTCGTGTGTTTTTGGCAAAATTCTGGAATGCCTTTCATTGATTATTAGCACGCTATTTATAGCTTTTTCGTACATCATACTAAGCTAAAACAAACAATAAACAGAAAGCTGAAAATAAGGGTAGATTAAGTGGCTCACAACCGTCCAACATAATCCCCATAACAACTCATTATTTCTCTAACTAATAAAGCTTAAAACAAGGGAAGAATAGCTTAAAATAAGGGAAGAAACGTTCAGCAAATTGACTCCAAACTGCTGTTCAAATTCCTCCTTCAAAGTCGCCTTGAAATGCGCCAAATCGTTCAGCAAATTGACTTCAAATTGCTGTTCAAATTCGTCCTCCAAAGTAGCCTTGAAATGCGCTTTTTAAGCCTTCATTTAAGCTCTTTTATTTTGAATTTAAACCAGCTATAAACGCCCCTTAAAGTCTGCCTATATTCCCCCATTATTGAGGTAATTAGTTACGCTCAATACGGTGCAACCATTTGAGGACTTATATGGGTCGTGCATGCCAAAATCCCTAAGAGTAGTATTGAGGAGAGACTTGGACAAAATCAACTCCCTAACGTTTGACTCTTGGACTGGAATATTTGCACCTTGACCATTTTGGTCATCCTCCCCTTCTTCAAAGGGAATTGCCCTCAATTCTTCATCATTATAGTACGGTGCTAGATCCCCCACATTGAATGTGCTTGAGACGCCGTACTTTCTTCCCAAATCTACCTTGTAGGCATTGTCATTGATCTTTTTCACTATCTCAAATGGACCCTCGGCTCGTGGCATGAGCTTGTTCTTCCTTTGATTGGGAAATCTCTCCTTCCTCATGTAGATCCATACTAAGTCACCAACTTCAAAACGTTTCACATTTTTGACTCTCTTGTTGGCTTGCTTCTTATAGATTTCATTAGCCTTCTCGATGTTCTTCCTCACTTCTTTGTGGATTTTCACCATGAACTCGGCTTGTTCCTTGGCACCTCCATGCACGAATTTGTCTTTAGGCAAAGCTACGAGATCAATTGGAACATAGGGATTAGAACCATAGACTACTTCAAAAGGAGAATACTTTGTAGTAGCGCTAGGAGTTCTATTGTAAGCAAACTCGGCATGAGCGAGTTTGACATCCCAATCTTTGGTGCTTTTACTAACCAAGGTTCTAAGCAAAGAACCTAGTACCCTATTCACCACCTCGGTTTGGCCATCGGTTTGGGGGTGATGTGAGGTAGAAAACAGTAACTTGGTTCCCATAAGACGCCACAAAGACTTCCAAAAATGACTTTGGAACTTTGTATCTCGATCTGAAACAATTGTGCGTGGGACTCCATGGAAACGAACAATCCCATCAAAATATAATTTTGCCACCTTCATAGCATCCTCGGTTTTATGACAAGGGATAAAGTGAGCCATCTTTGAAAAACGATCAACTACCACCATGATTGAGTCCTTACCTCTTTGAGTTCTAGGTAAAGCCACAATGAAATCCATGCTTAGGTCTTCCCAAGGTCTCTCCGGAATTGGCAATGGCTTGTAAAGACCTTTGTGAAACACCATCTTTGCCCTTTGACAAGTAGAGCAACGCGCTACAACATGATGGACAGTAGATACCATGTTAGGCCAATAAAAGTGAGCTTGAAGAAGCTCCATAGTCTTTTGAACTCCGAAATGGCCTGCTAGACCTCCTCCATGCGCTTCATGAATCAACAAGCTTTGAATCGGACATTTCGGAATGCATAACCTATTTCCCTTAAAAAGAAAATCATTTTGTAAGGAAAATAAATCATAACTTCCCTTCACGCATTTCTCCAAAATGCCCCTGAAATCATCATCTTCCTTGTAGTACTCTTTTATTAATTCGAACCCAAGGACTTTCGCTTCGACGACTCCAAGTAAAGTATGCCTTCGAGATAAGGCATCCGCAACAACATTCGCCTTTCCACTTTTGTACTTTGATGAGAAGTTAAATGTTTGTAAGAATTCCACCCACTTTGCATGCCTCGAATTCAATTTCTTTTGGCCATGGATGAACCTCAACGATTCATGGTCAGAATGAAGTATGAATGGTTGTGGCCTCAAGTAATGCGACCAATGATCCAAAGCTCGCACCATTGCATAGAACTCCTTGTCATAGGTGGAATAATTCAGCTTGCCTTGGCTCAATTTCTCACTAAAGTAGGCAATAGGACGCCCTTCTTGAATCAACACAGCACCAATCCCCTTTCCGCTTGCATCACACTCAACTTCAAATGGTTTTGAAAAATCTGGAAGTGCTAGGACAGGTGTATTGCACATCTTCTCTTTGATCACTTCAAACGCCCTTTGAGCTTGAGGAGTCCACTCAAATGAGCCCTTCTTTGTGCACTCGGTGATAGGGGCCATTAGAGTGCTAAAATTGCGAATGAACCTCCTATAAAAGGAAGCTAATCCATGGAAAGAACGGACCTCCGTGAGTGTCTTTGGGCTAGGCCATGATTGAATAGCCTCAATCTTGCTAGGATTAACTTTCACACCTTCTCCTGAAATAATGTAACCAAGAAAAGTGACCTCATATAGCATAAAATTACATTTTTCAAGTTTTCCATACAATTTTTGTTCTCTCAAAACCGTGAAAACTTTAAATAAATGTATCAAATGTTCGTCCCCACTTTTGCTATAAATAAGGATGTCATCAAGGTACACCACCACGAACTTTCCAAGGAAAGGCCGCAACACCTCGTTCATCAACCTCATGAAAGTGCTAGGTGCGTTGGTGAGTCCAAATGGCATCACGAGCCACTCATACAAACCGTGCTTGGTTTTGAAAGCGGTCTTCCATTCATCTCCTTCTCTCATCCGAATTTGATGATACCCACTTCTCAAATCAACCTTTGAAAACCACTTCGAGCCGCTCAGTTCATCAAGCATGTCATCTAGCCTTGGAATTGGAAACCTGTACTTGATAGTAATATTGTTAACAGCCCTACTATCAATACACATACGCCATGTACCATCCTTTTTAGGGACCAAAAGAGCAGGAACAGCACACGGACTCATAGACTCACGTACATATCCCATACTCATCAACTCCTCAATTTGTCGTTGCAATTCCTTAGTTTCCATGGGATTACACCTATAGGCAGGTTTGTTAGGTAAAGGAGCACCGGGAATGAGGTCAATTTGATGTTCAATTCCCCTCACAGGTGGTAATCCTTTAGGTAATTCATCGGGAAAAACATCCTCAAAATCCTTAATCAATTGAGCCAATTTGGGGTTTTGACTCACAAAATTTTCGTGGACCTCTGATGTGAATCTAGGTATTGAAACCTTAATCCACACAAAAGGGATAGAACTAGATAGAAAACCCTCTAAAGCTACGCACCAAAGGTTTAAAATCTAGGGCGAAAGTTTAAGAATTGATTAAAGCAAAGCACCCTCAATTCCTACACTTCCTCACGTGAATCTAAAGCTTTAAGCACCAATTCACAACTCTTTGTTACACACAAAGAAAAACAACAAACTCTCTAAGTTTATTGAAGAATATATAGAAAAGAATCTCCAAATCTGATTTTTTCAAGCTTGGGTGCACATCTATTTATACCCATAGCTTGAGAGTTTCAATCATATTATGACTAGGCCTCCTACTTCTAAAAGGACTCCTAATAACCAATAGGATAATGCCACCTATTTATTACATAATCCTACTAAAACTCTAACACTATCTTATCTTAATTAGAATCTTATCCTACCTAAAAAGATAATATTACAAATTAACTACTCTAATCCTATTTTATTTAAAGTAAAACACTAAATATCCAATCCCATGTGTGTAGCCACGTCCATACCCTTGCCATGTCACTTGCCATGTCACTTAAGTCGTAATAAAGCACCGATAAGATGTAATAAGCACATCTCAATGTAACAAGCACCTCCCCTTGTCTTAAAATTTTCCTCCTTGGTCAAAATTTTCAATCTTCGAAAATTACTCCAAGATTTTAGCTTTTGATCAAGGCCTTCCATCAATCATCACCTCCATGGCTTCCACACATTATAGAATCATAAAACCTGAAAATGGAAAGTTCAAAAACACACCTATGCCAAAAATGAGAAAAACCCTATCAAATGAAATGGGAGAAAACTCATAGGCAAAACCAACTTATTCCCCATGTCCACCAATCCTCATTTACATTTGCATGTTATCATGCACATGCAAATGTTCCCCTTTGATGCACCTAGAAGATTCGTGTCTCCATAAGCCAACAACTCTCCCATGGTAGCATTCTTCTTTAAAGCTTCAACCAATCCTTCGAATTTGGCATCCTCTATCATATCAACCTCTTTAGAGTACAACAAGTATAATTCATCCTCACCATCAATTTCCCTTTCAAATTCCTTAAGAGTAAGCAATGACACCTCCTTTGATTGTTTAGGATTTTGTGAAAATCGTGGGGGTGGTAAAGGGTGCAACTTTTTTTGTTTTCCTTGGTGAGTTATAGTGTAAGTGTTATGGTACCCATCATGTTGAGATTTTCGATCAGTTTGCCAAGGTCTACCAAGCAAAACGTGACAAGCATCCATAGACACAACATCACACAGTTGAGTATCATGATAAGACCCAATAGAAAAACTAACCATGCATTGTTTCCTAACCCCCGTGCTAGAACTAGAGTCCAACCAACTCAACTTGTAAGGATGTGGGTGATTTGTAGTTGTAAGACCAAGTCTAGTTATCAAGGTTTTGGAAACGGTGTTTGCCTCACTACCACTATCAACGATTAAATCACATACCTCGTCCTTAATCTTGCACTTGGTAATGAAAACATGTTGTCTTTGCGGTGCTAAGGGTTCCTCAACGTGAGCTTGTAACGCCCTCCTCACAACCAGATTTGTTTTGGTCTCTTCTTCGGGGAAACATTGCTCTTCCTCCTCGTCCCCTTCAGTAAAATTCACGTCCTCCACTTCTTCAACCTCGAAATCCTCCCAATTGATAGTTTGGTTAGCAATAAGCTTGACCTCTTGCATGGTCAAAGCTCTTGAATTTGGACAATCTTTCTTAAAGTGACCCCTTCCTCCGCATTTGTAACAAACAATGTCACTTATTCTGAAATCTTTCTTGTCCTTCTTAGGTGGATCGTTGGTTTTAACAAAAGAAGAACCATCTTTGACAGGGAAGGTTGGTCTTCGTGTCACTTGAGGGGTGACAATCGGCTTCTTCTTCTTCCTTCTTGAATCAAACTTGATTACAAGTTTGCACGCTTCAGCAAAGGTTAAATTGGTGTAACCTTCAAGTTTGTCTTACAACTCTTGATCCAACCCAGCCACGAAACGTCCCATCTTGAGTTCTTCATTCTCCGTGATTTCACACACGATAGAAAGTCTGTCAAACTCTTTGATGTAGTCCTCAATCGATTCTCCATTTTGTTGCAAAGTGCTCCACTTCACGTATTGACTTTGCTTGTAATTGTGAGGAATAAAACGATCCCTCATCCTCTTCTTCAACTTGCTCCAAGTAGAAATGGTTGCCTTACCCTTAAGAGTACGCCCCCTTTGTTCTCCTTGTAGCCAATTATCTCCATAGCCTTTCAACTTCACCTTGGCTATCTTGTATTTTTGGAATTCCTCTTGAATATCCTTGTAGTCGAAGTACCTCTCCAAGGATTTCTCCCATTCCAAGTATTTTTCTGGATCAAGTGTCCCATCAAATGAAGGGACGTCCACTTTGAGACTCCTATCTTCCCTCCTAGGTGGAGGGTCTTCGCCTTGATCTCTCCTATCATGCTCGTTCATGAGCCTTGCCATCAAGGCAGCAAGGTTCCCTTGTAGATTGGCGTTGGTTTCAGCCAACCTCTCTTGACTAGCAATGGATCGATTAAGAGCTTCCAAAGCTGTCCTCAAGTCTTGATTCTCTCCCATGGTATGTAGGTATTCGACCCCTTTGGAAAAATTTAAGGAAATTTTTCCCCCTACCTGACGCGCCAAATGATGTGTAAGCAAGATGAGAAACTTGTTTACAAATGATCGGGAATGTGTGTTAAGAAAGTTTAGGGGAACTCTCACCCTTAACTTGAGGATATAACAGTGAGGAACACTCACTCACGTGTTTGGGCGTAGTAGTGATTAGGGAACTCTCACCTATTCGACAACTACAAGTTTAAGTTTTAGGAACTCTCACTAAAACACAAACTCTTCAAATTGAGGTAACTCTCAAATTTGGAAAATAAACTTGACTAGCACAAGCCAAATTCGTATCATACACTCGTGTGTTTTTGGCAAAATTCTGGAATGCCTTTCATTGATTATTAGCACGCTATTTATAGCTTTTTCGTACATCATACTAAGCTAAAACAAACAATAAACAGAAAGCTGAAAATAAGGGTAGATTAAGTGGCTCACAACCGTCCAACATAATCCCCATAACAACTCATTATTTCTCTAACTAATAAAGCTTAAAACAAGGGAAGAATAGCTTAAAATAAGGGAAGAAACGTTCAGCAAATTGACTCCAAACTGCTGTTCAAATTCCTCCTTCAAAGTCGCCTTGAAATGCGCCAAATCGTTCAGCAAATTGACTTCAAATTGCTGTTCAAATTCGTCCTCCAAAGTAGCCTTGAAATGCGCTTTTTAAGCCTTCATTTAAGCTCTTTTATTTTGAATTTAAACCAGCTATAAACGCCCCTTAAAGTCTGCCTATATTCCCCCATTATTGAGGTAATTAGTTACGCTTAATACGGTGCAACCATTTGAGGACTTATATGGGCCGTGCATGCCAAAATCCCTAAGAGTAGTATTGAGGAGAGACTTGGACAAAATCAACTCCCTAACGTTCGACTCTTGGACTGGAATATTTGCACCTTGACCATTTTGGTCACTTAAACTTTTGAAGTCTAGATGGTGAAGACCTCACAAATCTTACAGCACTACGGATGTGTGAAATAGACATATCAAGATCTCTTAACCCATCCTTAACAACTAAGTTCAAAATATGAGCAGCACACCTCATATGCAAGTACTTACCATCTAAAAGAGTACCTCCCCAATGATTGATTCTTTGCTTAAGGTATTGGATGGCTACATCATTTACACTTGCATTGTCTGCCGTAATAGTTAAAACCCTAGTAATATTCCAGTCTGTTAAACATTTTTCAATAGATTTTCCAATTACTTCACCTGAGTGACCAGAAATAGCACAAAAATTAATAATCTTCTTATGTAATGTCCAACCATCATCAATAAAGTGTGCCGTAAGACACATATAACCCAAATTCTGCCCAGAGGTCCAATAATCAGTAGTGAGACACACCCTTGAAGACAAATTGTTGAAAATGTCCTTTAACTTACTCCTCTCTTCAATATACAAACTATAACAATCCCTTGTTATAGTTTTGCGTGAAGGACAAGTAAATTCAGGACACAGTTGTTTACAAAAAGAACGAAATCCTTCATGTTCCACAAAAGCAAAAGGCAATTCATCTACAATAATCATTTTAGCAAGTGCCTTTCTACAATTATCAGGATCAAATAGCCAAAGCTTGGGGACTTTAACAATTTTGGTGCTACCATCTTCAGCAGTTACTAGTTTAGATTCAAAATCAATAAGTTTTTGTTTTCTATCCATGTTGGCAGGAAACGATTGACATCTTTAGAAGTGATTTTTCATGCCACTAGTCCCATTAGCAGATGTGTGTGTAATTAGTTTCTTACAATATTTGCACATTACCTTAGTTGGATCATCTAATTTTTCATAATGATCCCAAACTGGAGATGTCTTTTTCCTCTCAAATTGCCCCCCTCTTTTTTCTTTGCTGCCCTTCTCCTCTTCCTTTTACCTACAGATTCTTCTTCTTCTTCTAGTGATTCAAGTGTACGAAGTGATTCATCCTCCAAGTCATTGCTCACGTTTATTGAATTATCATTTACTATACTCTCCATTTTCTCAAAAATAATGATAAAAGCCCATTAAAACTCTTGTATTATTTAGTATTCACTTTATCCAATTTATTGCCCTCTTAATTACGTTTTTTTTCTTAATTTACATAATTTTTCCGTTAGATTTCAACCATCCTATTTCTTTAACTTTGGATGATCAAGAAGATATCAAAGTTGCAAGGCAAAGGTAAAGTTTTCTCTAATCAAATTTTAAAATAGTGAAAGTCTTATTTAGGACGCATAATCGTCAATATGATTAATAATCTAGTGTGGTCCTGGACCACTTCATCTACATTATTATTTTAAGGTTTTACACTTATATTCTTATGACTGCGCTATTATGAACACCATTATGCTAAACATGCAACCCACAACTCAAAACTAAGGGAACTCAAACTAAGTTAAAGAAATAGGATGGCTGCAAAAATATCAAGAAATGATTGCAATTCAAAAGGTAAAAAATGGGAACTTTATAACTAAACCCAAATCAAAGTACAACGGAACTAGCATAAAAAAAATCAACAACCCACATACATGATTTACGCATAATTACAACAATACTAGCATAATTACAACAATATTACAAAGACTTTAATTGGTATGACTCACAAAGGTCATGATGACATGATTTATGCAGGTAAGTGACTAAGTGGGATGTGCGTAGGTGAGTCTAATATGTAGATTGTAGAATGTCTGAGGAAAATTGTAGATTGTATATTGTAGAATGATTTACGCTGGAGACTAGAGTTACCCAAAAGAGGAAAATTGCTAGGGATTTGAGCAACAAGAGTTGATTTAAGCAGACAAGCATTCATACCAAATTACCAAATACCAATTACGGAGTATAATATACCTGTTAATCTGTTATATATGCGACACCCCTACTAGCTACCGTCGAGCATCGAGTAGCACTGCCTGTCCACCACCAATGTTCGTGATATATGTGTGAACTTGTGACAATGGAAGAAAATGTTTATGTTTGGAAGAAGATGCCGCCGGCTGTAGCATTTGAGTTTTAGGTTTTGATTCTTAGGTTTTAGTTTTAGTTTCAGTTTTAGGTTTTAGTTTTTTTTAATTTAAAATAATATTACCGGTTACCGACAATTAACCATTAATGTTAATGGTTCAGTAAAAAAACCGTTAACATGACCCGGTTATTTACGGTTAACGGTTACGGTTTTTTTGCACACCCCTACCTTTAACCATTTAAAGCGTTCAAATTGCTCTAACAATACGAAGACCACTGTTCTATACTCTTCATCAAAACAGAGTTCTTAACCAGGGAGACGTTGTTGATGCTCCGGTTGTGGTTGAGAACCAGTTGGTTGTTCTTCCCATGCAGCACTTGAAGAGGATCCTTCACCTTATTTCTTGGATCGTTTGAACGGATTTCTCTAGCTTCTTCGTGGTCCCATGGTGATGGATTAAACTTTATGAAGGAGAAGGAGGAATTGTAGTGAGAATGAGTGAGTGAGGGTGAGAAGTGAAGCTCAAGCATTTTTTTTAGGGTTTAGAAAGATTTGTGAGAAAACCGTGGAAAATGAAGGGGTATATATAGAACTAGTGCCCCATTTGCCCGAAGGGAGCTTAATTCAGCTGAATGGCCCTCCATTCACCTGAATATAGCGCCCTATTCGGTTAAATTTTGAAGGAATTCTCAGAATTCTTCGCTGAAATTCGCCCAAATGGACCTCCATTCGCCCGAATGGTGTATCCATTTGGCATTCTTAGGATGTCTTGCCCAGTTCTCTCTGTACCTCCATTCGCCTGAATGGGACTTTCATTTGGCTGAAAGGATTTCTTTCGCCCGAATTGATTACCCATTCGACGTTCTAAACAACTCCACCATTCTCTATTTAAGTTCATAATCCAAGTCCATTCGCCCAAATATAACTCTAATTTGGCCGAATGGAATGCTAATTCGATATTTTTAAGCCCGAAAGGATATGTACTCTCCCAAACCAAAAAATGTTACAATGATTACTTAACAAGAAAATTCAAAGAAGACCGGTTTACCTCCTGTAAGTGCTTTGTTTAACGTCGTTTAGCTCGACGTAGCTAGGGTCATAAATAAAAACAACACGAAACAGATACTGAAGTGAAACTAAATGCTTTAAACCCAACAAAACTCAAAAGAATGATGATCCAAAGTTTAGATACTCGTTATATACCAATGATTACACCAATCATTCAACTTCAACATCATCTAACCTTATGCGCTCGACAGTGTTGACTTCGTGAAGGCTACTTTCATGGAAGAGTTTTTGCCGATGTCCATTCACAATGAAACTACCTGTATGATGATCTTTCAACTCTACCATTCCATAAGGAAATACTTGCAAGATCTCGAATGACCCAAACCACCTATATTTTAATTTCCTGGGGAATAACTTTGCTCTTGAATTGAAGAGTAACACTTTGTCTCCTACAAGGAATTCTCATAAAAGAATCCGTTGGTCATGCCAACGCTTAGTCCGTTCCTTGTAGATGTGCATGTTGTGGAATGCGTCTAGCCTCAATTCTTCTAATTCTCTTAATTGGGTGGCTCACTTCTCATAGAATAAAGTAGGGTCCAAATTAAGGGTTTGGATCACCCACTAAGACCTGCACTCTAATTCCACCGATAAATGACAAGATTTCCCATACAATAGCCGGAACGGGGTGGTACAATTGGGGTTTTGTAACATGTACGGTGTGCCCAAAGAACATTGTCTAACTTGAGAGACCAATCTTTCCTATTTGGGTTAACCACCTTTTCTAATACTTCCACTTGTCCTTGAGTTTGGGGATGGTAGGATGAACTGACCTTGTGCACGACTCTATATTTCTTCAATAGTTTGTTCAATTCATTTTTCGCAAAGTGGGAACCCCCATCACTTATGACTATCTTGGGAACACCAAATCGAGGAAAAATTATGCTTTTAAAAAGATTCATAACTACTTTGTGATTATTTTTAGGCGAGGCAATGCCCTCTACCCACTTAGACACATAATGTATCCCTACTAAAATGTATTGGTTTCCATGAGATGACACAAAGGGGCCCATGAAGTCAGTACCCCAACAATCAAAGACTTCACACTCAAGGATGTAATTTTGAGGCATCTCATTCCTCATTGAGATATTACCAAATTTTTGGCATCTCTCACAACTCTTCATGAATGTTTCAACATCTTTATGCAAGGTCGTCCAATAGAAACCCACGGTGGCGACCTTAATAGTAGTGTTCATTATCCCATGGTGGCCGCCACACAAGTATGGGTAACAATGAGTTAAAACCTTGGGGACCTCCTCTTTAGTGATACAACGGCGGATTATGCCATCGGCACAGGCATGAAACAAATAGGGGTCATCCTAAAAGAAATTTCTCACTTTCCCAAAGAAATCCTTTTGCATTACCCTTTGAAGGTTTTAGAGCACTCGAGGGGGGGGGGGAGGTGAATTGAGTGTTAAGTAGCCTTGGCCTATTTTTCTTTCTTTTCGATCTATGAGAGGAACCAGTTGGGCTGGTTCCTATAAGCAGCAGAATGTACGAAAGGCAATAAAGAAAACACAAGATTTAACGAGGTTCAGCCAACTATGGCCTACGTCCTCCTACCCTATGCTCTTCTATTAATCTACTCTGAAAAATAAAGAACACAAACGCTCTACTGTTTCCCTACTCCGGGAACCAGTATACCCCACACTCTACTCCGAATGTGCGCTCAACTTACACTAGTAAGCCCCTTGTGTTTGAACTCACAAACACTAATCCAGCCTTTCAACCCCCCTATTGAAGGCTTTGACAAAATCAAATGTTCTCTTTTAATCTCACTTCTGAAAGCTAATTAAGAGAAAATGTTTAAGCTCTAAGGGTGCTCTTGTATATGATTCGATGAATAAGCTTTTGTGCTTAAGTGTATATGGCTCTCAAATATACTCCTTTTTAATTCCAGAGAGACTTATCAGAATATGAGAGACTAAATGGGTTTATATACTTGGATACAAAAACCCTAGTTTCCTTAAATCACGTAAACTTGATGAGCAAGTAATAGCGTGATTTTAGGAAAGTATTTATCTTATTTGATTTAATCATAAAGATAGAATCAAATAAGATAGATACTCTAGTTTTTAGGTAATATTATCATCTAATCTCCAGCTTCTTAGGATATTTTTAGAATAATTCTTTAAAAAAGTATTTTTACAAAGTTTTTTATTTTTCTCAAAACATGCAGCTCGGATATTTCGTATAGTGAACCTGGTTCCTCAACCTGGTTCCCTAAATTGAGTATGTTATGAATTCAGTTCCAGCTTTGTACCAGAATTCATAATATGACTCAATACACTTATAAGCACTTATTTTACCTAAACATGCAAGTCATACTAGGGAGCACATTACATGATTTAAGCATTAAAGTACAAATCTTCTTTTCTTCATGTAATCTTCAAGACTTGAATCTTCCTTGAATACTTCCATTTTGAGCAATGTATCTTTCTTCGAATGTCTTCGAAAGGCCTCCATGCTCCAAGTCTTGGAATCAACTTAACTACTGCACATGTAACATGGTTAATGTACAATAAAGAGTATGTGACTACTTTTTAGCATAGCAGTCCAGAAAACAGTTCCTACTGGTTTCCCACTAGTACATGGATCAATTTATATCCAACCATTTCCTACATATAGACAAGTTAGTTAAATGAATAACATAAATAAGTAATAACTTGTCTAGGAAAACAGTGTTCAATTCTAGCTGGTTTCTAGCCAACTATTCGCAATGCTTATTGTAACCTGTTTCCTGTAACCGTTTGTCATCACTCAAAACCTAAGGGACTCAACACCCTTGATTCAAACTCTGGTAGTTGCCCACAAGCTAAATAATTTGCAATATCTGCGAACCAAGGGGCTTTCCCAACGACTATCGCTGTCATCAAGGTTTCTTCAACCATTTCATCTTGGATACGGAAGGAGTCATTATTAAGCTTAGGTAACCTAGACAAATGGTCAGCTACCACATTTTTACTTCCCTTCCTATCCTTTAATTCAAAATTAAACTTCTGCAATAGGAGCACCCAATGGATCAACCTTGGCTTTGTATCTCTCTTCGTCATTAAGAATTTTAGGGCCGAGTGATCCGTGAAAACTACAACCTTAGAACCTATCAGATACTGGCGCAGTCTCTCAAATGCATAGACTACTGCCAGCATCTCCTTTTCTATAGTAAAGTAGTTTTGTTGTGCTAGATCCAGTATTTTACTAATATAGCATATGACATGGTGCTTACCTTCCTTTTTCTTTCCAAGAACAGCACCTACAGAGATATCACTGGCATTGCACATTAATTCAAATGGAAAACTCCAATCAGGAGCTTACACAATAGGTGTAGAGATCAGAGCTTGCTTTAAACAAGTAAAGTCATTAAGGCATCTCTCATCAAAGTTAAATTCGACATCCTTCTGAAGCAATTCATTCAAGGTTTTAGCTAAAGTAAAAAATCCTTAGATAAGACGCCTATATAACCCTGTATATCCAAGAAAGGATCGTACTCTTATAATCGAGGTAGGTACAAGAAGGTTCCTTATCATATCTATCTTAGTAGGGTCTACCTCTATGCCTTTGAAAGACACTTTATGGCCTAGGACAATGCCTTCTTAGACTAAAAAGTGACACTTCTCCCCATTCATCACAAGATTCGTTTCTTGACACCGTAATAAAACTTTCTCGAGATGTGTCAAGCAAGTGTCAAAAGATGAACCTCCAATAGAAAAATCATCCATGAACACTTTCATGAAGTCCTCTAGCGTATTAGCAAATATAGCAAGTGGATAGAGCATTGCATAAACCAAAGAGCATTCTCCTATAATGTCCCAAAAGGACAAGTAAATGTTGTTTTCTGTTGATACTTGGGGTGGATTGGAATTTGAAAGAAACCTGAGTAACCATCCAGAAAACAATAGTACTTGTGCCTTGCCAATCTCTCAAGCATCTCATTGATGATGGGTGAAGGGAAGTGATCCTTTCTTGTAGCCTTATTGAGTTTTCGATAATCAATAAAAACTTGCCATCCTGTAGTGGCTCTAGTTGGGATCATCTCATCTTTGTCATTCTTGATAATGGTCATTCCTCCCTTTTTTGGGACAACATAAACAGGGCTAACCCACTTGCTATCTGAAATTGAGTAGATGATGCTGGCCTTGAGGAGTTTGAGACCTCTTTCATATTGGGATTTAGCCTTCTTTGTGACTCAATTGAGGAGAAATACTCATCATCAAGATGAATTCGGTGCATAACAAGGGTTAGACTAATCCCTTTTAAATCACCAAGTGAGTACCCAATGACACCTCGATATTTCCTTAGTAAAACAAGCAATTTTTCTAACGAGATGTCATCAAGCTTAGAACTCACTATGACTGGACTCCCCTCATCATCATCAAGATAGGCATATATATAAGGCTAGGAGGTAGAGGTTTCAAACTTACTTAGGGAGAAGTCTTAGAACTCTCCCCCTTATAGATAATACCTTCCTTAACCTCACATAGTTGATCAGATTCTGCTTCTTTGCTCTTACATTCTTGGGCCTTATCCAATTGTCTTTCTAACTGCTCATCTTCTGTATAGGTATCCTCATCATTCATTGAATACTCGACTTCTATTTCCCTTTAATAATCCTCAATTCCCCTATCATCCACTTCAAGGCGGCAGACTTGTTCAACCATATGTTTCTTTAAGAGTGGGGAAATTTTGAAGACTACCTTCACTTGGACTACTTCTACCGTTATGGTGTCATCATGACAATTAATAACTACTCGGAGTATTTTTAGAACGACTCTTCCTAAAATGAGTGGATTATAAGGGTCCTCTTCCATCACTACAAAGTCACAGGGGACCACTAGTTCTCCCACTTGGATTGGTATATCATCAAGTTCTCCACACGGAACCTATATACTCTTATCCGCCAATTGGATTGTCTTTCTTGAAGGTCTTAGGCTAAAGGGTAGCTTCTTGGCAATGGATAGAGGCATAAGGCTAATCGAAGCTCCTAGATCAGCGAGCGCCCCTTTGGGGTCAAGATTCCCCAACTTTACTGGAAGGTTGTATGGACCGGGATCTCGCTCTTTTATAGGCATTTTCCCTTGTAAAATGGAGCTAACTTGATGAGGGAGACTGATTACTTCTTCCTCAAGCTTTTTCTTATTGGATAGTAAGTCCTTCAAGAACTTAGCATACTTAGGCATCTATGCCATTGCATCTAAGAATGGAATCTTCATCTCCATCTTTTGTAAGTGTTCTAGAAATCTCTTGAACTTCTCATCAAGTTTCTTTTCTACTCTCCTATAGGGAAAAGGAAGTTGGGGTGCATACAAGCGATCTAACCTCTTTCTCTCCTCAATCCTCTTCTTTCTCTTCCTCACTCTCTACCAACTTCTCACTCATTATCTTTTCTTCCTCATCATCCCCGCTACTTTCACTTTCAACTCTCAACCCCTTACCTTGTTCCTCTTATTTTTCATTTACATTCACTCTTGTCCCATCACCAACCCGTACCAAAGGTGCATCAATCGGATATGAAGGGTCGTCATATTGAGTCCCTGATCTCAGATGGATAGATTTTGTAGTGTGTTGGTTTGGGTTTGGGTGCTGAGGTGGAGGTTGTGTAGTGGGGTTAGATTGAGGGTGAGATGGTAATAGCGGTGGTGCAGGAGGACTAGCCATTTGGGTGAGTTAAGTTTCAAACAACTTTTGATGAGCTTGGAACTGTTGTATCTGTTGGATGAGAGTCTGATTTATCTGAGTGAGACTCTGGTTTTGCTGAATAAGAGATGTTACTTGGGAGGCTAAATGGTCCTTGCTTGAGGTGTGATTTTGTTGTGGTTGAGAAACCCTATGTTGAGGTTGACTAGGTGGAAAAGGCAGATTTAAACCATTTCTAGGCCCTTGATTAAACCCTGGTGGTCTATATAAATTTGGCCTTGGTGCATTTCCGCTCGATTGGTTCCCTTGAAAACCTTGGTTGTTGATCCCACTCTGAGCATTTCTATTATATCCCGGGTGGAAGTTTCCTTGATTTTGATTCGAATTGAAAGGAGGTCTATATGGTTGATTTGGAAAGGTTGTTGCCCATACCCTTCTCCTTGTCCTTGTCCACCACAGTTAACAGTAGCAACATGATTAGGATTATACCCATAACCATCATAATTCATCACCTGTGTCTCTAGGTTGTAACCTCCATAATCAACTGCAGTAACATGCTCGGAGTGCAAACCACCATAATAGGAAGTATCATGGTTGGTACCCCCACATATGGCACATATAAAGTGCTTCTTATCGATAACTGCTTCAATTTTAGCACTAATGGTGTCCAAGTTGGTTGTCTCAATCATCCCTCTTGGTAAACCCTGACTCCTTGTTCCTCCCCAGGCACTATTCTTACCAACTTCCTCAATTCTGGCTTTTACCTGGTTACATGGAATCTTAGAGAGTTGGCCACCTACTGCCGAGTCTAGAAGGGCCTTGGTGGAGTCATTGAGACCATCTTAGAAAAATGGGTTGAGATGGTTCTCCCCATACTCATAGTGGGGGCATTCTCTCATTCTTTTAAACCAACTCCAAGTAGCACTAAGGTTCTCATCATCTTCTTGAGTGAAGGACGTAATTTTCTTGCACCAATCTTGCGTTTAAACAGTAGGATAGATACTCTCTAGAAAAGTTGTTTTCAATTGAGCCCAATTAATGATTGAGTTGGGTTCTAAGCATTTATACCAATCTTTGGCATCGCCAGCTAGACTCAAGTGAAATAGGTGTATCCGCACATAGTCTAGGCAGTTGGGGCATGGAGGGATAAGTCCAAAAATATCAGAGAATGCCTCGAGATGTTAAAGAGGACATTCATTTCTTAATCCACTAAAAGGGGTTTCCTTGACCATCCTTGTGAACTAGGGGTGTATTTGGTATGGTGTAGTAGCAAACGGAAGTATTACACCTCCTTGGAACTCTTGTGAGCCAAGCGTCCGGAACTGACCAAACAACTGATGTTGGAGGTTTGTTTCCTTAAATGTTGGACCTTAGGATTATATGGTACTATTAGTTGGTTTGACCTGCGCGTGCTATGGGGCATGCAAACAACAAACTACTACTAACTAAAAAAATAAACAGCAACAAAAATGAAATAAAATAAAGCTATATCAAGAACAGTAAGAGTCTAAATATAACGCCTTATCCTCAGCAACGACGCCATTTTGATAGCAAACAATACTTATAACAACCTACGAACCACACAAGTATAGTGGAGTAGGGGGTCGAACCATGAGGACAAAGGATATCAATAAACTCCAATTCTTAATATAAGTGGACTTTTGACTTTTTGATTTGAAAAGCAACTAAAACTAATGACATAAATATAAATCACGAAAATATAAATCACGATGAACTAAAGAGGAAAATCGAAGGGAGAAAAACGGGGACGAGATTAGATTCACCCTAGGAAGGTGATTTCAAAAGAGAACATGATAGGATAGAGGGAATTAAACAATAACTAGCCTAGACACCCAAATATGCGAGAGGAAGTTAGTGATTCTACAAATCACATCGAACGACCTATAATTGCCGTATGTCTCCAAAGGAGTTTCAAGACAAGATTCACATTGGGTTTCGAGGGTTACTTATTCCCATCATTCTTGTAACCTTAAACACTGAAAAACATAACCTTTCCTAGGGTTTCCCTAATCAATCCCCAAAGAGAACTACTCACACATGTTTAAGATGTATGGCATGAAGATATTAAATGAAACAAATGCAAGAATCTTAAAAAGAAATTAACAAGAGCAAAAATAAATTAGAAACTATTCTAGATAAGCGATAAACATGAGGTTAAACATTGACTGAAATAAAACGAATTTAAAAGTAAAGAAGAGATTGATACTCACAATAACGCTTGAATGAAATATCCACGATCAGAATTCAAATAATTAAATCAAAATCTTGGAGTACATATGTTGAGAAAAAAGAAAATGGAAAACTACGGCTTAATGAACTAAGAGAGGTTTAGAGGCTAAAATGAAACTAAAACTAATAAAATTAGGGTTCCCCTCTCTTCGGAAAGAGGGGTATTTATAACAAAAAATAAAAGAAATCCGGAAACCCTAAAATGCCTTTGGGCTGGCCTAAAGAAGAAGTAAAATTTCCAGAGAAAATAGATCTATTCGACCGAATACATGACCCATTTGGCCGAATGCCACTCTGTTCGCCCAAACTTTTCCTTATTCGCCCATTCTAGCAGCTCAGTTGAATTCTTCTCTATACATGATTCGCCCGAATAGGGACTTTCCCAGTGACAATAAAACACAGGCCTCTAAGCTAGACTGCCATTCGACCGAATGGCTGTCAGATTCGGTCGAATCTGACTCTTCATTCTTCTTTTTAGCTTCTTCAAGTGAGTAATGGCTTCTGAACTTCGTGGGATTGTCAGGAGTGACTTGGAATGAATGCCCAAGCTACGATAAGCGCGAATAATCTTGATAAGAGTATCAAAGCTTTGAATACGTCGCATTTCACCTTGAAATCATCGAAAACACCTAAAATGACCTTAAAATAACTCGAAGACTAGATCAAGGTGAAATCAAGTGTAATATGTATAAAATCAATCTAAAACTGTGAGACTTAACACTAAAATAGGGTAGTAAACGTGCTCTAAAATGAGCACATCATTTATACACAAAACCTTTTCCATTTAACAAAGTTTGACTCAAAAGGATGTATTTCAAGTTTTTATGACATGGTCAAGGGTAAATAAATCATTTTCTACCCACAACCAATCCTATTTGACTTATATTGACTCATATCGTCCTATTCAAAGTGTTTAGGTCATTTTGTACCATAAACCTCTCCTGTTTGACTGAGTTTGACTGAAATCGATGGATTTCAAGTGTTTATGACATGATTATGGGTAAATACGTCATTTTCTACCCAAAATCAATACTTTTTGATAAATATTGACTCATATCGTCCTATTCGAAGTGTTAAGATCATTTTATACCCAAAACTGATAACTTTTGAACAATATTGACTCATTTCGTCCTATTCAAAGTGTTTAGATTAATTTGTACCCAAAACATCTCTTTTTTGACCGAGTTTAACTCAAATTGATGTATTTCAAGTGTTTATGACATATTCATGGGTAAATACATTATTTCTACCCAAAACACATCCCTTTTGAATAATATAGACTCATATCATTCTATTCAAAGTGTTTGGATTATTTTGTACCCAAAACCTCTCCCGTTTGACCGAGTTTGACTCAAACGATATATTTTAAGTGTTTATGACATATTCAAGGGTAAATACGTCATTTTTCTACCCAAAACCGATCCCATTTGACCTATATGGACTCATATCATCCTATTCAAAGTGTTTAGGTCATTTTATACTCAAAACCTATTCTGTTTCATCAAGTTTGAATCAAATCGATCTATTCCAAGTGTTTATGCATGTCCATGGGTAAATATGTCATTTTTTTTTACCAAAAACAGATCCCTTCTAACCAAATTTAACTCATTTCATCATAGTCGAAGTGTTTAGGTCATTTACCCAAAACATCTCCCCTTTGATCGAGTTTGACTCATATTGATGTACTTCAATTGTTTGTGACATATTCAAGGGTAAATACATCATTTTCTACCCAAAACCAATCCTATTTGACTTATATTGACTCATATCGTCCTATTCAAAGTGTTTAGGACATTTTATACCTAAAATCTTTCCCATTTGACCGAGTTTGACTCAAATTGATGTCTTTCAAGTTTTATGTCATGTTTAAGGGTAAATACATCATTATATACCCAAAACCGATCCCATTTGACCAATTTTAACTTATATCATCCTATTCAAATTGTTTAGGTCATTTTAAACACAAAACTCTTTTATTTAACCTAGTTTCACTCAAATTGATGTATTTCAAGTGTTTATGACATGTTCAAGGGTACAAACGTCATTTGGTACTAAAAACCAATCCTATTTTACCTATATTGACTCATATCATCCTATTCGAAGTGTTTAAGTCATTTTATGCTCAAACCCTCTCCCAAAATTGATTTATTTCATGTGTTTATGACATGTTCATGGGTAAATACGTCATTTTGTACCCAAAACTGATCCCATTTTACCTATATTGACACATATAGTTCTATTCGAAGTGTTTAGGTCATTTAATACACAAAACCTCTCTCGTTTGACCGAGTTTGTTTCAAATCGATGTATTTCAAGTGTTTATGACATATTTATGGGTAAACACGTCATTTTCTACACAAAACCGATAACTTTTAACCAATATTGACACATATAGTCCTATTTAAAGTGTTTAGATCATTTTGTACCCAAAGCCTCTTCCGTTTGACAGAGTTTGACTTAAATCGATGTATTTCAAATGTTTATGACATGTTCATAGGTAAATACGTCATTTTCTACCTAAAACCAATCCCTTTTGACTAATATTGACTCATATCAATCTATTCGAAGTTTTTAGATCAGTTTATACCCAAAACCTCTCCCGTTTGACCTAGTTTGACTCAAAGTAATATATTTCAAGTGTTTAAGACATGTTCAAGGGTAAATACATCATTTTCTACCCAAAACCGATCGCATTTGACCTATATTGACTCATATCGTCCTATTCATAGTGTTTAGGTCATTTTATACCCAAAACCTATTCCGTTTGACTAAGGTTGAATCAAATCAATCTATTTCAAGTGTTTATGCATGTTCATGGGTAAATACGTTATTTTCTACCAAAAATCGATCCCTTTTGATGAAAATTGACTCATATCGTCCTATTTGAAATGTTTATATCGATGTATTTCATGTGTTTAGGTCATTTTAAGTGATTAGGTCATTTTATATCCAAAACCTCATCTGTTTGACCGATTTTGACTCAAATCGATTTATTTCAAATGTTTATGACATACACTAGGGTAAATACCTCATTTTCTACCAAAATAAATCCCTCTTAACTAATATTGACTCATAACGTCCTATTCGATGTGTTTAGATAATTTCGTACCCAAAACCTCTCCCGTTTGACCTAGTTTGTCTGAAATCGATGTATTTTAATTGTGTATGACATGTTCATGGGTTAATATGTCATTTTCTACCCAAAACCAATCCCATTTGACCAATATTGACTCAAATCATACTATTCAAAGTATTCAACTTATTTTATACCTAAAACCTCTCTCGTTTGACCTAGTTTGACTTAAATCGATGTGTTTCAAGTGTTTATGACATGCACTAAGGTAAATACATCATTTTCTACCAGAAAACGATCCCATTTGACCAATATTGTCTCATATCGTCCTATTCAAAGTGTTTAGGTCATTTTATACCCAAAAACTCTCCCACTTGAACGAGTTTGACTCAAATCCATGTATTTCATGTGTTTATAAAATGTTCAAGGGTACTTTCTACCCCAAACTGATCCCAAGTGATCCCAAGTGACCTATATTGACTCATATTGTCATATTCAAAGTGAATAGGCCAATTTATACAAAATCCCTCCCGTTTATCGAGTTTGAATCAAACCAGGTTATTTCAAGTGTTTATGACATGTTCAAGGGTAAATACGTCATTTTCTACCCTTAACCTATCCCATTCGACCAATATTGACTCATATCGTTCTATTCAAAGTGTTTATCTCATTTTATACCCAAAACCTCTCTCGTTTGACTGAGTTTGACTAAAATCGAGGTTTTTCAAGTGTTTATGACATGCACTAGGGTAAATACATTATTTTTTACCTAAAATCGATCTTATTTGACCTATATTGACTCATATCATCTTATTCGAAGTGTTTAGGTCATTTTATACCTAAAACCTCTCCCGTTTGACCATGTTTCACTCAAATTAAGGTTTTTCAAGTGTTTATTACTTGCATTAGCGTAAATACGTCATTTTCTATCCAAAACCGATCCCATTTGACCAATATTGACTCATATCGTCCAATTCGAAGTGTTTAGGTCATTTTATACCCAATATCTCTCCCGTTTGGCAGAGTTTAACTCAAATCAATATATTTCAAGTGTTTATGACATGTTCATGGGTAAATTTGTCATTTTCTACCCAAAACCAATCCTATTTGACCTATATTGACTCATATCGTCTTATTCAAAGTGTGTAGGTCATTTTATACCAAAAACCTTTCCTGTTTGACCCAAATCAATGTATTTCAAGTGTTTATGACATGTTCAAGGGTAAATATGTAATTTTCTACCCTTAATCTATCCCATTTGACCAATATTGAATCATATCGTCCTATTTAAAGAGTAAAGCTCATTTTATACCCAAAACCTCTCCCATTGGACTGAGTTTCACTCAAATCGATGGATTTTAAGGGTATATGACATGTTCTAGGGTAAATACGTCATTTTGTACTCTAAACTGATCCTATTTGACTAATATTGACTCATATGGTCCTATTCGAAGTGTTGAAGACAATTTCTACCCTAAACCTCTTTTGTTTGACCGAGTTTGACTCAAATCGATGTATTTCATGTGTTTAGGACATGGTCAAGGTTAAAGTCATTATTTTATACCCAAAACTGATCCCATTTGACCAATAGTGACTCATATCGTCCTATTCGAAGTGTTTTGGTCATTTTGTACCTAAAACCTCTCCTATTTGACCGAGTTTGACTCAAATTGACGTATTTCAAGTGTTTATAACAAGTTCATGGGTAAATACATCATTTTCTACGCAAAACCAATCTCTTTTGAGTAATATTGAGTCATATAATTCTATTGTTTAGATCATTTTATACCCAAAACCTCTCCCATTTGACCGAGATTGACTCTAATTGATGTATTTCAAGTGTTTATGACATGTTTAAGAGTAAATACGTCATTTTCTACCTAAAACCAAACCCATTTGACCAATATTGACTTATATCATCCGATTCGAAGGTTTTATGTCATTTTATACCCAAACCTCATATCAAATCGATGTAGTTTATGAATTTATCTCATGGTCTAGGATAAACACGTCATTTTCTACCCATAACCAATATTAAAGCATATTGTCCTATTCGAAGTGTTTAGGACATTTTATACTAAAAACCTCTCCTACCTGACCGATATTAACTCAAATCGATGTTAAGTGTTTTTGATAAGTTCATGGGTAAATACGTCATTTTCTACCCATAATTGATCGCATTTGACCAATATTGACTCATATCGTCCTATTCGAAGGTTTTATGTCATTTTATACCCAAAACCTCTCCCGTTTGATTAAGTTTGACTCAAGTTGATGTATTTCAAGTGTTTATGACATGTTCATGGGAAAATATGTCATTTTCTACCAAAAATCGATTCTTTTCGACCAATATTGACTTATATCACCCTATTCGAATTGTTTTGGTCATTTTATACCCAAAACCTCCCCCGTTTGATCGAGTTTGACTCAGATTGATGTATTTCAAGTGTTTATGACATGCCCTAGGGTAAAATACGTCCAAAATCGATCCCATTTGACAAATTTTGACTCATATTGTCCTATTCAAAGTGTTTAGGTCATTTTATATCCAAAACCTCTCCCATTTGACCGACTTTGACTCAACTCGATGTATTTCATGTGCTTATGAAATGTTTAAGGGTAAATATGTCATTTTCTACCCCAAACCAATCTCATTTGACCTATATATTTACTCATATCATCATATTCAAAGTGTTTAGGTCAATTTATACAAAAACCCTCCCGTTTGACCGAGTTTAAATCAAACCGATGTAATTCAATTGTTTATGACATGTTCAAGGGTACATACATCATTTTCTACCCTTAACCGATTGCATTTGTCTAATATTGACTCATATCGTACTATTTAAAGTATTTAGCTCCTTTTATATATAAACCCTCTCTCGTTTGACCAAGTTTGACTAAAATCGATGTGTTTCAAGTGTTAATGACATGAACGAGGGTAAATAAAACATTTTCTACCCAAAACAAATCCCATTTGACCAAATATTGACTCATATTGTCCTATTAAAAGTGTTTAGGTCATTTTATACAAAAAACTCTCCTGTTTGATCGAGTTTGACTCAAATAGAAGTATTTCATGTGTTTATGAAATGTAAAAGGGTAACTACGTCATTTCTACCCTAAACCAATCCCATTTCTACCAGAAAACGATCCCATTTGACCAATATTGTCTCATATCGTCCTATTAAAAGTGTTTAGGTCATTTTATACCCAAAACCTCTCCCGTTTGACCGAGCCACGTCTCAAAGCAGTCAGCAAAGTTCAAACACTTCATCAAAGGATAAGAATATTCTAATTGCGTAAATCTTGTGTTTTATCCTTTCCTTGTTTCACTTATTCTATTCTCTAACCTAACTTATTTAGACATGATTTTACTGTCAAAGATATCTCTTAATTTCAGCAAAAAAGTGATGCTCATATATGTTGAAGATTATTCAAGTTAATTTTGGTAGTTACCAAAATTCAAGCATTGTGGTTATGGAAAAAGAAATATGTTGAAGCTTCAAAGTGCAGCAAATAAAGTGAAAAGATTCTTGCTATAAAATATTCAAATGATATCAATCTTCAATAGCCAAAATGAACAAATCTCTACAGCCATATTGGAGGAAATCTTGCTGAAAGTATTAAAGGAAAATCAGATTTTTAGCAGCCTATTTTCAGCCTCCTTTCAACGGCTTGAAATCAAGTTCAGTATATATTCCCAAGCCTTGAAGTTGAAGAACAGGTGAGACACAACGAGACAAAAAGTGAGACAAGAACAGAAGCTTTAATCGTGAATTTCAGTCACAAGCTACATCAACAAAGCTTCATTATTTTCTCTCTAGTTCCATAAACTTTATCTTATATTTAGATTGAAAGAAAATCAAAGTATAATCTCTTGAGTGTTTAAAAGAATATTTTGAGAGAGTGTTATACTAAGAGTATTCCCATAATACTCAAACATATAGAAAAAGAGAAAGAGCTTTTTATTACTAGGATCTGAGATGCTAAAGTGTAGCTGGGGTGCTATGGAGTAGAAGATGGGGATTAAGATCTTCTAGGGTGCTTTAGGTCTCTAAGGGAAGTAATAAAAGATCAAGTTAAATCCTAAGGGTTGGACAACCCTAGGCGGAGACGTAGGCAAATTAGTTGTCGAACTTCACATCAAATCTCCGTGTTTTGTCGCATTTTATTTCTGTCTTCATTGCTTACATTTTATGTTTGCTTCGCTCATTAATCAAAACATCGAACAGTCAAAGCCTGAGCAAAAGCATCTGAAACCAATTTCAAGGCTTTGACATCCAGAGTCAAAGATAAGCCTTAACGCTTATATTCCGCCTTTGAAAGTCAGTTTAAGACCTTGAGATTCTGAACGCGAAAATCAGTTATACTCTATTCACCCCCCTGTAAAGTATAATTAATCCTATTCCATCTCCCTACTGATTCTTCAATTGGTATCAGAGCTAGACTCATAAGGAAAAGATTTAATCATCTGTGAGGAAAAATGAATTCAATAGGTGATGGTGGTTTTGTTCAAGGAAGGTCTACCAATCGCCCTCCTCTATTTTGTGGTAATAATTTTGCCCATTGGCGTTCATTGATGCAAATATTTGTGGTTGATCAAGATTTAGAACTCTAGGATATTATCAAGAAAGGTCCTAGGGTGCCAATGAAGACTAATGAAAGCGGCACAATGGTTCCTAAAGAAGATGATGATTTCACTCAATCGGATTTGGAAAGTGTTGCTAAAAACTATCGAGCCATGAACCTTCTCTACTGTGGTTTAGATGCAAATGAATTCAATAGAGTTTCTGCATGCAAAAGTGCTAAAGAGATATGAGATAAATTGGTGGTCACATATGAAGGAACAAGTTAAGTCAAAGAGAGCAAGATAAGTATCTTCCTTCGACAATATGAGTTGTTCAAAATGACGCCTAATGAAAACGTGAAAGAGATGTTCACAAGATTTACCCAAATAGTGAACAATTTGGATTCTCTTGGTAAGGTATTCACAAATGAAGAAAAGGTGAGAAAGATTCTATGGTGTCTTCCAAAATCAAAGTGGGGTCCGAAGGTAACCGCAATAGAAGAAGCTCAAAATTTGAGAACCTTGCCTTTGGATGATCTTCTTGGAAAATTGATCACACATGAGATGTCTCTTAATGAAGAAGATAGAGAACCAGCATCTTCAACCAAAAATTTAGCACTCAAAGCAAAGAGAGAAGAAGCTACAACGAACAATAAAGATAGTGATGATAGTGATGATGAAGATCCATTTGCTCTCATCGCTAGAAGTCTTGCCAAGATTCTAAAAATGAAGAAGAATTTCTCAAGAGGCAGAGACTATCATTCAAATAAATATAAAGGTAAGTTATCCAACTCAATGAATAAAGTTAATACACTAGCATGATATGAGTGTGGTGGAATAGATTACTTAGTGAAAGATTGCCCTCAACAAAAGAAGAAGCCTTTCCACAAAAAGGATTATAAGAAGAAACTTATGGTTGCTTCATGGAGTGATTTAGATTCATCTAGTGACTCAAAAGATGAATAAGAAAACCTATATCTTATGGCTAATCATGATGATGCAAAGAAAGAACATCTTGATGTAATGGTGAAAAATTTAATCTCAAGTCCTATTGATGTTCTGTCCGAATTCTTGCAAAATATGATTATAAATGAAGAGAGTTTGATTCTTGAATCCAAGATTCTCAAGAGAAGCTAAACCAGCAGGTAAGTATTTCTGAAAGTCTCGCTAAGGAACTAACTGATCTCAAAGCCTCTTAGTCAGCTTTTAAACTCAGGGTTCAAGCCTTGGAGTCATCATTTGACACCCAGGTCAAGGCCTTGAAAACTGAAAACACTGTTTTAAAATGAAAGCTCACCTCTTTGAGTTATTGTAATGATAACTTGGAGAAGGAAAAGAAGATACTGGTGGGGAAGTGTAGAGAGCAACATAATTCCTTGGTTAGATTTGCTCACTCTGAATCTACTCTTGAAAAAATGCTCGGTGAGCACCAATCATCCTTGAATAAAAGCGGTCTTGGTTACAACAAAAATTTTCCAAAAAAAACCATGACCACGTTTGTAAAAGCAAAGGATAATTGGCGAACACCTACATGTTTTTACTGTTTCAAAAAGGGTCATACTAAGCTTACTTGTCCTTTTCGAAGGAATGACCCTCAAATTCTTAAAAATTCATTTCCTATTTTTCTTCGAGACCAGATCAAGCAAGTATGGGTTCCTAAAGGGACTAGACCACCTAACATGGTCCATCCCGATTATGAATCTAAATTTGCAATTTGGTCTAGTCGAAAGGTTTCATATTTTGTTCTTTTATAGGAAATCACCAAGAGCAAAGATTATAAGTGGATTCTAGATAGTGGATGCTCACGGCATATGAGTGGGAAGTCCTCTTTATTTTCAATGATCAAAGAGCAATCTGCTCGAATAATTACACTTGGTGATAAAGGAAAGTGTAGAATAATTGGTATTGGAAAAGTTGGAGATAATGCATTAAACACCATTGATGATGTTTACCTAGTTGAAGGTCTTAAATACAACTTGCTTAGCATCTCTCAATTATACGATAACGGTAATAAAGTCATCTTTGACGAAGTAAAATGCGAAGTGCAAAGCAAGGTGGACGGTAAAATTATTTTAATTGCTCCTCGTTGCAATAATGTTTATGATTTTCATACTAACAAAGTTGCGAGTACTAGCTTGAAGTGTCTTAAGGCCTTGACTAGCGACTCATGGCTTTGGCATAGAAGGTTAGGTCATATCAAGATGCATACCATGAAGAAGCTTTTCTCAAAGGACTTAGTACGTGGACTACCAAAGTTAGATTTCAAAGAAAAAGAGCTTTGCAAAGCATGTGCAAGAGGTAAACAAACAAAAGGATCCTTCAAAGCCAAAAGGGTTGTAAGTACCTCTCGCCCAATAGAGCTTCTACACATAGATTTATGTGGTCCTATGCGTGTTAAATCACCAAAAGGTAAACAATACATCCTTGTTGTTGTTGATGATTTTTCCCATTTTACTTGGATTTCATTTTTGCGTGAAAAATCAGAGGCTTTACTAGAGTTTTCAAAAATTTGCAAAGAACTACAAACCTTAAAAAACCTACCCATAGTTGTCAGAAGCGATCATGGTAGAGAGTTTGATAAACTAAAGTTTGATAACTTTTGTGCTAAATATGGTATTTCTCACAATTTTTCAACTCCTAAGACACCTCAACAAAATGGAGTTGTGGAACAAAAGAACCGCACTATTGAGGATATGTTTAGGACAATGCTTTTGGAAAATGATTTGCCAAAATACTTTTGGGCAGAAGCTGTTAATACAGCAAACTATATTTTAAACCGTTGTTTGATTCGCCCTATTTTAAAGAAAACTCCTTACGAATTGTTTAAAGGTAAAAAGCCTAATATTTCCTATTTCAAACCTTTTGGATGTATGTGCTTTGTTCATAATAATGGCAAAGATAACCTTGGTAAATTTGATGCACGTAGTGATGAACCAATTCTGTTAGGTTACTCTTTGAATTCTAAAGCTTATAGAGTTTTCAATAAGTGTACTAAAGTTGTTGAAGAAAGTATACATGTGATCTTTGATGAAACCGAGAACGGTATCTTGAGTGATGATTTTACAGGTTCAAACTTGAATAAGCATGAAGGATATTCATTTGAGACAGAAGGAGAAGAAAGTTCGTCAGATAATGAAATGGAGAAATCTGCCTAGAATATCCAAGAGCCAATTTTAGACACAGATGAATTAGATCAAAGTCTTAACCAACAGCCTCAAGATCTTGAAACTCCATCTCAAAGCCTTGAACAGACGAACAATATTATATCAGAAGCCACTCCATGGCCTTCAGACCCATCTTAAGGTCTTAAAAGAGTACTTTAAGATACTACATCAGCTCCTTTGATGATGCCATGAAAGTTCAAATACTCCTCTTCTCATCCAACAAACAATATAATTTTGGATCCAAAAGCTAGTATACAAACACGCTCTAATGTTAAAAAATTGTGTGCATTTCATGCTTTTGTTTCTCTTATAGAACCGAAAAATATCAATGAAGAACTTCAAGAGCCCGATTGGATTTTAGCTATGCAAAGTGAGCTAAATGAATTCGAAAGAAATAAAGTGTGGACACTCACACTAAGACCAAAGGATCATTCAATTATTGGAACAAGGTGGGTGTTCAGAAATAAGCTTGATGAGAATGGAAATATAGTGAGGAACAAAGCAAGACTAGTAGCCCAAGGTTATAATCAAGAAGAAGGGATAGATTATGAAGAGATATTCGCTCCTGTGGCTAGAATGGAGGATATTCGAATGCTCCTTACTTTTGCTTCCTTTATGTGAATTAAGCTCTTTCAAATGGATGTCAAATGTGCATTCTTGAACGGTTGTTTACAAGAAAAAGTATATGTTGCTCAACCCCCCGGTTTTGAAAATGAGAAATTTCCAAATCATATTTTTAAACATGACAAAGCGCTCTATGGTTTAAAACAAGCTCCAAGGGCTTGGTATGAGCGTCTTTCAAAATATCTTTTAGAAAATAATTTCAAAAGAGGGTTGATTGACAAAACTCTTTTTGTGAAAACCAAAGGTAAAGATTTATTAATAGTTCAAGTTTATGTTGATAATATTCTTTTCGGTGCTACTAATGATTCCCGTTGCAAAGAATTTTCTGAGATTATGTGTAGGGAATTTGAGATGAGTTTAATAGGTGAGTTAGGGGGAGAGTATTTCTGTATTATTTATTTAAAGGGGAGTATATTTTTGTTTATGCGTTTTATTCTTTGACGTTTGCATATAATGTTTTGTCTTCCATCAAGGGGGAGATTGAAGACTCCACCTTGATTACTAACGTTTTTATGTCTAATGATGGAAGCCAAAATGTAAAGTCAAATAGAGTTGAAAATATCATGGAAACCAAAAATATATAGAGTTGACAATGTGATGGAAGTAATGGAAGCTATAATGCAAAGCTTTATGCATTATGTCAAAGGACAAGAATAACTCTTGAGCCAATCCTCAAAGTTTGAGCCACATCTTCAAAATCTTGAGCCACGTCTCAAAGCAGTCATCAAAGTTCAAACTCTTTGTCAAAGGATAAGAATATTCTAATTGCCTAAATCTTGTGTTTTATCCTTTCCTTGTTTCACTTATTCTATTCTCCAACCTAACTTATTTAGACATGATTTTACTGTCAAAGATATCTCTTAATTTCAGCAAATAAATGATGCTCATATATGTTGAAGATTATTCAAGTTAATTTTGGTAGTTACCAAAATTCAAGCATTGTGGTTATGAAAAAAGAAATATGTTAAAGCATCAATGTGCTGCAAATATAGTGAAAAGATTCTTGCTGTAAAATATTCAAATGATATCAATCTTCAACAACCAAAATGAACGAATCTCGACAGCCATATTGGAGGAAATCTTGCTGAAAGTATTAAAGGCAAATCAGATTTTTAGCAGCCTATTTTCAGCCTCCTTTCAAAGGCTTGAAATCAAGTTCAGTATATGTTTCCAAGCCTTGAAGTTGAAGAACAGGTGAGACACAACGAGACAAAAAGTGAGACAAGAACAAAAGCTTTAATTGTGAATTTCAGTCACAAGCTACATCAACAAAGCTTTATTATTTTATCTCTAGTTCCATAAACTTTATCTTGTATTTATGTTGAGAGAAATTCAAAGTATAATCTCTTGAGTGTTTAAAAGAATATTTTGAGAGAGTGTTATACTAAGAGTATTCCCATTATACTCAAACGTATAGAAAAAGAGAGAGAGCTTTTAATTACTCAAATCAAGTTATTTTGTGTGTTTATGTAATGTTTAAGGGTAAATACTTCATTTGCTACCCCAAACCAATCCCATTTGAACTATATTGACTTATATCATCCTATTAGAAGTGTTTAGGTCAATTTACACAAAAAGTTCTCCCTTTTGACCGAGTGTGACTCAAATTGATGTATTTCAAGTGTTTATGACATGTTCACTCATAAGGTCCTATTAAAGTATTCTGGTCATTTTAAACCAAAAACCTCTCTCTTTGGACCAAGTTTGACTCAAAGCGATGTATTTCATGGGTTTATGACATTTTTAAGGGTAAATACTTTCTACTCTTAACCGATCCAATTTGATCAATATTGACTTATAATGTCCTATTTGAAGTGTTCTGGTCATACTATGCCAGAAACCTCTCTCGTTTCACCGAGTTTGAGTCAAATCGATGTATTTCAAGTGTTTATGACATGTTCATGGGTAACTACGTCATTTTCTACCCTTAACCGATCCCATTTGACCATTATTGAATCATATGATCCTATTAAAAGTGTTTAGGTCATTTATACCCAAAACCTCTCCCGTTTGACCGAGGTTGACTCAAATCGATGGATTTCAAAGGTATATGAAATGTTCTAGGGTAAATACGTCATTTTGTACTCTTAACCGATCTTATTTGAGCAATATTGACTCATATGGTCCTATTTGAAGTGTTCGAGTCATTTTATACCCTAAACCTCTCTTGTTTGACCAAGTTTGACTCAAATCGATGTATTTCAAATGTTTATGAAATCTTCAAGGGTAAATACGTCATTTTCTACTCTAAACTAATCCAATTTGACAAATATTGACTCATATCATCCTATTGAAAGTGTTTAGGTCATTTTATACCCAAAACCTCTCCCATATGACCTAGTTTGACTCAAATCGATATATTTCATGTGTTTATGGCATGTTCAAGGGTAAAATCATGATTTTATACCCATAATCGATCCCATTAAACCAATATTGTCTCATATCGTCCTATTCGAAGTGTTTAGGACAATTTATACAAAAACCCTCCCGTTTGACCGAGTTTAAATCAGAAAAGTTTATTTCAATTGTTTATGACATGTTCAAGGGTAAATACATCATTTTCTACCCTTAACCGATCCCATTTGTCCAATATTGACTCATATCGTACTATTCAAAGTATTTAGCTCCTTTTATACGCAAACTCGCTCTTGTTTAACCGAGTTTGACCCAAATCGATGTGTTTCAAGTGTTTAAGACATGCAACGAGGGTAAATACAACATTTTCTACCCAAAACCATTCCCATTTGACCAATATTTACTCATATCGTCCTATTAAAAGTGTTTAGGTTATTTTATACCAAAAAACTCTCCTATTTGATTGAGTTTGACTCAAATAAAAGTATTTTATGTGTTTATGAAATGTAAAAGGGTAAATACTTCAATTTCTACCCCAAACCAATACCATTTGATCTATATTGACTCATATCGTCTTATTCGAAGTGTTTAGGTCAATTTATACAAAAACCCTCTTGTTTAACTTAGTTTGAATCAAACCCATGTATTTCAAGTGTTTATGACATGTGTAAGGGTAAATAAGTCATTTTCTACCCTTAACCGATCCCATTTAACCATTATTGACTCATATCGTCCTATTAAAAGTGTTTAGGTCATTTTATACCAAAAAATCTCCCGTTTGACCGCATTTGACTAAAATCGATGTGTTTCAAGTATTTTTGACATGCACTAGGGTAAATACGTCATTTTCTATCCAAAACCGATCTTATATGACCAATATTGACTCATATGGTCGTATTCAAAGTGTTAAGGTCATTTTATGGCCAAAACCTCTCTTGTTTCACCAAGTTTGACTTAAATCGATGTATTTTAAGTGTTTATGACATGTTCATGGGTAACTACGTCATTTTGTACTCTTAACCGATCCCATTTGACCAATATTGAATCATATCATCCTATTCAAAGTGTTTAGGTCATTTTATACCCAAAACCTCTCTCATTTGACCAAAGTTGACTCAAATCGATGGATTTCAAAGGTGTATGACAAGTTCTAGGGTAAATACGTCATTTTGTACTCTTAACCAATCTCATTTGACCAATATTGACTCATATTGTCTCATATTGTCCACTTAGAAGTGCTTAGGTCATTTTATTGTCCAATTAAAAGTGCTTAGGTCTTTGACCGAGTTTGACACAAATAGATTTATTTCAAGTGTTTATTACTTGTTCAAGGGTAAATCCGTCAATTTCTACTCTTAACCTATCCCATTTAACTGTTTGACCCTGTTTGACTAAAATCCATGTATTTCAAGTGTTTATGACAAGTTTAAGGGTTAATACGTAATTTTCAACCCTTAACCGATACTATTTGACCAATATTGACTCATATCGTCCTATTGAAAGTGTTTAGGTCATTATATACCCAAAACCTCTCTTATTTGACCGAGTTTGACTCAAATCGAGGTATTTCAAGTGTTTATGGCATGTTCAAGGGTAAATTCATCATTTTATACCCATAATCAATCCCATTTGACCAATATTTACTCAAATCATCCTATTCGAAGTGTTTAGGACATTTTATATCCGAAACCACCAATTTGATCAACTTTTACTCAAACTAATGTATTTTAAGTGTTTAAGACATGTTCAAGGTTAAATACACCATTTTCTACCCTTAACCGATCCTATTTGAACAATATTAACTCATATTGTTCTATTCAAAGTGTTTAGGTCATTTTATACCATAAACCTCTGTCGTTTGACCGAATTTGAATCAAATTGTTGTATTTCAAATGTTTATGACATGTTTAATTGTAAATACTTCCTTTTATACCCAAAACCAATCCCATTTTACCAATATTTACTCGTATCATCCTTTTAGAAGTGTAAAGGTTTTATACCCAAAACCTCTCTCGTTTGAGTGTGTTTGAATCAAATCGATGTATATTAAGTGTTTATGGCATGTTTGATGTGTAAACAAGATGTGAACCTTGTTACAAAAAGTTGTTTTAAGGGGTCTTAATGAAATTTCGTGTTTAATGAAGTGAGAATAGGGGAACACTCAACCCTAAGCTCGGATATAACAAAGGGGAACACTCACCCTTCGCTTGGTGTAGTTAGGAATAGGGATTACTCAACCCACTCGTTTACTACGTAAGTTCTAGGCTTGGGAACACTCGACCAAAACTAGCACTCTTCAAATTTGAAGTAACAAATTTGGACCTTAAAGATGACTTAGATGCAAAGTCACGTTTAAACAACAACTCAAGTGTTTAGCAAATTTCTGGATGTGTTTTCATTCATGCACAGCACACTATTTATAGTAGTGTGAATTACATAGGATTCCATCTCATGCTTATCCATTGCTTGCTTAATTAAGACAGAAAATAACAACTAATAAAGTGGCTTAAGGGCTCATAAGACCGTCCCTTTGACCCTTTATAACAATAGCTAATAACTAACAAACTGATTTAACAAACAAACTGAAATTAACAACCAGCCGAGACTAACAAACAATGCGAAAAACTAGGCTTAAGTTAGGGAACACGTTCAGCCACGTCTAACAACCTCCAACGGCATTTTCCACATGTATCTGACGTGTAAAGCAGCTCCCCATGTGTATCTGACGTGTAAAGCAGCTCCCCATGTGTATCCAACGTGGATCCAACGTGTCACTAGCTCCTAACGTGCAAAATAACTCCTTTGACTCCAGCTCCCTTTATTCTGGCCAACTAACTCCTAAAGCTACGCCACTAACTTAACTAACTAACTTCAGCTAACTAACAACTAATATCACGCCAACTAACATAACCAACTAACCAACTAACTCCTCAATTCATGCCCCATGATCTTTTACTACCAACCGGCTAGTATGGCACACGTTCAACCGATTCCAAATCAGTTTGCAACCGAAATCCTTTAAACGTGCCTTTGAGACAGCTTGGAGAATTGTTAGGTGATTCTTACAAGGTTACTTACACAAAGTGAAGTACAACCCCTTGTAATAATTTTCGGACCAAAACCGTGTAATAGATTAAGGGATGATTTGGACAGAATTACTCCCTTAGTATTTTGTTCAATGGCACCGTTTTGATCGTCTTCCCCTAGACCATGGATAAACGTACCTTGACCATTTTGGTCATCCTCCCCTTCTTCAAAAGGAATTGCCCTCAATTCGTCATCATCAAGGTAAGGAGAAAGATCACCAACATTGAATGTATTTGAGATCCCGTATTGTCCTCCCAGATCGACTTTGTAGGCGTTTTCATTGATTTTTTCCACGATCTCAAATGGTCCTTCGGCTCTTGGCATAAGCTTATTTTTCCTTTTGCTAGGAAAACGTTCCTTCCTCATATAAATCCATACCAAATCTCCAACTTCGAAAGATTTCACGTTTCTCACTCGTTTGTTGGCTTGTTTCTGGTAGATTTCATTCGCCTTTTCAATGTTCCTCCGAACTTCTTTATGGACCTTCAGCATGAATTCGGCTTGTTCTTTTGCTCCACCATGAACGAACTTGTCTTTTGGCAAAGCAATGAGATCAATAGGAACATAGGGATTTACGCCATATACTACTTCAAAAGGAGAGTATTTTGTAGTAGTACTAGGTGTCCTATTATAAGCAAACTCGGCATGAGCTAGCTTATTATCCCAATCCTTCGTACTTTTGGTTATCAAAGCCCTAAGCAATGAACCAAGTACTCTATTCACCACTTCAGTTTGACCATCGGTTTGTGGATGATGTGAAGTAGAAAACAGCAACTTTGTTCCCATTAGGCGCCATATTGATTTCCAAAAATGACTAAGGAACTTTGTATCACGATCGGATACAATGGTGCGTGGCACCCCATGAAAGCGAACAACTTCTTCAAAGTATAGCTTAGCCACTTTCATCGCATCTTCGGTCTTGTGACAAGGAATGAAGTGAGCCATTTTTGAAAATCGATCAACCACCACCATTATTGAATCTTTGCCTCTTTGAGTCCTTGGCAAAGCTACAATAAAGTCCATACTCACATCCTCCCAAGGTCTTTCCGGAACCGGCAAAGGCTTGTAGAGACCTTTGTGAAACACCATCTTGGCCCTTTGACAAGTAGAACAACGACTCACCACATGATGAACCGTACTTAACATTTTCGGCCAATAGAAATGAGCTTGAAGAAGCTCCATTGTCTTGTGAATACCCATATGCCCAGCTAATCCTCCTCCATGCGCTTCATGTATCAATAACCTCCGGATAGGGCATTTTGGAATACATAATCGATTTCCTTTGAAAAGAAAACCATTATGTAAGGAAAACAGATCATAAACTCCTTGGACGCATTTCTCCATTATTCCCTTGAGTTCATCATCTTCTTGATAGTATTCCTTGATCAAGTCGAAGCCAAGTACTTTTGCTTCAACCATCCCAAGTAAATTATGCCTTCTAGATAAGGCATCCGCTACTACATTCGCCTTTCCACTCTTGTATTTAGAGGAAAAGTTAAATGTTTGTAGGAATTCGACCCACTTTGCATGTCTTGCATTCAACTTCTTTTGGCCATGAATGAATCTCAAGGATTCATGATCAGAATGCAAAATGAAAGGTTGGGGCCTCAAATAATGTGACCAATGATCTAGAGCTCTTACCATAGCATAGAACTCCTTATCATAAGTGGAATAATTCAATTTGCCTTGACTCATCTTCTCACTGAAATAGGCAATGGGTCGCCCACCTTGAATCAATACGGCACCAATTCCTTTCCCACTTGCGTCACATTCCACCTCAAATGGCTTGGAAAAGTCCGGAAGTGCTAATATGGGTGTGTGGCACATCTTCTCCTTGACTTCTTCAAACGCCTTTTGAGCTTGGGGTGTCCATTCGAACACGCCTTTCTTGGTACACTCGGTGATGGGAGCCATGAGTGTGCTGAAGTTCTTGATGAACCTTCTATAAAAGGAAGCAAGTCCATGAAATGAACGAACCTCCGTGAGCGTTTTTGGACTAGGCCATGATTGAATTGCTTCAATCTTGCTAGGATCCACTGTTACGCCATCACCTGAAACTATATAACCAAGAAACATAACTTCATATAGTAAAAAATCACATTTTTCTAATTTCCCGTACAACTTTTCTTTTCTTAACACAGAAAATACTTGAAAAAGGTGATCGAAATGAGATTCTTCATCTCTTGAATAGATGAGAATGTCATCCAAGTATACTACCACGAACTTGCCAAGAAATGGCCTTAGCACTTCATTCATCAATCTCATGAACGTGCTAGGGGCATTGGTAAGTCCAAATGGCATGACGAGCCATTCATACAACCCATGCTTTGTCTTGAACGCCGTCTTCCATTCATCCCCTTCTCTCATGCGAATCTGATGATATCCACTTCTCAAATCTACTTTGGAGAAGACTTTGGAACCACTCAATTCATCAAGCATATCATCGAGTCTTGGGATTGGAAATCTGCACTTGATAGTAATGTTGTTAACGGCTCTACTATCAATACACATTCTCCAAGTACCATCCTTTTTAGGAACCAACAAAGCTGGCACGGCACATGGACTCATGGATTCACGTACATAACCCATACCCATTAGTTCTTCAATTTGTCGTTGTAACTCCTTAGTTTCAAAAGGGTTACATCTATAGGCGGGTTTATTTGGCAAAGGTGCTCCGGGAATGAGATCAATTTGATGCTCAATTCCTCGTATGGGTGGTAGTCCCTTAGGTAATTCATCCGGAAAAACATCCTCAAAATCTTTAATTAGTTGGGCTAATTTAGGATTTCGAGCAACAAAGTTTTCGTGGATTTCTTTGGAGTATAGTAGGAACATTTCTGCCTCAACTTCTAACTCCCTCTCAAACTCTCTAAAAGACATTAAGGATACTTCTTTTGGTGGTATTTGTGTTGGTGAAAAACGTGGGGGTGGTAAAGGGTGTAGTTTTTTCTTCCTCCCTTCATGAACTATAGTGTATGTGTTGTGGTACCCATCATGTAGAGATCTTTTATCAGTTTGCCACGGTCTACCAAGTAGAATATGACAAGCATCCATAGACACAACATCACATAATATGGAATCACAATACGAACCAATGCAAAAGGAGACCATGCATTGCTTCCTAACCCCGGTACTAGCATTAGAGTCTAACCAACTCAATTTGTAGGGTTGTGGATGATTGGTGGTCAAAAGACCAAGTTTGGATACTAGGGTTTTAGATACGGTATTAGCCTCACTTCCCCCATCAATAATTAAGTCACATACCTCTTCACCAATTTTGCAACGGGTGATGAAAATGTGTTGTCTTTGAGGGGCAGCATCCTCTTCCACACGTGCTTGCAAGGCCCTTCTAATCACGAGACTCGTCTTCTCCTCTGATTCGGCAATGCAATCATCACAATCATCTTCAATCTCTTCTTCGCCATCCTCAAATTCATCCCAGTTGATGTTTTGAGTGGCCATGAGCTTAACTTCTTGCATAGTTAACGCTCTAGAATTGGGACAATCCTTTTTGTAATGACCTCGCCCTCCACATTTGTAACATACAATGTCACCTATCTTCACGTTCTTCGTGTCCTTCTTTATGGGAATGCTCGGTTTGTTAAAAGGCGGATTTTCCCTTGTAGGAAAAGAAGGTTTTCGTGTCATTTGGGGAATGACAGTAGGTTTCTTCTTCTTCCTCTTAGCATCGAACTTTATGACCAATTTACAAGCTTCCACAAACGTGAGGTTAGTATAACCTTCCAGTCTGTCTTGTAACTCTTGGTCTAATCCAGATATGAAACGCCCCATTTTGAGCTCTTCATTCTCGGTTACTTCACACACAATAGCAAGCCTATCGAACTCCTTTATGTAATCCTCTACAGAATCGCCATTTTGTTGTAGAGTACTCCATTTCACGTATTGGCTTTGCTTATAATTGTGGGGAATGAAACGGTCTTTCATCCGTTTCTTGAGTTTGTCCCAAGTAGAGATAGGAACTTTCCCCTTAAGGGTACGTCCTCTTTGCTCTCCTTGCAACCAACTATCACCATAGCCTTTTAGCTTGACTTTGGCAATCTTGTAGCGTTGAACATCATCATGGATGTCCTTGTATTCAAAGTACCTTTCCAAGGATTTCTCCCATTCTAAGTACTTTTCAGGATCAAGAGTCCCATCAAAGGAAGGGATGTCTACTTTGAGACTTCGATCTTCCCTCCTAGGTGGAGGATCTTCTTCTCGATCTCGCTTATCTTGTTCATTCATGAGTCTTGCCATTAAGGCAGCAAGATTCCCTTGTAGATTGGCATTAGTTTCGGCCAATCTTTCTTGACTAGCAATGGAACGATTGAGAGCTTCCAAGGCTGTCCTTAAATCTTGATTTTCCCCCATGGAGTGTAGGTATACGACCCCTTAGGAAATGTTTTCGAAAAAAATCCCCCTACCTGACGCGCCAAATGATGTGTAAACAAGATGTGAACCTTGTTACAAAAAGTTGTTTTAAGGGGTCTTAATGAAATTTCGTGTTTAATGAAGTGAGAATAGGGGAACACTCAACCCTAAGCTCGGATATAACAAAGGGGAACACTCACCCTTCGCTTGGTGTAGTTAGGAATAGGGATTACTCAACCCACTCGTTTACTACGTAAGTTCTAGGCTTGGGAACACTCGACCAAAACTAGCACTCTTCAAATTTGAAGTAACAAATTTGGACCTTAAAGATGACTTAGATGCAAAGTCACGTTTAAACAACAACTCAAGTGTTTAGCAAATTTCTGGATGTGTTTTCATTCATGCACAGCACACTATTTATAGTAGTGTGAATTACATAGGATTCCATCTCATGCTTATCCATTGCTTGCTTAATTAAGACAGAAAATAACAACTAATAAAGTGGCTTAAGGGCTCATAAGACCGTCCCTTTGACCCTTTATAACAATAGCTAATAACTAACAAACTGATTTAACAAACAAACTGAAATTAACAACCAGCCGAGACTAACAAACAATGCGAAAAACTAGGCTTAAGTTAGGGAACACGTTCAGCCACGTCTAACAACCTCCAACGGCATTTTCCACATGTATCTGACGTGTAAAGCAGCTCCCCATGTGTATCTGACGTGTAAAGCAGCTCCCCATGTGTATCCAACGTGGATCCAACGTGTCACTAGCTCCTAACGTGCAAAATAACTCCTTTGACTCCAGCTCCCTTTATTCTGGCCAACTAACTCCTAAAGCTACGCCACTAACTTAACTAACTAACTTCAGCTAACTAACAACTAATATCACGCCAACTAACATAACCAACTAACCAACTAACTCCTCAATTCATGCCCCATGATCTTTTACTACTAACCGGCTAGTATGGCACACGTTCAACCGATTCCAAATCAGTTTGCAACCGAAATCCTTTAAACGTGCCTTTGAGACAGCTTGGAGAATTGTTAGGTGATTCTTACAAGGTTACTTACACAAAGTGAAGTACAACCCCTTGTAATAATTTTCGGACCAAAACCGTGTAATAGATTAAGGGATGATTTGGACAGAATTACTCCCTTAGTATTTTGTTCAATGGCACCGTTTTGATCGTCTTCCCCTAGACCATGGATAAACGTACCTTGACCATTTTGGTCAATGTTCAAGGGTAAATACATCAATTTCTACCCTAAACTGATCCCTTTTTACCAATATTGACACATATCATCCCATTGGAAATGTTTACGTCATCATATACCCAAAACATCTTCCGTTTGACCGAGGTTGACTAAAATCGATGTATTTCAAGTGTTTAAGACAAGTTCAAGGGTAAATACATCATTTTCAACCCATAACTAATCCCATTTGACCAATCTTGACTCACATCATTCTATTCGAAGTGTTTTAGTCATTTTATAACCAAAACCTGTCTAGTTTGACCAAGTTTAACTCAATTCGATGTCATGGGCTTATGACAAGGTCAAGTGTAAGTACGTCATTTTCTACCCATAACCGATCCCATTTGACAATTATTGACTCATATTGTCCTTTTCAAAGGTTTTATGTCATTTTATACCCAAAACCTCTCCCGATTGAAAAAGTTAAACTCAAATCGATGTATTTCATGTGTTTATGACATGTTCTTGGATAAATACATCATTTTCTACCCAAAACTGATCCAATTAAACCAATATTGACTCATATCGTCCTACTAAAAGTGTTTAGGTCATTTTATACCCAAAACCTCTGCCATTTGACCGTTTTTGACTCAAATCGATCAATTTCAAGTGTTTATGACATATTTAATGTTAAATACGTCATTTTCTACCCTTAACCGATCCTATTTGACCAATATTGACTCATATTGTCCTATTCAAAGTGTTTAGGTCATTTTATACCGAAAACCTCTCCTGTTAGACCGACTTTGACTCAAATCGATATATTTCATGTGTTTATGGCATGTTCTAGGGTAAATTCATCATTTTATACCCATAGTCGATCCCATTTGACCAATATTGTCTCGTATTGTACAATTAGAAGTGCTTAGGTCATTTTATAACCAAATACTCTCCTCTTTGACCGAGTTTGAGACAAATAGATTTATTTCAAGTGTTTATGACTTGTTCAACGGTAAATACGTCAATTTCTACTCTTAAACGATCCTATTTGAGCAATATTGACACATATCATCCTATTCAAAGTGGTTAGGTCATTATATACCCAAAACCTCTCCTTTTTGACCGTGTTTGACTCAAATCGATGTATTTCAAGTGTTTATGACAAGCTCATGGGTAAATACGTCATTTTCAACCCTTAATCGATCCCATTTGACCAATATTGAGTTATATCGTCCTATTCGAAGTGTTTAGGTCATTATATACGCCAAAACCTCTCTTGTTTGAACGAGTTTGACTCAAATTGATATATTTCAAGTGTTTATGACAAGTTCATAAGTAAATATGTCATTTTCTAACCTTAATTGATCTCATCTAACCAATATTGACTCATATCATCCTATTCGAAGTGTTTAGGACATTTTATATCCAAAACCACTCCAATTTGATCGACTTTTACTCAAACTGATGTATTTTAAGTGTTTAAGACATGTTCAAGGGTAAATACACCATTTTCTAACCTTAACCAATCCCATTTTACCAATACTGACTCATATTATTCTATTCAAAGTGTTTAGGTCATTTCATTCCGAAAATCTATCCCGTTTGATCGAATTAGACTCAAATTGATGTGTTTCAAGTGTTTATGACATGTTTATTTGTAAATACGTCCTTTTATATCCAAAACCAATCCCATTAGACCAATATTCACTCCTATCGTCCTTTTATAAGTGTAAAGGGCATTTTATACCCAAAACCTCTCCCGTTTGACTAAGTTTTATTTAAATCGATGTATTTCAAGTGTTTATAACATATTCAAGTGTAAATACATCAATTTCTACCCTTAACTAATCCCATTTGTCCAATATTGACACATATCGTCCTATTCGAAGTGTTTACGTCATCATATACCCAAAACATCTCCTGTTTGACCGAATTTGACTAAAATCAATGTATTTCAAATCTTTATGACAAGTTCAAGGGCAAATACATCATTTTCAACCCATAGCCAATCTCGTTTGACCAATATTGACTCATATTGGTCTATTCGAAGTGTTTTAGTCATTTTATAACCAAACCCTCTCCCGTTTGACCAGGTTTAACTCAAATCAATGTCATGGGTTTATGACAAGGTAAAGGGTAAATACATAATTTTCAACCCATAATCGATCCCATTTGACCAATATTGACTCATATTGTCCTTTTCAAAGGATTTATGTCATTTTATACCTAAAACCTCTCCCGATTGACCGAGTTTAACTCAAATCGATGTATTTCAAGTGTTTATGACATGTTCTTGGATAAATACGTCATTTTCTATCCAAAATCGATCCCATTTAACAATTATGGACTCAAGTTCTACTAGAAGTGTTTAGGTCATTTTATACCCAAAACCTCTCCCGTTTGACCGTGTTTGACTCAAATCGATGTATTTCAAGTGTTTATGATATATTCAATGTTAAATACGTCAATTTCTACCCTTAACTGATCCCATTTGACCAATATTGACTCATATCATCCTATTTGAATGGTTTTGGTCATTATATATCCTAAACTTCTCCTATTTAACCCAGTTTGACTTATATTGATGTATTTCAAGGGTTTATGATAAGTTCAAGGTAAAATACGTCATTTTCTACCCATTACCGATATCATTTGACCAATATTGACTCATATCATCCTATTCGAAGGTTTTATTTCATTTTGTACCCAAACCTCTCTCCTTCGAACGAGTAAGACTAAAATCGATGTATTTTAAGTATTTATCACATGTTTTATGGTAAAAACGTCATTTTCAACCCTTAATTGATCTCATTTGACCAATATTGACGCATATCGTCCTATTGGAAGTGTTTAGGTCATTTTATACCCAAAACTTCTCGTGTTTGACCAAGTTTAACTCAAATCGATGTTAACTATTTATGACAAGTTAAAGGGTAAATACATCATTTTCTACCCATAACTGATCCTATTTGACTAATATTGACTCATATCGTCCTATTCGAAGGTTTTATGTCATTTTATACCCAAATTCTCTTTTGTTTAAATAAGTTAGACTCAAACCGATTTATTTCAAGTGTTTATCACATGTTCTAAGGTAAATACATAATTTTCTACCCTTAATAAAGCCCATTTGACCAATATTGACTCCTATCGTCCTATTCGTTTTGTTTAGGTCATTTTATATCTGAAACCTCTCCCATTTGACCGAGTTTGACTCAAGCCGATGTAATACAAGAGTTTATGACTTGTTCAAGGGAACATACACCATTTTCTACCCTTAACCAATCCCATTTGACCATTATTGAATCATATCGTCCTAATCAAAGTGTTTATGTCATTTTATACCCAAAATCTCTCCTATTTGACCAAGTATGACTCAAATCGATGTATTTCAAGTGTTTATGGCATGTTCTTGGATAAATATATCATTTTCTACCCCAAATAGATCAAATTTGACGAATATTGACTCATATCGTCCTACTAGAAGTGTTTTGGTCATTTTCTACCCAAAACCTCTCCTATTTGACCGAGTTTGACTCAAATCGATGTATTTCAAGTGTTTATGACATTTTCAATGTTAAATATGTTAATTTCTACCCTTAACTGATCCCATTTGACCAATATTGACTTATATCGTCCTATTTGAAGTGTTTAGGTCATTATATATCCAAAACTTCTCTTGTTTGACCGAGTTTACTCATATCGATATATTTCAAGGGTTAACGACAAGTTCAAGGGAAAATACGTCATCTTTTACCCATAATCGATACCATTTGACCAATATTGACTCATATCATCCGATTCAAAGGTTTTATGTCATTTTATACCCCAACCTCTCTCCTTCAAATGAGTTAGACTCAAATCGATGTAATTCAATAATTTATGACATGGTCGAAGGTAAATACATCATTCTCTACCCTTAATTGATCTCATTTGGCCAATATTGGCGCATATTGTCCTATTCGAAGTGTTTAGGTCATTTTATACCAAAAATATCTCCTACATGACCGAGTTTGACTCAAATCGATGTTAAGTCTTTTTAACAAGTTCATGGGTAAATACATCATTTTCTACCCATAACTGATCCCATTTGACCAATATTGACTCATTTCATCCTATTCGAAGGTTTTATGTCATTTTATAACCAAAATCTCTCTCGGTTAAATGAGTTAGACTCAAATCATTGTCTTTCAAGTGTTTATCACATGTTCTAAGGTAAATACGTCATTTTCTACCCTTAATGGATCCCATTTGACCAATATTGACTCATATTGTCCTATTCAAAGTGTTTAGGTCATTATATACACCAAACCTCTCCCAATTGACCGAGTTTTACTCAAATCGATGTATTTCAAGTGTTTATAACAAGTTCATTAGTAAATATGCCATTTTCTACCCTCAATCGATCCCATTTAACCATTATTGACTCATATCATCCTATTAAAAGTGTTTAGGACATTTTATATCCGAAACCACTCCAATTTGACCGACTTTTACTCAAACTAATGTATTTTAAATGTTTAAGACATGTTCAAGGGTAAATACACCATTTTCCCCTTAACCGATCGCATTTCACCAATACTGACTCATATTGTTGTATTCGAAGTTTTTAGGTCATTTTATACCAAAAACCTCTCCTGTTTGACCGAATTAGACTGACATTGATGTATTTCAAGTGTATATGACATGTTTAATTGTAAATACGTCCTTTTATACCAAAACCAATCCCATTTGACCAATATTTACTCATATCGTCCTTTTAGAAGTGTAAAGGTCATTTTTTTACCCAAAACCTCTCCCATTTGAGTGAGTATGACTCAAATTGATGTATTTTAAGTGTTTATGACATGTTCAAGCTTAAATACGTCAATTACTACCCTTAACTGATCCCATTTGACCAATATTGACACATATCATCCTATTCGAAGTGTTTACGTTATCATATTCTCAAAACATCTCTTGTTTGACCGAGTTTCACTAAAATCGATGTATTTCAAGTGTTTATGACAAGTTAAAGGGTAAATACAACATTTTCAACCCATAACAAATCCCATTTGACCAATCTTGATTCATACCGTTCTATTCGAAGTGTTTCATTCATTTTATAACTAAAACCTCTCTCGTTTGACCAAGTTTAACTCAAATCGATGTCATGGGTTTATGACAAGGTCAAGGGTAAATTCATCAGTTCCTACCCATAACCGATCCCATTTGACCAATATTGACTCATATTGTCCTTTTCAAAGGTTTTATGTCATTTTATACCCAAAACCTCTCCCGTTTGACCGAGTTTAACTCAAATTGATGAATTTCAAGTGTTTATGACATGTTCTTGGATAAATACGTCATTTTCTACCCAAAATCGATCCAATTTAACCAATATTGACTCATATCGTCCTTCTAGAAGTGTTTATGTCATTTTATACCCAAACCTCTCCGATTAGACCGTGTTTGACTCAAATCGATGTATTTCAAGTGTTTATGACATATTCAATGCTAAATACGTCAATTTCTACCCTTAACTGATCCCATTTGACCAATATTGACTCATATCGTCCTATTTGAAGTGTTTAGGTCATTATATATCCCAAACTTCTCCCGTTTAACCGAGTTTGACTAATATTGATGTATTTCAAGTATTTATGACATTCAAGGTAAAATACGTCATTTTCTAACCATTAACGATATATTTTGACCAATATTGACTCAAATCATCCTATTCGAAGGTTTTATTTCATTTTGTACCCAAACCTCTCTCCTTTAAACGATTTGGACTCAAATCAATGTATTTCAAGTATTTATCACATGTTCTAGGGTAAATACATCATTTCCTACCCTTAATTGATCCCATTTGATCAATATTAACGTATATAGTGCTATTCGAAGTGTTTAGGTCATTTTATACTCAAAACCTCTCCTGTTTGACCAAGTTTGACTCAAATCGATGTTAAGTGTTTATGACAAGTTCAAGGGTAAATACATCATTTTGTACCCATAACTAATCCTATTTGACTAATATTGACTCATATCGTCCTATTCGAAAGTTTTCTGTCATTTTATACCCAAAATCTCTCTTGTTTAAATGAGTTAGACTTAAATCGATGTATTTTAAGTGTTTATCACATGTTATAAGGTAAGTACATTATTTTCTACCCTTAATCGATTGCATTTGACTAGTATTGACTCCTATTGTCCTATTCGATGTGTTTTTGTCATTTTATATCCGAAACCTCTCCTGTTTGACCAAGTTTGACTCAAGCCGATGTACTTCAAGTGTTTATGATATGTTCAAGGGTATATACTCCATTTTTTACCCTTAACTGATCCCATTTGACCAATATTGACTCATATTGTCCTATTCGAAGTGTTAAGGTCATTTTATACCCAAAACCTCTCTTTTTTGACCGAGTTTGACTCAAATTGATGTATTTTAAGTGTTTGTGACATGTGCTTGGATAAATGCGTCATTTTCTACCCTAAACCTATCGAATTTGACCAATATTGACTCATATCGCCCTACTAGTAGTGTTTATGTCATTTTCTACCCAAAACCTATCCTATTTGACCGAGTTTGACTCAAATCGATGTATTTCAAGTGTTTATGACCTATTCAATGTTAAATACGTTAATTTCTACCTTTAACTGATCCCATTTGACCAATATTGACTCATATCGTCCTATTTGAAGTGTTTAGGTCATTATATATCCTAAACTTCTCCCGTTTAACCGAGTTTGACTAATATTGATGTATTTCAAGTGTTTATCACATTCATGGTATAAAAGGTCATTTTCTAACCATTACCGATATAATTTGACCAATATTGACTCAAATCATCCTATTCGAAGGTTTTATTTCATTTTGTACCCAAACCTCTCTCCTTCGAACGAGTAAGACTAAAATCGATGTATTTTAAGTATTTATCACATGTTTTATGGTAAAAACGTCATTTTCAACCCTTAATTGATCTCATTTGACCAATATTGACGCATATCGTCCTATTGGAAGTGTTTAGGTCATTTTATACCCAAAACTTCTCGTGTTTGACCAAGTTTAACTCAAATCGATGTTAACTATTTATGACAAGTTCAAGGGTAAATACATCATTTTCTACCCATAACTGATCCTATTTGACTAATATTGACTCATATCGTTCTATTCGAAGGTTTTATGTTATTTTATACCCAAAATCTCTTTTGTTTAAATGAGTTAGACTTAAACCGATTTATTTCAAGTGTTTATCACATGTTCTAAGGTAAATACATCATTTTCTACCCTTAATAATTCCCATTTGACCAATATTGACTCCTATCGTCCTATTCGTTTTGTTTTGGTCATTTTATATCTAAAACCTCTCCTGTTTGACCAAGTTTGACTCAAGCCGATGTATTTCAAGTGTTTATGATATGTTCAAGGGTACATACTCCATTTTCTACCCTTTACTAGATCCCATTTGAGCAATATTGACTCATATCGTCCTATTCGAAGTGTTAAGGTCATTTTATACCCAAAACCTCTCTTTTTTGTCCGAGTTTGACTCAAATTGATGTATTTCAAGTGTTTATAACATGTGCTTGGATAAATGCATCATTTTCTACCCAAAACCTATTGAATTTGACCAATATTGACTCATATCACCCTACTAGAAGTGTTTTGGTCATTTTCTACCCAAAACCTCTCCTATTTGACCGAGTTTGACTCATTCGATGTATTTCAAGTGTTTATGACATTTTCAATGTTAAATACGTTAATATCTACCCATAATTGATCCCATTTGACCAATATTGACTCATATCGTCCTATTTGAAGTCTTTAGGTCATTATTTATCAAAAACTTCTATCCTTTAAATGAGTTAGTCTCAAATCGATGTATTTCATGAATTTATCATATGGTCTATGGTAAATACATCATGTTCTACCCTTGATTGATCCCACTTGACCAATATTGACACATATTATCTTATTCAAAGTGTTTAGGTCATTTTATAACAAAAAGATCTCCTACTTGACCGAGTTTGACTCAAATCAATGTTAAGTGTTTTTGATAAGTGATGTGCTTGTTTTAGAGCATGTTTATTACCTTATTTTAGTGTCAAGTCTTGTATTTTTTTTATTAGTTTTTGTATATTATGCTTGATTTCACTTTGATCTTGTCTTCGAGTTGTCTTAAGTTCATTTCAGGTTCTATTGATGATTTTGAGGTGAAATGTGATGTATTTGAGCCTTTGACACACATATCACTTGGGTAAATGTTTCAAGACACTCATGAAGATCCCACAAAGTTCAAAAATTAGGGAAGTGAAAGAGGAATGCATGGTCTCAAATTAGACCGAATCTGAGACACATTCGATCGAATGGTGCAGATTCGATCGAATCTGTGCCACATTCGGTCGGGTGCAAGGCAAACTTCAGAGCTTTTAAGTCCTTCCCACTGGAAAGGATGAATGGAACTCATTCGGGCGAATAAGCTTCCATTTGACCGAATCACCCTTTACATTCGGGCGAATGGTGGACAGGGATTGATTCTTTGGAGCCTCTGGAATGGGCGAATGGAAGTGCATTCGGGCGAATGGAGTTGTATTCGGCTAAATGGGACTTGAATTCGTATATTTTTCATGTTTTGTTATAAATACGACTCCCTCTGATGAGAGGAAAGGTAGCTAGTATTATATTTTTTATGCACTTTTAGTTTTCTTTAGCCTACAAATTCTTTTAGTTATAGCTTTCAGTTTTCAGTTTTCAGTTTTCTCAACACTTTGTCGTTTAAATTCTGATCGTGGGTAATACATTGAAGCTTTTGTGAGTTTTAATCTATTCCTTTGCTCTTAATTCATTCGTTTTATTACATTGCATGTTTAGTTCTATATTTGTCATTTATTAGCATAATTTCTGATTTGCTTTCATTCTCGTGATTTCCTTCCATGTTCGTTTCATTTGCGTTGTTGAATATCTTTATGCTGTTAATCATGAATATGTGTGAGTAGTTCTTTTAGGGGTTTTGATTGGTGAAACACTAGGAAAGCTATAATCTTTATTGCTTAAGGTTATAGGAATGATGATAATAAGTAGTTTCGGAATCCAATGCAAATCTTGTCCTACCACTCCTTTGGAGACATAGGGCGATTATAGGTCATTCGTTGTGATTTGTGGAACCACCAACTTCCTCTCGTATTCTGGGATGTCCATGCTAGTTATTATCAGATTTTCTCTAACCTATCATGTTCGGTTTTGAAAGCTTCATTTCTAGGGTGAACCTAATCTTGTCCCCGTTTTTCTCTATTTGATTTACCGCTTAATTCATCGTGATCTACATTCTCGTTGTTAGTTTAGTTGTTTTTCTAAATCCAAATAGTCCGGCTGTGTTAAGAGTTAAAGTCTTTATATACCTTGTCCTCGTGGTTCGACCCCCTACTCTACTATACTCGTATAGTTTTGTAGGTTGGAATAAATTTTGTTTGCATAACTTGTCTTTTTGTTAAAGACCTAAAATACCGGTTATCAAAATGGCGCCGTTGCCGGGGACAAGGCGTAATATTTATACTTTTCTGTTTTTAATATAACTTTATTTTATTTCATTTCATTTCTGTTTTTGTTTTTCTTTTTGGTTGTCTTTGACTTTGCTGTTTGCATGCCCCAAAGCACGCGTAGGTAAAATCAGCCAATTACCCCTTATAATCTTGAAATCCAACGTGTGAGTAGACAACGCCCTTTAAAGCACACCTCACAATATGTCCAAAACCCATCCATATCCATAATGGCTGACGAACATCAATTGTTTGGTCAATTCAGAACTCTTGGCTCAAAAGAGTTCCAAGGGGGTGTAGTACTTCCTATTGCCACTACATCTTACCAAATACACCCTCAGTTCACCAAAATGGTTAAGGAAACACCCTTTAGTGGCTTAATGAATGAATGTCCTCTTCAACATTTAGAGGCATTCTCAGATATTTGTGGACTTATCCCTCCTTGCCCTAATAGCCCTGATTATGTGCGAATACACCTGTTTCATTTGAGTCTAGCGAGAGATGCCAAAGATTGGTACAAATGCTTAGAACCCAATTCAATTGTTAATTTGGCTCAACTGAAAACCGTATTTATAGAAAGGTTCTATCCTACGGTTCGAACGCAAGATTGGCGTAAGAATATTACGTCATTCACCCAAGAGGATGATGAGAACCTTAGTGCTACTTGGGAGTAGATTTAAAAGAATGATTAGAGCATGCCCCCACCATGAGTACGGGGAAAACCATCTCAACACATTCTTCTACGATGGTCTTAATGACTCAACCAAAGCACTTATAGACTCAACTGTAGGTGGCCAACTTTCCAAAATTCCTTGCACCTAGGTAAAAGCCAAAATAGAGGAAGTCGCTAAGAATAGTGCCTGGGGAGGAACTAGGAGTTAGGGATTACCTAGAGGGATGATAGACACAACTAACTTGGACAATATAAGCACCAAAATAGAAGCTGTTATTGATAAATAGTTGTCCAAACTAAGCCTAGCCGGTAGTTTGAACACCCCTCCAGTGCGTGAAAGGCACTTTGTATGTGCCATATATGGGGGTACCAACCATGATACATCTTATTTTGGTGGTTCGTACTCCAAGCACGTAGCTGCAGTTGACTATGAAGGGTATAACCTAGAACCGCAGGTGATAAACTATGATAGTTATGGGTATAACCCTGATCATGTAGCAGCCCTTAACTATAGTGGACAAGGACAAGGAGTAGGGTATGAGTAGCAACCTTTTCCGAACCAATCGTACAAGCCTCCCTTTAACTCAAACCAAAACCAGGGAAACTTCCACATGGGATACAATAGAAATGCTTAAGGTGGGTTTAACAACCAAGGTTTCTAGGGGAACCAAACTAATGGGAATGTACCTAGGCCTAATGTGTATAGACCCCCAGGGTTTAACCAAGGACCTAGAAATGGTTTAAACCTACCTTTCCCGCCTAATCAACCTCATCATGTGGCTTCTCAACCACAACATAGTCATACATCAACCAATGACCATTCAGCCTCCCAAGTAACAACTCTTGCTCAGCAGAACCAGAGTCTAAGTCAGATTAATCAGACTCTTATCCCAAAAATACAACAACTTCAAGCTCAGCAAAAGTTGTTTGAAACTCAACTAGCCCAAATGGCTAATCCTCCTGCACCTCCACTATTCCTGTCTCACCCTCAACCTAACCCCTCTACACAACCTCCACCTCAACACCTGAACCCAAACCAACACACTACTCCACCTGAGATTAGGGACTTAGTATGACGGTCCTTTATATTTGGTTGATGCATTTTTGGTATGGGTGAGTGATGAGACAAGAGTGCATAAAAATGGAAAAGAGGAGGAACAAGGTAAGGGGTCAGTAGTTGAGAATAAAAGAGGAGAGGAGGATGTCAATGTTCAGACAGGGAGTGAGAAGCCAGTTGATGTGTTTACTGATGTGTTTGATTTGTTTGTGGTTTAGGATCGTTTTGGAGTGGATTAGATGAATTAGAAAACAAATTCGTCTCAAAAGGAAACAAGATAAACACGCAAGGTAGAAACGGGTCTAAATTGCGTGTAGGAGAAATAATCTGGACCAAACACGAAGTAAGGCTAGATTATAGAGCTTATACTAACTAGCACTAAGCAAAGAGAGTATAAGTTTGTGAAACACCAAGTAACACACGAAATTCACAAAGAAAATCAGATTCTGTTCTATTTCTTTCACTCTTGTTCCAAATGAATTGGCAAGTGCCCTATTTATAGGAAGCTTTACAAATCCTTTAGCTTCCTATCTTATACGTTTAAAACAGAAGAAACAAGCCTCAATAAAGCTTTGTAACTCCTTTTTGAAATTCAAAACAGAATTTAAAAACTGAATTCAAATTGAGCATGATTCAAGCCTTGAATCACGCTTTGACTAAGTCATTATTTGACTGATTATTTGAGCAGCTATTTCGTGCATATTTGACAGAAAATAACCTCCCTAATTAAAGTTTTAAACGACTAAAATAAACAGCAAATAAATCATAATTATTCTCCCACAGAAAATGCCTTGAATCAAGCTGACGTTAATTGTGCTGTTTGAAACTTCTTGTTGATCGTATCCTTAACTGGTCAATACGTCCTCTTTGCTCTCTTCCCATTTAAGGCAAGAAACAAAAGGATTAATTGAAGAGAATCCCACGAAATTATCACCCAAGGACTTGGACTTTCCGTGGATGAACAAGGCATGGACCGTCGTTTGAACTTCTGGAACTTTACGGACTTTATTGCTTGCTACCATATCATTCTCCCCCTCTTCGGAAAAGTTTGCCCTCAAACTTTCATCATCTAGATATGGGCTCAAGTCTCCCACATTGAACGTTGCACTTACGCCACCAAAATCACTAGGTAGATCAATCTTGTAAGCGCTTTCCCCAATTTTTTCCAAGACTTGAAAGGGACCATCTGATCTAGGCATGAGCTTATTTTTCCTAAGGTTAGGAAAACGTTCCTTCCTTAAATGTAGCCAAACCAAGTCACCTTTAGCAAATGTAGGTTGTTTTCGGTTCTTATTTGCACGGTCTTTGTAGACTTTGTTCATAGCTTCAATCTTCTTTTTTATTTTGGTGCATGTTTTCTGAAATGCTTCCCACCTCTTCTTAGGTTCTCCATGTATTAAATCTCCTTTAGGCAAGGGAATTAACTCAATGGGCAGCAAAGGATTAATCCCATACACCACTTCAAAAGGACTACGAGCAGTGGTAGAAGAAGGAGACCTATTGTAAGCGAATTCAGCATGGGCTAACTTAACATCCCAATCCTTTTGAGTTCTACTCACTAGACCTCGTAACAACGCACCAAGGGTTCTATTAGTCACTTCTGTTTGACCATCCGTTTGTGGATGATGAGAAGTACTAAATAGGAGCTTAGTTCCCACCAATTTCCACAAAATCCTCCAAAAATGACTAAGAAACTTAGTATCCCTATCCGAAACAATGGACCTTGGAACCCCATGTAAACGAATGATTTCTCTAAAGTATAAATCAGCAACTTTAGAAGCATCATCTGTTTTGTGACATGGAATAAAATGCGCCATTTTAGAAAAACGGTCCACCACCACCATGATACTATCCTTCCCCCTTTGAGTCCTAGGGAGACCCACAATAAAATCCATGCTCACTCCTTCCCATGGAACATCAGGAACGGGTAATGGAGTGTAAAGACCCTTGTGAAAAGTACTCTTGGACTTTTGACAAGTAGAACACCTTTCCACAATGTGAGTTACGTCCTTGATCATATGAGGCCAATAGAAATGTTCTTGAAGCATTCCTAATGTCTTATGTATTCCAAAATGACCAGCAATTCCTCCCCCATGGATTTCACGAACCAAGAGTTCACGCACACCATTCTTAGGCACACAAAGTTTGTTGCCTTTGAATAAGAACCCATCTTGAACTGTGTAGTCTTGAGTAGGTTTCTTGAATTTTCCAGAAAAATCCTCATCTTCTTCATAGTGATTTTTCAAATGTTCAAACCCAAGAATCTTCGTATGAACCATAGCTAATAGATAGCTTCTCCTTGATAATGCATCAGCCACAACATTCTTCTTCCCTTCTTTGTACCTCGAACTGAATGTAAATGATTGAAGAAATTCAACCCATTTAGCATGTCGGTGATTAAGCTTCTGCTGTCCATGAATGAATTTCAAGGCTTCATGATCCGAATGTAAAACAAACGGTTTTGGCCTTAGGTAATGAGACCAATGATCTAGAGCCCGAACAATAGCATAGAACTCACGATCATAATTCGAATAATTAAGCTTAGCACCACTTAATTTTTCGCTGAAATAACAAATGGGTCTCTTTCCTTGAATAAGAACAGCACCAATACCCACGCCACTTGCATCACATTCAACCTCAAACAGTTTATCAAAATCTGGCAATGTAAGAACCGTTGTATTGCACAATTTCTCTTTGATTTCTTCAAAGGCTTTTTGAGCAGATTCACTCCAAATGAACGCACCTTTCTTCAATAACTCGGTCAAAGGAGCTGTGATTGTTGAGAAATTCTTGATAAAGATTCTGTAAAATGAAGCAAGACCATGAAAGCTCCTCACTTCATGCACATCTTTCGGCACTTTCCAAGTTGAAATAGCCTTCACCTTTTCTGGATCAACCTGTACTCCTTCACTAGATACAACATATCCTAGGAAAGTAATATGCTTACACATGAAAGCACACTTTTCCAACTTCCCATACAATCTGTTAGTCCTTAAAACCTCAAATAAAGATTTTAAATGTAACAAATGTTCATCTATGGATTTGCTATATACTAGAATATCATCTAAATATACAACAATGAATTTGTTGAGAAAAGGACGCAGTACCTCATTCATGAGTCTCATGAAAGAGCTAGGGGCATTGCAAAGACCAAATGGCATGACAAGCCATTCGTATAAGCCTTGCTTGGTCTTAAAAGCTGTTTTCCATTCATCACCTTCACGAATTCTCATTTGGTGATAGCCACTTCTCAAATCAATTTTACTGAAAATCTTGGCTCCACTCAACTCATCAAACATGTCTTGAAGCCTCGGCATAGGAAATCTGTATTTGATAGTAATATTATTGATTGAACGACTATCAATACACATTCTCCAAGTTCCCTCTTTCTTAGGTACTAAAAGAGCAGGAACAGCACATGGACTAAGGCTTTCGCGCACATATCCCCTTTCTATAAGTTCTTCAACTTGTCTTTGCAACTCTTTGGCCTGATCGGGACTACATCTGTAGGCTGGCTTATTAGGCAATTGAGCTCCCGGAATCAAGTCAATAGCATGTTCAATACCTCGAAATGGAGGCAGGCCTTGTGGCAAATCACTAGGAAATACATCAGAAAATTCCTCTAGCAATTTCTTCAAAGGCAATGAGTTAGTAACATTGGAAAGGTTATCATCAACAGGTTTAATAACAAGAAAAAAACCCTTCCCCTTCCATAGCATACTCACGCTCAAACTCACGTTTTGAAACCAGAAAATTAGGTTTCTTCTCCATCATAGGTTCAATCTTTGGAGGCAAAGGAAGTAACCTGATTTTCTTTCCTCCATGAGCAGTGACCGTATAAACATTAGAAACGCCATCATGCAACGCATTTCTATCAAATTGCCATGGTCTTCCAAGTAAAATATGACACGCACTCATAGGCAGAATATCACACCAACGTTCATCATGAAAATTTCCAATTGTAAAAGAAACTAGAGCTTGTTTCTTAACCTTTAAACCCGTATCATTATCTAGCCAATTTAACTTGTATGGTTTAGCATGCTCACGAGTAGGTAATTTCAGTTTACTTACAAGTTCTTTAGAGGCCACATCTGTACAAGAACCACCATCTACAATCACATCACAAAGCTTGTCTCGTACCTTGCATCTGGTATGGAAAAGATTCTCTCTTTGTTGGACATCTTTGAGAGGTTCAGAATGTAGGATCCTCCTCATAACACCACACAATGGAGTGGCGTCTTCTTCAGCTCCATATTCCTCATATTCCTCTTCTTCTTCCTCATTTTCTTCGGAATTATACCCTCCTTCATGAATGGTGAGTGTATTCCGTTTTGGACATTCACTAGCAATATGCCCCTTTTCATGGCATTTGTAACACGTTCTCTTGGAAGCTTCTTGCTTGAAATCCGTTTTTCCTCCTTTGAATGAGTTAGGAGTAAAAATGGATTTGGCAGCAACTTCACCCTTTCCTACGGAAGGAAAAGCTTTGTAAGGAGGCCTCGAAGTAGGCCTTGGCCTATCTTCTTTGTGTTGTGCCTCAACCTTTCTGGCAGCTTTCACAACTTCTTCATAGGTGGAATAAGGTAGGAGATCCACCTTATTAGAAATTGGTTTTGACAACCCTTTGGTAAAACGCACAATTTTGAGTGGCTCTCTCTCTTGCATATCACACACCAAACTGAGTGTCTCAAATTCTCGCACATATTCATCAACACTTCGTTCCCCTTGAGCTAGGCGAGTCAATTTTACATATTGATCTTGCTCATACTCACGTGGAATCCAACGTTGCTCCATCTTTTTCCTGAGTTTCACCCATGACTCAATCTTACCCTTTCCTTCTCTTCTCCTTTTGGCCTTCAGATTATCATACCAAAGTCCAGCAAGTTTGGTTAACTTTAGAATCGCCATTTTACAACTCCTAGCATCATCATACTCCTTATACTCAAAGATACTCTCCAATCTACGTACCCAATCAAAAAAAACTTCTGGATCATTAGAACCATCGAATTCGGGAAGATCAAGTTTGAGACTTCTATCTTCTTGGTAACCACGAAATTGTGATTCCCCATGGGTGGGTGTGGAATTGGAATGTTCTAATTCCTGTAACTTTCTACCTTGTTTAAGGCATAGGTCAGCAATGGCATCCATACGTGTTTCATGCTTTTTCATTTCGTCATGCATTTCCTGGAGTTTTCCAAGAATGTCTTTCATCGCTTCGTGAGATGTTGAGTTGGATGAACTCGAAGCCATACTCCAAAGCCTTTGCTCTGATACCAACTGATGTGTTTACTGATGTGTTTGATTTGTTTGTGGTTTAGGATCGTTTTGGAGTGGATTAGATGAATTAGAAAACAAATTCGTCTCAAAAGGAAACAAGATAAACACGCAAGGTAGAAACGGGTCTAAATTGCGTGTAGGAGAAATAATCTGGACCAAACACGAAGTAAGGCTAGATTATAGAGCTTATACTAACTAGCACTAAGCAAAGAGAGTATAAGTTTGTGAAACACCAAGTAACACACGAAATTCACAAAGAAAATCAGATTCTGTTCTATTTCTTTCACTCTTGTTCCAAATGAATTGGCAAGTGCCCTATTTATAGGAAGCTTTACAAATCCTTTAGCTTCCTATCTTATACGTTTAAAACAGAAGAAACAAGCCTCAATAAAGCTTTGTAACTCCTTTTTGAAATTCAAAACAGAATTTAAAAACTGAATTCAAATTGAGCATGATTCAAGCCTTGAATCACGCTTTGACTAAGTCATTATTTGACTGATTATTTGAGCAGCTATTTCGTGCATATTTGACAGAAAATAACCTCCCTAATTAAAGTTTTAAACGACTAAAATAAACAGCAAATAAATCATAATTATTCTCCCACAGAAAATGCCTTGAATCAAGCTGACGTTAATTGTGCTGTTTGAAACTTCTTGTTGATCGTATCCTTAACTGGTCAATACGTCCTCTTTGCTCTCTTCCCATTTAAGGCAAGAAACAAAAGGATTAATTGAAGAGAATCCCACGAAATTATCACCCAAGGACTTGGACTTTCCGTGGATGAACAAGGCATGGACCGTCGTTTGAACTTCTGGAACTTTACGGACTTTATTGCTTGCTACCATATCACCAGTAGAGAGTGAGGAAGAGAAGAGGAAGAGGATTGAGGAGAGAAGAGGTTATAATGGTTATATGGACCCCAGATTCCTTTTCCCTATAGGAAAGTTGAGAAGCAACTTAATGATAAGTTCAAGAAGTTTCTTGAACATCTACAGAAGATGGAGAAGAACATCCCATTCCTCGATGCTATGGCACAGATGCCAAAGTATGCTAAGTTCTTGAAGGACTTATTGTCCAACAAGAAAAAGCTTGAGGAAGAGGTAATCAGTCTCCCTATCAGGTTAGCTCCATACTATAAGGGAAAATGCCTATGAAGGAGCGAGATCCCAGTCCTTATAACCTCCCTGTGAAGTTGGGAAGCCTTGATCCTAAAGGGGCACTCTCCGATCTAGGGGCTTCGATTAGTTTTTTGCCTCTATCGATCGCCAAAAAGCTCCCCTTTAACCTCATACCTTCAAGGAAAATGATCCAACTCGCTGATAGGAGCATTAAAGTGCATATGGAGAGCTTAACGACATACCTATTTAGGTAGGAGAACTAGTGGTCCCTTGTGATTTTATAGTAATGGAAATGGAAGAGGACCCTTATACTCCACTTATCTTGGGCAGAGCCATTCTGAAAACACTTTGGGCAGTTATTAATTTCCATGATAATACCATAACGGTAAATGAGCCCAAGTGAAGATAGTCTTCAAAATGTCTCCTCTTTTAGAGAAGCCTATGGTTGAGCAGGTTTGTCGCCTTGAAGTAGGCAATAGGGAGAGTGAGGATTGTTACAGGGACAGGGAAATAGAGGTTGGGTATCAAATGAATGATGAGGATACCTCTATAATAGATGAGCAGTTGGAGGGCCGATTAGATAAGGCCTAGGATTATAAGAGAAAGGAAGCAGAGTATGAGAAACTTTGAGAGGTTGAGGAAGGTATTATGCATAAGGGGGAAAGTCCTAAGCCTTCCCCCCAAGTGACTTTGAAACCTTTACCTATTAGCCTAAAATATGTCTATCTTGATGATGATGAAGACATCCCTGTCATAGTGAATTCTGAGCTTGATGACATTTCGTTGGAAAAGCTACTTGTTTTATTAAGGAAATATCGAGATGTCATCGGGTATTCACTAGGTGATTTGAAAGGGATTAGTCCATCCCTTGTTATGCACCGGTTTTATCTTGACGATGAACATTTTTCCTCCATTGAGCCACAAAGAAGGCTGAATCTAAACATAAAATAGGTAGTTAAGGATGAAATCCTCAAAATCCTCAAGGCTGACATCATCTACTCAATTTCAGATAGTAGATGGGTTAGCCCAGTTCATGTTGTTCCTAAAAAGAGAGGAATAATCATTGTCGAGAATGATAGAGGAGAGATGATCCCCACTAGAGCCACCACAGGATGGCAAGTTTGCATTGATTATCACAAACTCAATAAGGCTGTAAGAAAGGATCACTTTCCCTTACCCTTCATTGACGAGATGCTTGAAAGATTGGCCAGGCAAAGGAACTATTGTTTTCTAGATGGTTACTCGGGTTTCTTTCAAATCCCAATCCTCCTCGAGGATTAATAGAAAACAACTTTCACTTGTCCTTTTGGGACTTTTGCCTATAAAAGAATGCCCTTCGGTTTATGAAATGCTCCATCCACTTTCCAGAGGTGCAGGTCGGCTATATTTACTGATATGTTAGAGGACTTCATGGAAGTGTTCATGGATAATTTTTCTGTTGGAGGGTTTTCTCTTGACACTTGCTTGACACATCTCGAGAAAGTTTTATTAAGGTGTCAAGAAACGAATCTTGTACTAAATTGGGAGAAATGTCACTTTTTAGTTCAAGAAGGCATTGTCCTAAGCCACAAAGTATCTTTCAAAGGCATAGAGGAAGATCCTACTAAAATTGATGTGATAAGGAATCTTCCTGTACCTACCTCAGTTAAAGGAGTACGATCCTTTCTTGGACACACAGGATTCTATAGGCATCTCATCTTAGGATTTTCGACTTTAGCAAAACCCTTGAATGAATTGCTTCAGAAAGATGTCGATTTTAACTTTGATGAGAGATGCCTTAATGCCTTTAACAGGCTAAAGGAAGCTCTAATATCTGCGCCCATTGTGTAAGCTCTGGATTGGAGTTTGCCATTTAAACTAATGTGCGATGCCAGTGATATTTGTTTTGGTGCTATCCTTAGGCAGAAAAAGGAAGGAAAGCACCACGTTATATGTTATATCAATTAAACACTGGATCTTGCACAGCGTAACTACTCTACAACTTAAAAGGAAATGCTGGCGGTAGTCTATGCTTTTGAGAGACTGCGCCAATATTTAATTTGTTCAAAAGTTGTAGGTTTCACTAATCAATCGGCTCTGAAGTTTTTAATGACAAAGAGAGATGCAAATATGAGGTTGATCCATTAGGTGCTCCTATTACAGGAGTTCGATTTTGAGTAAAAGATAGGAAGGGTAGCGAAAATGTGGTAGCTGACCATTTGTCTAGGTTACCCGAGTTTAATAATGACGCCTTACCTACCCAAGACAAAATGGTCGAAGAAACCCTAATGACAGCAATAGTAGTTGGGAAAGCCCCTTGGTTCGCGGATATAGCGAATTATTTAGCTTGTGGAGAACTTCTAGAGTTCGAATCAAACGCTATGAAAAAGGCTTTCTTTGGTAAAGTCTGGAATTTCTTTTGGGATGACCCCTACTTATTTCATGCCTACACTGACGGCATAATCTGCCGTTGTGTCACTGAAGAGGAAGTTCCCAAGATCCTAACTCACTGTCATTCATACGCGTGTGGCGACCACCATGGTATAATGAACACTTCTGCTAAGGTCGCCACCACGGGTTTCTATTGGCCAACATTACATAAGGATGTTGAAACTTTTGTGAAGAGCTATGAGAGATGCCAAAAATTCGGCAACATCTTAATACAAAATGAGATGCCTCAGAACTATATCCTTGAGTGTGAAGTGTTTGACTATTGGGGAATTGACTTTATGGGCCCATTTGTTTCATCTTATGGGAACCAATATATATTAGTAGGGATTGACTATTGTCTAAGTGGGTGGAGGCCATCGCCTCACCTACAAACGATCACAAAGTAGTTATTAAGCTTTTTAAAAGCATAATCTTCCCTTGATTCGGTGTTCCCAAAATAGTCATAAGTGATGGGGGTTCACACTTTGCTAAGCACGAACTGAATAATTTATTAAAAAATTATGGAGTCATGCACAAAGTCGGTTCACCCTACCATCCCCAAACTCTAGGACAGGTGGAAATAGCCAATAGGGAAATTAAGTGAATTCTTGAAAAGGTGGTAAACCCAAACAAGAAATATTGGTCTCTAAAGTTAGATGATGCTCTTTGGGTCCACCGTGGGTCTACCGTAGATGTTACAAAACCCCTATTGGCACCACCTATTCTGGCTATTGTATGGGAAATCCTATCATCTACCGGTAGAATTGGAATGTAAGTCTTGGTGGGCGATCTAAACTCTAAATTTGGACCCTACCTTATTCTACGAGAAGCGAGACGCCCAATTAAGAGAATTGGAAGAACTACGACTCGACGCATTCCATAACATACACATCTACAAGGAACGTACTAAGCATTGGCATGACCAACGTATCATCCAATGAGAGTTCCTTGTAGGAGATAAAGTGCTGCTCTTTAATTCAAGAGCAAAGTTATTCCCCGGGAAATTGAAATCAAGGTGGTCTGGACTATTCGAGATTTTACAAGTTTTCCCTTATGGAATGGTAGAGCTGAAAGACTATCATGGAGGAAGTTTTGTTGTTAATGGACATCGGTTAAAACTCTTCCATGAGAGCAGCCTTCACGATGTCAACACCGTTGAGCTTATAAGGTTAGATGATGTCGAAGTCGAATGATTGGTATTATCATTGGCACTTATCGAGTATCTTAACTTTGAATCATCGTTCTTTAATGTTTTGTTAAGCTTTAAGTAGTTAGTTTAACTTTGATCTTTGTTTCGTGTTACTTTAGATTACCCGAGCTACGTCGAGCTAAACGACGTTAAACAAAGAACTTACGGGAGGTAACCCAGTTTTATTTGAATTTTCGTAAAGCATAATCATAGTACGTTGATTGATTTAAGAAGGCACAAGTGTTTTGATTACCCCAAGCTAAGAAAGTACAAAATCGCTCTACATTCGGCTGAATTATAGGTTCATTCGGCCAAATGAGCATTAACCAAGAAGTAAATCAAAATTGGAGAAGTATCTACAAATGTCGAATGAAGAATTAAATTCGGCAGAATAGATCTCATTCGACCAAATGGAGACCCCGATTCGGCCGAATAGATCTGCAGAGGGACAAATTAGGCGCTCCTGGTAACCCCGAATGAACGCTCCATTCGAGTGAATGGTAATCCATTCGACCGAATACATATAGGATTCGGTCGAATGGGAGCGAAGAATTCTTCGTAGCTCATATCCATTCGACAGAATAGGGCATCCATTTGGGCGAATGGAGTTCTATTCAATCGAATGGAAGCCAGGCCTATATATATCAGTTCATTCCACGGGACTTCGAACACAAAATTTCTTCAGCCTAAAGCACGCCTAAGCCCCCTCACTCACTTGCCCTCTCTCAATCTTCTCTTTTTCCTTCCCAATCCTCATCAATCGCTATGGGTCCAAGGAAAACCTTGAGAAATCCCTTCAAGAGGTCCAAAAAGCATGGAGAGGGATCTTCTTTGGGTGCAGCATGGGAAGAATAGCAAATCGATTCTCAACAACCGGAGGGCTAACGACGACTTCCCGGCTAGGAATTATGGTTCGATGAGGACCATCCGACGATAATTTTCATATCTTTGGAGCAGTATGAACGTTTCCAAAGTCTTAAGGTACAAAAAATTAACTCTACTCGTTATTTAGACCTTTTAATTTTGCAAAGAATAGGTATATACGAGCAATTTGTTGCTTTATTAACAGCATGTGGGTTAGAGAACTGGATAAACATGTGGCACTTAACTCATAAGCTCTTAACTTGTGAGTTTCTTAGTTCCTTAACCCCTTGTCAACGGGATGATAGGCTGCATTTATCTTTTAGGCTAAGGAATGCAACCTATTTTCTTGATTATGCTGCATTTTATGCCGTGTTTGGTTTCAATAATGAACCTATCCCAGATAAACAACCGGACAACTCTCAAGTTTCTGAGTTATGGCCTAAAATTGCTGGCCGGCTTGTTTATCCAAATAGAAATATATATGCTTTCGATATACAACACTTTATTTTGCGCATGTTTTTCAAATTTGCTAGGTAGACTTTGTTCCCTTCCCCTAGCCTTCACTTAGTATGAACACACAAAGAGCACATTTTGCATTGTTACCTTGCACCACACGACACTGCACTAAGCCTGCCAATGATGCTGTGGAAGTTTTTAAACAACACAGCCACCCTAGCTGCAAACACTGACCTATGCCTAGGGGGACAGGTATTCCGCATCGCTAAATTCCTTAACGTTATGAACCCTATCAAATTAAGTGAAAGATATGCAAGTTCCACCACCCTTCACGAGCAATTCCTCGTATGGGCTGGCTTTATTTTCCCTGACCCCATGCGATGGCGGTACTTGAAAGACCGCACCATCCCCCTTCCCTGTCCTCATTTACCTCCCCTAGTCTAGTTTAGGGCCTCGTATCTCTTAGACGGCGATGTGCCAAGATACGTTGTCAAGCCCCCACTTGTACCCCCTCCTCGCCCTCACACCCTTTCTATGCGTGACAGACCTAGGGCTTATATTGTCCACCTTGGTCTTACCAGACCATGACAATTCAGATTATGAATCTGAATCCGATATTATGTCCTCCCTAAGATGCATCGAGAGACGGCTGGACCAGGTCCTCACCACCCAAGCCCACCACACCACCCGGCTCGATAACCTCGAGCAAAACTTCGAGCGGATGAACTACCCATAGTATGACATGGCCTACCGCTCCCATATGGTCGGCAAAAGCATGGCCATCCCTTCTTGGTACTCTTGCCAAGACAACTATAATGAGATATCACTAAGTCATGGGTTTGACCGAATGTGGGTGGGTAGGCACAAGTTTAATAACTTCACCCCACCGGCTCTTAGGAGAGCCTTGGATGACTATGGGATGGACTATACAGGTGGGGAGGAGGAAAATAAGAACGATGACCAAGGGGATGATGAGGAATTTATAGGGGATGAGTAGTGGTAGACGTAACAGCCTCCCTTAGCGCCGAGGACGGCTTCACCCTAGCTTGGGGGATATCGATAGTCCACTACTCATTATTTCGCGTGTCCTTTGGTCTTGGCTGTCAGTTTTAGTACTGTGTAGTTTTGCGTTGTTTTGTGTTCTTGTGTTATATTTCTTGGTGATGTTTTGTGTTTTGCGCTTTTCTTTTTGGTGTTGTTTTCAGGTGTTTATATAATAAGTTCCACATGCCGCTGCACCCACGTACTAGTATGATTGCTCACTTGAAAATCCAAATTTATTTATTTAGTTATATTTGTATTTTTTTTCCCCTTCTTTCCATCATGTACCCCCTTTTTTCCATCATATGCTCCAAACAAGCATGCAAGCTTCTGTCATGCACTTTACATTGCTTTTATGCAAACTCGTATTCCTATAGCCCTGTGCTTGTTTTAGGTCTGAGTTTATCGACTGTTTTTCACTTAGTTTGGGGGATCTGAGCTTGCTTGGTATGTGGTTTGGATGACTACCTATTGAGGCGCATTTCGACTAACCTAGTGAGGATTGAGCCTTTTAGGACTTTATTATGAGTCCTATATTGTTGAGTGTTAGTCAGTGAATCTTAAGAATTATGTCCGTTCTCCTCCAGCATAGTCTACTTTTCTAAAGGTTAGGGATGATAACACATTTATAGTTGAAGCTACATAGCCAAAGTGCCTACCATGAAAATCAATTTACTCTAGGTTAAGCCGATTTGTGCCTTTACCTTCTTTTTTATAGCCACGCTATCTAACTCCACATGAGCCAAATATCCCCTCTATTTACCTAGAGGATAGTCATGTGATCATAGTGAAGTTGGTATTTGTAGCATTGTAATATAGGATTTTGGTTTGGGGAAATGATTATTAGGTAATTTGACAACATACACTAGTCTAGGTGCATTTCAAAGAAGTATTCACATGGAAAGTTCAGAAACAGCTTGAAAAGCACAAAAAGAAAAAAAAAATAGAAAAAGAAAAAAAAGGAAAAAAAGAAAGAGAAAAAGAAAAGAAAATAAACAAAAAGAAAATAGAGAAAAGTTCAAGAATAAAGTTGACATAGTGTATTAAAGTCCATTATTGCGAATTTTGGGATTGACATGGTTGTCGAAAGGCGTAGTCTTCCTCGTATTTATTTCCTTGGATCACTTACTATCCTCTATTTTAACTCCACATTCCCAAATTCTACCATACCTCGATCCAAGCCTACATTGCAACCCTTTCCAAACCTGTTCGACTTAACCTGATTAGTAAGATCAGTGCTAAAGAGTAGATAAGACACGATCCCCAAGATTTCTTCCTGTTTAGGTGTTTAATTCCCAGCTCATCTTCAGTCGGATGATTTTGAGTGAAACACATACCTTATAAACACATGAGCGTAATGGAAATTTCCCACACCTCTTGGGAAATAACCTTGGGAGCATAGACTTGTGACCTCATTAGGTAGTGGGTGGAATGAACTATGACGTAGCTTGCTTGGTGATCCCAAGTAGGTGTAAAACGTTGATTATGCTCTTAAAATCCCATTGTACTTGCACACCCATGGCTAGGGAAGAGTTTTGCACATGCACGGCTTGCATTGTCTTGATTTTCACTTCCCATGTTCTTCATTTGTTTCTTCATTCTTTTCTTCATTCCTTTCTATGGATGTTTTTCCCTAAGCTATCACTTCACGTTCTTATTTTGTTTGCTAGGGACTAACAACGGTTTAGCTTAGGGGAAGTTGATGTGCTCGTTTTAGAGCACGTTTATTACCTCGTTTTAGTGTCAAGTCTCGTAGTTTTTATTGGTTTTATGCATATTATGCTTGATTTCACCTTGATCTTGTCTTCGAGTTGTCTTAAGTTCATTTCAGGTACTTTTGATGATTTCGAGGTGAAATGCGATGCATTCAAGCCTTTCACACGTGTATAATAGCTTGAGCAAATGTTTCAAGACACTCATGAAGATCCCACAAAGCTTAGAAATGAGAGAAGTGAAAAGAGGAATGCATGGTCTCAGATTCGACCGAATCTGAGACACATTCTACCGAATGGTGCAGATTCGACCGAATGTGTGCCACATTCGGTCAAATGTAAGGCTAACTTCAGAGCTTTTAAGTCCTTGCCACTAGAAAGGCCAAATAGAACTCATTTGGACGAATGAGCTTCCATTCGACCGAATCAGCCTTTACATTCGGGCGAATGGTGGACAGGGATCAATTCTTTAGAGCGTTTGGAATGGGCGAATTGCATTCGGGTGTATGGAGCTATATTCGGCTAAATGGGACTTGAATTCGTATATTTTTCATGTTTTATTATAAATACGACTCCCTCTGATGAGAGGAAATGTAGCTAGTATTATATTTTTTATGCACTTTTAGTTTTCTTTAGCCTACAAATTCTTTTAGTTTTAGCTTTCAGTTTTCAGTTTTCAGTTTTCTCAACACTTTGTCGTTTAAATTCTGATCGTGGGTAATACATTGAAGCTTTTGTGAGTTTTAATCTATTCCTTTGCTCTTAATTCATTCGTTTTATTACATTGCATGTTTAGTTCTATATTTGTCATTTATTAGCATAATTTCTGATTTGCTTTCATTCTCGTGATTTCCTTCCATGTTCGTTTCATTTGCGTTGTTGAATATCTTTATGCTGTTAATCATGAATATGTGTGAGTAGTTCTTTTAGGGGTTTTGATTGGTGAAACCCTAGGAAAGCTATAATCTTTATTGCTTAAGGTTATAGGAATGATGATAATAAGTAGTTTCGGAATCCAATGCAAATCTTGTCCTACCACTCCTTTGGAGACATAGGGCGATTATAGGTCATTCGTTGTGATTTGTGGAATCACCAACTTCCTCTCGTATTCTGGGATGTCCATGCTAGTTATTATCAGATTTTCTCTAACCTATCATGTTCGGTTTTGAAAGCTTCATTTCTAGGGTGAACCTAATCTTGTCCCCATTTTTCTCTATTTGATTTACCGCTTAATTCATCGTGATCTACATTCTCCTTTTTAGTTTAGTTGTTTTTCGAAATCCAAATAGTTCGGTTGTGTTAAGAGTTAAAGTCTTGATATACCTTGTCCTCGTGGTTCGATCCCCTACTCCACTATACTCGTATAGTTCTTAGGTTAGAATAAATTTGTTTGCATAACTTGTCTTTTAGTTAACGACCTAAAATACCGGTTATCAACAAGTTCATGGGTAAATACGTCATTTTCTACCCATAACTGATCCCATTTGACCAATATTGACTCATATCGTCCTGTTCGAAGCTTTTATGTCATTTTATACCGAAAATCTCTCTCGTTTAAATGAGTTAGACTCAAATCGATGTCTTTCAAGTGTTTATCACATGTTCTAAGGTAAATACGTCATTTTCTACCCTTAATAGATCCCATTTGACAAATATTGACTCATATCGTCCTATTCGAAGTGTTTAGGTCATTTTATATCCGAAACCTCTCCTGTTATACCGAGTTTGACTCAAGCTGATGTCTTTCAAGTGTTTGTGACATGTTCAAGGGTAGATACGCCATTTTCTACCCTTAACCAATCCTATTTGACCAAATATTGACTCGTATCGTCCTACTCGAAGGTTTTATTTCATTTTATACCCAAAACCTCTCTCGTTTAAAAGAGTTAGACTCAAATCAATGTATTTTAATGTTTATCATATGTTCTAGGGTTAAAATATCATTTTCTACCCTCAATCGATCCCATTTGACCAATATTGACTCATATCGTCTTATTCAAAATGTTTAGGTCATTTTATATCTGAAACCTGATATGATAGAGGATGCCAAATTCGAAGGATTGGTTGAAGCTTTAAAGAAGAATGCTACCATGGGAGAGTTGTTGGCTTATGGAGACACGAATCTTCTAGCCATCAAAGGGGAACATTTGCATGTGCATGATAACATGCAAATGTAAATGAGGATTGGTGGACATAGGGAATAAGTTGGTTTTGCCTATGAGTTTTCTCCCATTTCATTTGATAGGGTTTTTCTCATTTTAGGCATAGGTGTGTTTTGAACTTTCCATTTTCAGATTTTATGATTCTATAATGTGTGGAAGCCATGGAGGTGATGATTGATGGAAGGCCTTGATCAAAAGCTAAAATCTTGGAGTAATTTTCGAAGATTGAAAATTTTGACCAAGGAGGAAAATTTTAAGACAAGGGGAGGTGCTTGTTACATTGAGATGTGCTTATTACATCTTATCGGTGCTTTATTACGACTTAAGTGACTTGGCAAGTGACATGGCATGGGTATGGACGTGGCTACACACATGGCATTGGATATTTAGTGTTTTACTTTAAATAAAATAGGATTAGAGTAGTTAAATTGTAATATTATCTTTTTAGGTAGGATAAGATTCTAATTAAGATAAGATAGTGTTAGAGTTTTAGTAGGATTATGTAATAAATAGGTGGCATTATCCTATTGGTTATTAGGAGTCCTTTTAGAAGTAGGAGGCCTAGTCATAATATGATTGAAACTCTCAAGCTATGGGTATAAATAGATGTGCACCCAAGCTTGGAAAAATCAGATTTGGAGATTCTTTTCTATATATTCTTCAATAAACTTAGAGAGTTTGTTGTTTTTCTTTGTGTGTAACAAAGAGTTGTGAATTGGTGCTTAAAGCTTTAGATTCACGTGAGGAAGTGTAGGAATTGAGGGTGCTTTGCTTTAATCAATTCTTAAACTTTCGCCCTAGATTTTAAACCTTTGGTGCGTAGCTTTAGAGGGTTTTCTATCTAGTTCTATCCCTTTTGTGTGGATTAAGGTTTCAATACCTAGATTCACATCAACTTTTGGTGCTTTCGTTGAGAGGATTCGAAGAATACTCAAGCAATATGGATTCCAATGGTGATGATGCACACGAGATGCCACCAGGCTTCAAAAAAGGTTTAACCTTACAAGAAGCCAAAGCCTTGTGCATGGAACGCGAGTTGAAGGAACTGAAGGAACGTATGAATGAGCTGTTGCAAATCGTGGGGAAGAAGGAAAAGTCCTCAAGCAAAGGTAAACTCTCTTCTCATGAATCTAACTCTAGCGAAAGTGATGGTGAATCCAGTGTTAGAAGCTCAAGGAGGCCTAGCAAGAGGGACCCATCCTCTTCAGGTGATGATGAGGAATCATATAAAGGGCGTAGGAGAAAGAGTTTAAGGGGGAAAGAGGATCAAAGCTTGAGACTTGAAATCCCTGAGTTCAATGGCAGTTTGAACACAGACAAATTCCTAGATTGGATCTGCAGAGTTGAACGAATTTTCAGATATAAGGACTATGATGATCATAGATCCTTTAAGGTTGCTGAACTCAAACTCACTTCTTATGCAAGTTTGTGGCTTGAAGGTTTGCAAAAGAAGAGGAGAAAGGAGGGGCGTTCCAAGATCTCATCTTGGACAAAACTAAAGAAGTACATGCAAAAAAGGTTTGTTCCTCAAGACTTTGAACAAAACAATTTTATAAAAATGCATACTTTGAAGCAAGAAAGGAGTTCTGTGGAGGAATACTTGATGGAATTCGAATATCTAGCCATGGTGTGTGGGCTAGAGGAGAAAGAAGACCACAAGGTGGCTCGTTTTGTGGCTGGGTTAAATGACCCAATCAAGGAAAAGGTGGAATTACAACCCTATTGGAGCTTTGATGAGGTGTGTACAATAGCAACTAGGGTTGAAAGGCAAACACGTAAACCTAGAGGGATCTTTCGATCATTTGAAGCTAAAGGGGTGCGTGAGATGTCTAATATGAAGCCTAATCTCGAGAATTCCATAAAGCCACAATCTTTTGGGAGAGATAAGGGAGGAAGTTCGAGGCCCCCTATGGGAGATCAACGAACTTGCTTCAAATGTAAGGGACAAGGCCATATCCAACGGGATTGTCCCCATGCTAGGATTGCTACTACTCGGACTTGGGAGGAAGATGAAACCTTTGAAGAAGAGGAGCATGAGCTTGAAGAGGAAGAAGGTAATACATCTTTTGAAGTCCTAGAAGAGGATGTGGAGGAGGTGATGGCAGAAACTAGGGGATCTAGCCTAGTATTGCGAAGGGCATTGCAATCCAAGTCCTTACCATTAGAGGAGAGCCAAAGGGAGAAAATCTTCCTCACAAGATGCAATGTCCAAGGAAGACTATGTGATGTGATTATAGATTCGGGGAGTTGCACTAACGTGGTTTCTACACTCTTGGTGGACAAGTTGGAGGTGCCCACTCAAATCCATCCTCAACCATATAAGCTCCATTGGCTTAGCAATTCAAGTGACGTAAAGGTTAGCAAACAAGCATTGATTTCATTCAAAATTGGCAATTATGAAGATCAAGTGCTTTGTGATGTTTGTCCCATGGATGCGTGTCATATTCTCTTGGGAAGACCTTGGCAATATGATAGATTTGTAAAGTTTGATGGAAGGACAAACATATATGTTGTGAGGAAGAACGCACAAGCCAAAGCATTTGCTTTGAAGCCTTTTATGGCACTAAAAACTCGTTCTAACAAAGATAATGGCAAGGGAGTGTTATTGGTGGATGGAAGGGAATTAGAGAAGGATGCGAAGGCCAAGGTTGACTATATGCAAAAGCTTCACACCCAAGTGAGAGCAAGAATTGAGAAGGTCAATGATATCTATAAGGCTAGAGCTAACAAACACAAGACTCAACATACTTACAAGGAGGGAGACTTGGTTTGGTTACACTTGAGGAAGGAAAGATTTCCTAATCGACGTAAGAACAAGCTTATGCCTAGGTGTGATGGTCCATTCAAAATCATCAGTAAGGTGGGTGATTATGCATATAAGCTTCAGTTGCCTGGAGACTATGGAGTTCATGCCACATTCAATATAGGCGACTTAGCACCTTATGTGCCTGATGATCAACTTCGAAGTTTGAGGACAAACTCTTTTGAAGAAGAGGAGGATGATATGATAGAGGATGCCAAATTCGAAGGATTGGTTGAAGCTTTAAAGAAGAATGCTACCATGGGAGAGTTGTTGGCTTATGGAGACACGAATCTTCTAGCCATCAAAGGGGAACATTTGCATGTGCATGATAACATGCAAATGTAAATGAGGATTGGTGGACATAGGGAATAAGTTGGTTTTGCCTATGAGTTTTCTCCCATTTCATTTGATAGGGTTTTTCTCATTTTAGGCATAGGTGTGTTTTGAACTTTCCATTTTCAGATTTTATGATTCTATAATGTGTGGAAGCCATGGAGGTGATGATTGATGGAAGGCCTTGATCAAAAGCTAGAATCTTGGAGTAATTTTCGAAGATTGAAAATTTTGACCAAGGAGGAAAATTTTAAGACAAGGGGAGGTGCTTGTTACATTGAGATGTGCTTATTACATCTTATCGGTGCTTTATTACGACTTAAGTGACATGGCAAGTGACGTGGCATGGGTATGGACGTGGCTACACACATGGCATTGGATATTTAGTGTTTTACTTTAAATAAAATAGGATTAGAGTAGTTAAATTGTAATATTATCTTTTTAGGTAGGATAAGATTCTAATTAAGATAAGATAGTGTTAGAGTTTTAGTAGGATTATGTAATAAATAGGTGGCATTATCCTATTGGTTATTAGGAGTCCTTTTAGAAGTAGGAGGCCTAGTCATAATATGATTGAAACTCTCAAGCTATGGGTATAAATAGATGTGCACCCAAGCTTGGAAAAATCAGGTTTGGAGATTCTTTTCTATATATTCTTCAATAAACTTAGAGAGTTTGTTGTTTTTCTTTGTGTGTAACAAAGAGTTGTGAATTGGTGCTTAAAGCTTTAGATTCACGTGAGGAAGTGTAGGAATTGAGGGTGCTTTGCTTTAATCAATTCTTAAACTTTCGCCCTAGATTTTAAACCTTTGGTGCGTAGCTTTAGAGGGTTTTCTATCTAGTTTTATCCCTTTTGTGTGGATTAAGGTTTCAATACCTAGATTCACATCAAAACCTCTTCCGTTTTACCGAGTTTGACTCAAGCCGATGTATTTCAAGTGTTTATGACATGTTCAATGGTACATACACTATTTTTTACCCTTACCCATTCCCATTTGACAATTATTGACTTATATTGTCCTATTCAAAGTGTTTAGGTCATTTTATACACAAAACTTATCCCGTTTGACCGAGTTTGACTCAAATTGATGCATTTTAAGTGTTTATGACATGTTTAATGGTAAATACGTAATTGTCTACCCAAAAGCAATCCCATTTGATCGAGTTAGACAGGAATTGATGTGTTTATGATATGTTTTAGGGTAAATACATTATTTTCTACCCTTAACCGATCTCATTTGACAAATATTGACTCATATCGTCCTATTCGAAGGATTTAGGTCATTTTATTTCCATAACCTCTCCCGTTTGACCATATTAGACTTAAAGTGATGTATATCAAGTGTTTATGAAATGTTTAAGGGTAAATACGTCATTTACTATCCTTAACTGATCCCATTTGACCAATATTGACTCATATTGTCCTATTCGAAATGTTTAAGTCATTTTATACCCAAGACCTCTCTTGTTTGACCGAATTTGACTCAAATCAATGTATTTCAAGTGTTTATGACATGTTCCAGGGTAAATATATTTTCCACCCTGAACCGATCCCATTTGACCAATATTGACTCATATCGTCCTATTCAAAGTAGTTAGGTCATTTTATACCCAAAACCTCTCCCGTTTGACCGAGTTTCATTGAAATGGATGTATTTCAAGTATTTATGACAAGTTCAAGGGTAAATACTTAATTTTGTACTTTAACCGATCCCATTTGACCAATATTGACTCATATCATCCTAATTGAAGATTTTGGATCATTTTTTTACCCAAAACCTCTCCTACTTGACTGAGTTTGACTCAAATCGATGAATTTCAATTGTTTATGACATGTTCTAGCATAAATACGTCAATTTTTACCCATAACCGATCCCATTTGACAAATATTAACTCAAATAGTCCTATTCGAAGGTTTTATATCATTTTATACCCATAACCTCTCCCGTTTGACCACGTTTGACTCAAATTGATGTATTTCAATTGTTTATCACTTGTTCTAGGGTAAATACGTCATTTTGTACCCTTAACCGATCCTATTTGACAAATATTGACTAATATCGTCCTATTCAAAGTGTTTCATTTAGTTTATATCCAAAACCTCTCCTGTTTGCCCGTGTTTGAGTCAAATCGATGTATTGCAAGGGTTTATGACATGTTCAAGGGTAAATTCAACATTTTCCACCCTTAACCGATCCCATTTGACCAATATTGACTCATATCGTCTTCTTCAAAATGTTTAGGTCATTTTATACCAAAAACCTCTATTGTTTGACCGAGTTTGACTGATATCAATGTATTTCAAGTGTTTATGTCATGTTCAAGGGTCAATACGTCATTTACTACCCTTAACTGATCCCATTTGACCAATATTGACTCATATTATCCTATTCGAAATGTTTAAGTCATTTTGATACCCAAGACCTCTCTTTGTTGACCGAATTTGACTCGAATCAATGTATTTTAAGTGTTTATGACATGTTCCAGGGTAAATATATTTTCTACCCTTAACCGATCTCATTTGACCAATATTGACTCATATCGTCCAAAGTGTTTAGGTCATTTTATACCCAAAACCTCTCCCGTTTGATTGAGTTTGACTCAAATCAATGTATTTCAAGGGTTTATGACATGTTCTAGGGTAAATACGTCATTTTCTACTCTTAACCAATCCCATTTGACCAATATTGACTCATATCGTCTTATTCAAAGTGTTAAGGTCATTTTATGCCCAAATCCTCTCTCGTTTGACCAAGTTTGACTTATACTGATGTATTTCAAGTGTTTATGACATGTTTAAGGGTAACTATCTACACTTAACCGATCTCATTTTACCAATATTGACTCATATCATCCTATTCGAATTATTTAGATCATTTTATATCCGAAACCTCTCTTGTTTGACCGAGTTTTACTCAAATTGAGGTATTTCAAGTGTTTATTACATGTTCAAGGGTAAATAAGCTCTGATAGCAAAGGGAGCAGGATCGAGATAAAATAAATTTATAAACAAATTTGAAAATTAAAGACGTAATTGAAATAATATAAGAAATATTATTGAAAACTCTTAAAATATACTTATAAAGATTTGAGCACTACTCAAGGCTAGGAATAATTTTCTTACAGAACTTTTATTGAGAACTAGAACTAAGGTTGCTAAACTTAGCCTCCTTTCGACCCCAAGATGGGAGAAGGCTATTTTTAGAATGAAAAAGATAAAATTAAAAATTTCTTTGAATAATCTGCTGCCAAGTGTGCGGTAGATCTTCTGCCGACAATTCTTTGAATTACTCATGCTTGCCAACTTGTTGTCTTTTTCTTTTTGAATTATTTTCCCGACATTCTGCTTTTACTATTTATTTTTTGAAATATTGCTCTGGTGTTGTCTTGTCTTGCCAACTTTTGCTGCTTTGAATTATTACTCTTCTTCGTCGACTTCTGTATTTCGAATTATTGATGAATTTTGAAGTTTGTAGGAAATTTGGGCCAACTCATTATCCACAGTGATTTCAATAAGTCAATTTTCTCGAATAGGTCATTTGGTAGAATACCTAATAGCGCCAATGAGAACCAATTCCTTAAATTCTTCTTGTGATTTGGAAGTAGACCATCGACATTTTCCTGGATGAATTTAATGACCACAATTTGAACATCGACCAAAATATTTTGATATTCGTTTGATAGCACTTTTTTATAAACCTTGAAATGGTGGTTGCTGCTCGTTGTGGCGCCATTGCTTTCTAACCTCATTGCAAAGTGAGAAGATTTCATGCCTGAGATCTGAGGGAAGCTTAGGTTGAGTGAAGTAGAGGGTACAAAAAAGATTGAAACAAAAGGAGTGCATAATTACAATAAGTCTTTGTGTTCTGGCTGTAGACTTTTCATTCACGACCAATCATATTAAAAGAGGAAAACCTTTTTGTTTTTTCTCTTTTTTTAACTCTTGAAAGGGTATTGAGAGTAGGCACCATTAAAAGGGTTATAAGCTGTTTCATAATCTGAGTAGACAGATTCACCATCATCATATTTTGAACTGGTTGTTCCTTTGATGAGTCTTCTAGTAAAGTTTGAATCGAAACAAAGTTTCTCTAGTGCTTCCTTTTGAATAGGAGTCGGGGTTTTCAAGGACGTAGTTTTGTCGCTTCTTCAAGAGGAAGAAGAGGTAGTTGTTTTTTTAGACTTGATGGATGACCCATTCAAGTTTTTTACCGATTTGAATAAAGTCTTTCCCATTTTCTCCCACCATTTAATCTTAAATTCAGGGGAGTAAAGTTCTAAGTAGAATTTCTTCCACCATTTAACCTTAAATTCTCGGACTAACATCCAAGGATATGGAGAAGGGAGCTATGGCTTTAGACTATAACTCTAGCAGAGTATCCAAAGGATTTTAAACTCAGCATAGAAAAGGAGAGGATTCACAAATTTTTTTGATTTGGAGGCTAATGAAAATATTTGGAATCTTTCAAGATAAGGAGGAGGGAGGATTTCTTGAACTGGACCATAAAAGTGCCACCAATGGAAAAACCATAATGGTATTTGTTCTTTTAGGAAAAATTTATCAAAAGAGAAAAACCATGAATGATTAAAAACCTGAAGGAGGAAGGCTCATGACCACGCCATTTTGTAATCAAAATACGAATAGGTTTTTGAAAGTGATTTTTTATCATAGGGATTTATCCATTCAGATTGGTTAACAATCCTTTTGATAATAAATTTTGAATAGATTATATTTCCAGATAGAGATTTAACATGTTGAATCTCAGTGGAATTTATCAACCAATATGAATTCATAAAATCTTTGAACTTTTGCAGGGTTTTCAGGAAACCATTCACATCCTTTTGTGAAGGATCATCTATTGAAGGCTTTTATGGTGTTTGGGCTTTGAGGGGAAGAGAATTTTGTAAGGCAAATGACTTCCGTGGCTTCTTTTGTGAAATAGGCTGATTTTGGGTTTTTTGAATTTGTTTTAGAAGAGGTTAAATTTGTGTGGCAATTTTGAACAATTTAAGAATAAGCTAGTGGTGGAAAGTTTTGTAAACTGGCAAATTGGTTTGTAGTTGTAAAGTTTTTTGAATCTGAAGGTAAATCCTTTTCAGGTTTCATCTCATAGTCATCTGCTGACTAAAATCCTTTGAGTTTGTCAGATTTCTTCTTATGAGACATTTTGATGACCTTGTAAGAATTCTCTGGTAAGAAAATCAGGAAGAGAATTATTTTTGCCTTTGATGTGCTCTATTTGAAAATCAAATATAGATAAAATAGCTTGCCAATGGGCAAAGATTTGTTTTGAAATAATATTTTTGACATCCTTTTCTAAAACTTCTTTAGCAGATTTGCAATCAATGCGAATAAGAAATTTTTTATTGTATAAATTGCTTAGAAATTTTGATACACATAAAACAATTGATAAAACTTCGTTTTTAATAGTAGAATAACTCTTTTGAGGACCTAACCAAACTCTAGAATGAAACCTTACTACTTGTTCTAGACCATCTACCCTTTGTTTGAGTATACCACCATAGCCTATGTCAGAAGCATCTGTTTCTACTATTATGTATGCAGATGGATTAGGTATGCAAAGACATGGTAATGATTATATCTTTTCTTTGAGAGTTTTAACTATATTAGTATGTTTTGTTGTCGAAGCAGGGGGACTTTTTTGCAACCTTTGGAATAAGGGAGCACATAATTGACGTAAGTTTGGGAAAAAATCTAAAACATAATTTAGACATCCTAAGAATCATTGAAGTTGGGTTTTTTCGTTAAGCTCATTAGGAAATTTTGAAGCAAACTCTATGGTTCTATTGATGGGTTTAATGGTTCCTCGAACAATATCATAACCAAGGAATCTAATATTGGTTTGGAAAAGTTTCATTTTTGAGCTTAAAATGACTAAACTATTTGTTTATAGTATATAGAAAGGTTAGTAAATATTTGAAATGTTGGTCTAAAATATTAGAGAAGACTAAAACATCATCTATGTAAACTATTATGAATAGGAATGGGTTGAAAATATCATTCATGATATGTTGAATTTAGAAGGAGCATTTTTTAAACCAAAAGACATGACATTCCATTCATAGTGGCCAAAAGGTACTGTGAAAGTTGTTTTGTTCCTATCCTTTTCGGCTATTTGAATATGCTAGAATCCTGATTTCATATCAAATTTTGAGAAAATATTTGCATTAAAGAGTCTATTTAAAATATCTCTTTTGTTAGGAATGGGGTATCTAATCCATCGAATCGTTTAAGGGTTTTTAATTTATCACTAATCTAGGAACTCTTTGCTCTTTTTCCGCTGCATTCATAACATAAAATGTTGCACAACTCCAAGGAGATTTGGACGGTCGAATAAGTTTTTTATTCAAAAGAACTTGTATTTCTTTCTTACATAATTCTACTAATTCTGCATTCATCTGAATGGGTCTTGCTTTTGTAGGGATATTTGCTTCTATAAAATCTTTCTTATAAGGTAAGGTGACAATATATTTCTTCCTATTCCAAAAGGCATTAGAAATATCTGCACAAACTTTTAATTTGAAAGTATTTTCTAGGTCTAGAATCTTTTATTGAATAGAAGGTTGTTGAAGTTGTTCTTCTATTTTTTGGTGATTAACCTCAGTTTTGAGGGTAGTAATTAAATATTGCTTGTTATGAATTGTATTTAATTTCTGGAAAACTCATGAGTTTTGTAAGAGGTTTGTATCTTTTTGAATCATAGGAGTGAGGAACTTAAAGGATATTTGTTTACCTAGGATATTGGTATAGACGCCTATATTATCCACTTTAAAAGGATAGATTTGAGTTAAAAAAGGGGTTTTTAGGATTATTTCTTCCTTAATATCCTTGACGACTATAAAAGTATTTTTGAATTTATAGTCGTTGTTGACTATATTAGCTTTTGGAATTTTGAATTTGGTAATCATAGGAGAGCTATAACACTAAGTAGTTTTGTGGTAGTCTTCTTAGGACAGTTTTGAAATATTGAAGGGTTCTATAATTGGTAGGTAAGTAGAATGAGAAGGGTCTTTTTCTTTAAGGACGATGTTTCTCAGGCAAAGTAAAGCATGTGTCTTTAACTCCGGATTTTGAACTTTATGTATTAGATCGAATAAAAACTCTTTGTCTTCATTGCCAGAAATGACATTTATTATTTGAATTGGTGAAGAAGACTATGAGGAGTCACTACTACTTGGGTTAGTATCATCTATTTGGTCGGAAGATGGTTCTTCATGTTCTGAGTTCAAAGGACTCTTAATAAGGAGTTTGGTCAATTTTTCTCCTACTTCAGCATCATTTGAGAAAAGTTCTTGGATTTTTTCTTAGTAGTACAATTAATTGCTTTGTGTCCCCTTTTCCCGCATGAATAACAAATTATTTTTTGGGAGGAAAACTCTTGTTTAGGCCTTTTGTAATAAGAAGGTTTTGAAGGAGGTGAAGTATGTTTCCTAGCGAATATTCTAAACTTCTTTTCTTTTTGAAGTTTAGATTTACATTTAATAGATGAAGGGGCCCTAATTGTTTCACAACCAAATGCTTCACAGAAACAACCAAGCTCTTTCCTGGCTTTTAGCTTAAGTTCATCACAAAGAGCTAATCCTTCATTTTTTACTAATGTGAAGAGTTCACCATAGGTTTTGTCTTTAAAAGAGATCTCATTCGATTGAGATAATTCTTTTAACTTTCTGAAAATTCTTTGGGCAAAAAGTTTAGGAAGGCCAGATATGAACTTTTCTTTCCAAAATGGTTCTCCACAGTGTCTTTTTTTGGAGAACATATGTAAGGAACATGTCTCGATACCACCTATAGTCTCCTAAAGTAGGACATATTAAGTTTTGGAGAATTGATTTTCCTATTATAAGAGAAGCTGAAGGATCTCCTATAAAATAATAGGAAATAACTATTATGAGGAAATCACAGCTATCAAATTTTTCTACGAGTTCATTTTGAAAATTGAGGACAGAGATTTTATGATTAAATATTTCTAGCTGATTATCTGGTGTAAGACAATTGTCCCACTAGTGTTTTAATTGGCTATTCAAACTTGAAATGAGGATTCCAAAAATGATTAGTTCATTGAACTCTCGGGTCGAATAAGCAATTTTTGCCATACCTATCTCTTGAAGAGTAGTTAAAATCTCATAATCTGATTTTCCATCTATATTCCATTCATGGACAGCATTAGGAGAATAAGATTTTTCTTTGAACTTAGATTGTTCCTCAAACTGTATATTCGGAGGAGTTGGTCTAGGGTAATAAGTTTTTATTGAAGCATTTCTCCACTTGTTTTTTATTCTATTTATAAGAGAGGGTTCTTGAAACATATTTTGAATATTATCTATATCATCTTCTGAATTAGAATCACTACTTGATTCATTTTCAGAAAGACGACTACGAATGACTCTTAAGCCTTGAGAATTTGCTAATTTCTCTAGATTTTAAGATATTTTGCTTAAGATAGTCTGGGAATTATTTGAAGAAGAGGGATTATTGATTATGGAGTTGCCATAGTTTGAGTCAAACCTTATGGTTTAAAGTGCGGAACCGAAACACTAGTAGGGAATCTAGAGGATTGTCCTTTAGAGGAGGTAGAGGGATGTTCTTTTATAGATTTTATTCTAGTAGAAAGATGATCTACTTGAGAGGCAATAGTATGAAGGGTTTGATTTGTGAAATTGTTCTGATGATATACCTTAATAATATCTTCTACTTTGGCTGGGTTATCTTTTTTATTATATCTTCCCTTTTTTAAGAGGGCAAGTAGGTATATTATTGTCTCCACTAGGAATTATTATGGGATAAAAGGGGGGATGAATGGTATTAATTGTTGATCCATCTTCTAACTGCCAATTTCTTTGTAAAGTGGTTTGAGTTTGAATATAGTGTTGGGTAAAAGGATCATTAATACCCCTATCTTCACAGAATGAAGTAAACCATATGAAAAAGGGAATATTTATTTGGAGTCGATTCATGTCTCTCTACTAGATTTCTCTTATCTGATTTCTTAAAGACTCATCAAAAGACATAAACCATTTTCACTTCTGAGAATTTTCTTTTGATTCAAAATCTCTTCTTAAGAGATCTTTATCTATTTGAAATTCTTCCTTGGTGATGGTGTTTATTGTATTAAAGTTTTGCATATCTGAAGCTATAGGTGATTGGGGAGGTGAAACAGAGGGAAATTGATATTCAAGAATTGGAGATTTGTAATGGACTTTAAATGAATCTTCATGAGTTCTTGAAGACTTTGACATTTCTAGCTGATATTTGGCATTGGATTTGGAAATTGTAAAATCTTTGTCCTTTTTCAGACATCTGGTTGTTCTAAATGAACGAAATCTAAGAATTACTTTGTTCAGATCCTCTACTATTTGATCTATGTCCTGTTTCAGACATTTATTTGGCATTGGATTTAGAATTGTAAAATCTCTGGAATAGTAATTTGATCCCAAGCTTATTTCTTAGAAGAAGTGACTAAGGATTTTGTTTCACCAGTATGAACTTCTATAAATATGGTTTCTCCTTTAGAAGAGGGAGCATGAATAAACTTTGGATTAACAGTAGTGTTCATTAATCTAAAGTATATCCTGAAAACTTTTGCAAAGTTTTTAGAAAATTCTCCGAATTTATTGTCTATAACATGAATATCTAAGATTAATGATTCTAAAGCTAATGGATCCTTTAGATCTATGGTAAAATCAGGGAAGCAGTTGAAATATATAGGTCCATTACAGACATTTGTTTGAACTACAACTTGTAATGAATCTTTGCAGGTTTTAAGACGATTATCTCTTAACGTTAGGAGTATAGGGCAATCAACACCTTTATGAACTAAAGGCTTAACCGCTATTTGAAATAGACCAAAATGAATGAAACAATAATTATGAGCAAGATATGTCTCAACATGTGTATTAGACAATAAATACATAGTTTCGATATCTTATTGAATACTCCTAGTTTCTTCATGAGTTTTAATGCTCAATGCAGTTTTGAATTCTAGAGGATCGATCATATACAACTGAATAAGATCTTTTTTTGAAATACTCCAATTTGAAAAAACAACAGGTATATGAGTCTCTTGACTTTGATTTATATCAGCCTTAGAATATCCTAATCTAGCGACTCTTCTTAAACAAGAGACCATGGATAACAGAGATCTAATACGTAATATCTATGCTAATTGGGAACATTGGGAACACAAACCAAGAGCACCTACTTCCTTAGGCTCACCAACGGATTTTCAGGGTTGTCAACACTTTACCAACAATTAGAATAAACATTCTTAATAAATACTAATCACCAGGCTCTGATAACCGATCCCATTTGACCAGTATTGACTCATATTGTCCTATTCGAAGTATTAAGATCATTTTATATCAGAAACCTCGCCCATATGACCGAGTTTTACTCAAATCGAGGTAATTCAAGTGTTTGACATGTTTAAGGGTAAATAAGCCATTTTTTACCCTTAACTGATTCAATTTAACCAATATTGGCTCATATCGTCCTATTCAAAGTGATCAGTATATACCCTAAACACCTCCCATTTGATCGAGTTTGACTCAAATCAATGTATTTGAAGTGTTTATGACAAGTTCAAGGGTAAATACAACATTTTCTACCCTTAACAGATCACATTTGACCAATATTGACTCATATCATCCTATTCGAAGGTTTTAACTCATTTTATACCAAAAACCTCTCCTAATTGACCGAGTTTGATTCAAATCGACGTACTTCAAGTGTTTATCACATGTTCTAGGGTAAATACGTCATTTTCTACCCAAAACCAATTCCATTTGACCAATATTGACTCATATTGTCCTATTCGAAGAGTTTAGGTCATTTTATATCCGGAACCTCTCCCGTTTGACCGAGATTGACTTAAACCAATGTATTTCAAGTGTTTATGACATGTTCAAGGGTAAATACACCATTTTCTATCTTTACTGATCCCATTTGACTAATATTGACTCATATCAGCCTATTAGAATAGATTAGGTCATTTTATACCCAAAACCTTTCCCGTTTCACCGAGTTTGACACAAATCGATATAATTCAAGTGTTTGACATATTTTAGGGTATATACGTCATTTTCTACACTTAACCAATCCCGTTTGACCAATATTGACTTAAATCGTCCTATTCAAGTGTTAAGGTCATTTTATACCTAAAACGTCTCCCGTTTGATGGAGTTTGGCTCAAATCAATTTATTTTAAGTTTTAATAACATGTTCAAGGGTAAATACGTCATTTTCTACTTTTAGCCGATCCCATTTGACCAATATTGACTTATATCATTTTTCTAAAAGGTTTTAGGTCATTTTGTACCCAAAACCTCTCTCGTTTAACCGAGTTTGACTTAAATCTATGTAATTCAAGTGTTTATTACATGTTTAAGGGTAAATACGACATTTTCTACCCTTAACCTATCCCATTTGACCAATATAGACTCATATCATCCTATTCAAAGGTTTTAAGTCATTTTGTACCCAAATTGATGCGTGCATAAATGTGAACGACGAGCATGTTGAAGAATTATTCCAAGAAAGTCAAGAAAGCATGAATCTATACTTGGAAGCTTCCTCAATAGGTCAAACTTACTATCGGGGGCATCAAGACAAAGCCACGCTTTGTATGGTGGCGTTCTTGGGAGTTCTTGAAGCTTCTTGATAGTTCTTTAAGGTTTCTTTAAAAGCTTTCTTAGATTTTGGTCTACAAGTTTTTACCTTTCACTTGAAAGGGTTTTTCTTGGTTTAGACCTTAGGTTTCTTTATGTTCTTAATTATTTTTGTACGTGTGCGTAGTTAATTAAGTTGGAGAATCGTGTAACGTTACTTGGCGCACAAGGTTAAGTTAGGTTTCCTATTTCAAGAGGGATTCCTACTCAAAATTGAAAGTGGCGGCTGCTTGGAGATCAAGGCAAAGTGGAAGACTTTTACTCAAGCTAGAACTCTAATGTGTTTAGAAAAAGTAGGAGTTTTACTCAAGCTAGAACTCTAATGTGTTTAGAAAAAGTAGGAGTTTTACTCAAGTTAGAACCCTAATATGCTTAGGAAGAGAAGGAGTTTTATTCTAGTTAGAGTTCTAATAGTCTTAGGAAAGGATTGCTATAAATACTCCATGTAATTCACGAATTCATTCATTCATTCAGATTTTGAGCAATACAAAAAACACATTTATTTTGAGTGATATTTTGGTTGGATTACCTAAATATTTCTTTGGCTAACTTGCGAGTTGGTTGCTGTTTTGGGTGTTTTAGTTAAAACATTCATTGGTTTGATTAATTAAGTGGACTCTTAATTAATTAAACTCAGTTCTTGCCTAGTTCTTGGTGATTTATCTGTATAGGACGAAGCTTAGAACATATCCTTGTGATAACTTGGTTTTCGGATCAAGAATCACATCATCGTGCTATTGTGCGAGCATTGGACCATTGGAGTCACTATTTGCGCCCAAATCACTTTGTGTTGCATAGTGATCACGAAGCTTTGAAGTACATTCATGGTCAACAAAAATTGAACCCTAGACATGCTAAATGGGTAGAGTTTCTACAAGCTTTCAATTTTTCTTCAAAGTATAAAGAGGGGAAAGCAAATGTAGTGGCCGATGCACTATCTAGAAGACACACGTTGCTTGGAGTATTGAATTGTAAACTACTTGGTTTCGAGTTAATCAAGGAGTACTATAAGGGGGACGTGGATTTCTCTACACTCCTAGAGGAGTGTTCCAAGGGGGCCGTAGGTTCCTATGTTTTACAAGACGGTTTTCTTTTCAAGGGGAATCGTTTGTGCGTGCCTAAGTGTTCTATTAGAGAATTAATAGTAAGAGAAGTGCATGGTGGAGGGATAGCGGGACATTTTGGCATAACGAAAACATTAACTATGCTCCAAGAGCATTTTTATTGGCCTAGAATGCTAGCGGATGTACAATCAATAGTTTCTAGGTGTGCAACATGTCAAAAAGCCAAGGCTACGTTTCATCAAGGCTTATATACGCCCTTGCCCGTGCCAGATTCACCTTGGGAAGACGTGTCTATGGATTTCGTAGTTGGTTTGCCAAGGACTCAAAGAGGAAAGGACTCAATCATGGTTGTAGTGGATCGATTTTCCAAGATGGCTCATTTCATACCTTGTCACAAAGTGGACGATGCTATGAAAGTGGCGGAATTGTATTTCAAGGAAGTGGTGAGACTACATGGGTTGCCGAACAGTATTGTGAGTGATCGTGATACAAAGTTCATGAGTTTCTTTTGGAAATCACTATGGAAGTTGGTGGGAACGAAGCTGTTATTTAGTACATCATATCACCCGCAAACGGACGGACAAACGGAGGTAACAAATCGAACTCTTGGTGTGCTTTTACGTGGACTAGTGAGCAAAACGCAAAAAGATTGGGATATTAAGCTTGCTCATGCCGAGTTTGCTTACAATAGATCACCTACTTATGCCACAAAACACACGCCATTTGAAGTTGTTTATGGTGTCAATCCAAGAATGCCCATTGATTTGATTGAAATTCCAAAAGGGGAATTAATTCATAAGGATGCCGAGGCTAAGATCAAGTACATGATGAAGCTACACGCACAAGTTAGAGCTAGGATTGAACGTGTCAATGAACTCTACAAAGCACGAGCTAACAAGAACAAAAAGCCACAAAGTTTTGAAGTTGGCGACTTGGTGTGGCTACACTTGAGAAAAGAAAGATTTCCTAGCAAAAGAAAGAATAAATTGATGCCAAGAAGTGAGGGGCCGTTCAAGATTATTGAGAAGATCAATGAGAATGCATATAAGCTTGAATTGCCGGGAGAATATGGTGTAAGCGCAACATTTAATGTTGGGGATTTGGTGAAGTATTTGCCAGATGATGCTATTGAAGATTTGAGGGCAAATTCTTTTGAAGAAGGGGAGGATGATGCGTGCATAAATGTGAACGACGAGCATGTTGAAGAATTATTCCAAGAAAGTCAAGAAAGCATGAATCTATACTTGGAAGCTTCCTCAATAGGTCAAACTTACTATCGGGGGCATCAAGACAAAGCCACGCTTTGTATGGTGGCGTTCTTGGGAGTTCTTGAAGCTTCTTGATAGTTCTTTAAGGTTTCTTTAAAAGCTTTCTTAGATTTTGGTCTACAAGTTTTTACCTTTCACTTGAAAGGGTTTTTCTTGGTTTAGACCTTAGGTTTCTTTATGTTCTTAATTATTTTTGTACGTGTGCGTAGTTAATTAAGTTGGAGAATCGTGTAACGTTACTTGGCGCACAAGGTTAAGTTAGGTTTCCTATTTCAAGAGGGATTCCTACTCAAAATTGAAAGTGGCGGCTGCTTGGAGATCAAGGCAAAGTGGAAGACTTTTACTCAAGCTAGAACTCTAATGTGTTTAGAAAAAGTAGGAGTTTTACTCAAGCTAGAACTCTAATGTGTTTAGAAAAAGTAGGAGTTTTACTCAAGTTAGAACCCTAATATGCTTAGGAAGAGAAGGAGTTTTATTCTAGTTAGAGTTCTAATAGTCTTAGGAAAGGATTGCTATAAATACTCCATGTAATTCACGAATTCATTCATTCATTCAGATTTTGAGCAATACAAAAAACACATTTATTTTGAGTGATATTTTGGTTGGATTACCTAAATATTTCTTTGGCTAACTTGCGAGTTGGTTGCTGTTTTGGGTGTTTTAGTTAAAACATTCATTGGTTTGATTAATTAAGTGGACTCTTAATTAATTAAACTCAGTTCTTGCCTAGTTCTTGGTGATTTATCTGTATAGGACGAAGCTTAGAACATATCCTTGTGATAACTTGGTTTTCGGATCAAGAATCACATCATCGTGCTATTGTGCGAGCATTGGACCATTGGAGTCACTATTTGCGCCCAAATCACTTTGTGTTGCATAGTGATCACGAAGCTTTGAAGTACATTCATGGTCAACAAAAATTGAACCCTAGACATGCTAAATGGGTAGAGTTTCTACAAGCTTTCAATTTTTCTTCAAAGTATAAAGAGGGGAAAGCAAATGTAGTGGCCGATGCACTATCTAGAAGACACACGTTGCTTGGAGTATTGAATTGTAAACTACTTGGTTTCGAGTTAATCAAGGAGTACTATAAGGGGGACGTGGATTTCTCTACACTCCTAGAGGAGTGTTCCAAGGGGGCCGTAGGTTCCTATGTTTTACAAGACGGTTTTCTTTTCAAGGGGAATCGTTTGTGCGTGCCTAAGTGTTCTATTAGAGAATTAATAGTAAGAGAAGTGCATGGTGGAGGGATAGCGGGACATTTTGGCATAACGAAAACATTAACTATGCTCCAAGAGCATTTTTATTGGCCTAGAATGCTAGCGGATGTACAATCAATAGTTTCTAGGTGTGCAACATGTCAAAAAGCCAAGGCTACGTTTCATCAAGGCTTATATACGCCCTTGCCCGTGCCAGATTCACCTTGGGAAGACGTGTCTATGGATTTCGTAGTTGGTTTGCCAAGGACTCAAAGAGGAAAGGACTCAATCATGGTTGTAGTGGATCGATTTTCCAAGATGGCTCATTTCATACCTTGTCACAAAGTGGACGATGCTATGAAAGTGGCGGAATTGTATTTCAAGGAAGTGGTGAGACTACATGGGTTGCCGAACAGTATTGTGAGTGATCGTGATACAAAGTTCATGAGTTTCTTTTGGAAATCACTATGGAAGTTGGTGGGAACGAAGCTGTTATTTAGTACATCATATCACCCGCAAACGGACGGACAAACGGAGGTAACAAATCGAACTCTTGGTGTGCTTTTACGTGGACTAGTGAGCAAAACGCAAAAAGATTGGGATATTAAGCTTGCTCATGCCGAGTTTGCTTACAATAGATCACCTACTTATGCCACAAAACACACGCCATTTGAAGTTGTTTATGGTGTCAATCCAAGAATGCCCATTGATTTGATTGAAATTCCAAAAGGGGAATTAATTCATAAGGATGCCGAGGCTAAGATCAAGTACATGATGAAGCTACACGCACAAGTTAGAGCTAGGATTGAACGTGTCAATGAACTCTACAAAGCACGAGCTAACAAGAACAAAAAGCCACAAAGTTTTGAAGTTGGCGACTTGGTGTGGCTACACTTGAGAAAAGAAAGATTTCCTAGCAAAAGAAAGAATAAATTGATGCCAAGAAGTGAGGGGCCGTTCAAGATTATTGAGAAGATCAATGAGAATGCATATAAGCTTGAATTGCCGGGAGAATATGGTGTAAGCGCAACATTTAATGTTGGGGATTTGGTGAAGTATTTGCCAGATGATGCTATTGAAGATTTGAGGGCAAATTCTTTTGAAGAAGGGGAGGATGATGCGTGCATAAATGTGAACGACGAGCATGTTGAAGAATTATTCCAAGAAAGTCAAGAAAGCATGAATCTATACTTGGAAGCTTCCTCAATAGGTCAAACTTACTATCGGGGGCATCAAGACAAAGCCACGCTTTGTATGGTGGCGTTCTTGGGAGTTCTTGAAGCTTCTTGATAGTTCTTTAAGGTTTCTTTAAAAGCTTTCTTAGATTTTGGTCTACAAGTTTTTACCTTTCACTTGAAAGGGTTTTTCTTGGTTTAGACCTTAGGTTTCTTTATGTTCTTAATTATTTTTGTACGTGTGCGTAGTTAATTAAGTTGGAGAATCGTGTAACGTTACTTGGCGCACAAGGTTAAGTTAGGTTTCCTATTTCAAGAGGGATTCCTACTCAAAATTGAAAGTGGCGGCTGCTTGGAGATCAAGGCAAAGTGGAAGACTTTTACTCAAGCTAGAACTCTAATGTGTTTAGAAAAAGTAGGAGTTTTACTCAAGCTAGAACTCTAATGTGTTTAGAAAAAGTAGGAGTTTTACTCAAGTTAGAACCCTAATATGCTTAGGAAGAGAAGGAGTTTTATTCTAGTTAGAGTTCTAATAGTCTTAGGAAAGGATTGCTATAAATACTCCATGTAATTCACGAATTCATTCATTCATTCAGATTTTGAGCAATACAAAAAACACATTTATTTTGAGTGATATTTTGGTTGGATTACCTAAATATTTCTTTGGCTAACTTGCGAGTTGGTTGCTGTTTTGGGTGTTTTAGTTAAAACATTCATTGGTTTGATTAATTAAGTGGACTCTTAATTAATTAAACTCAGTTCTTGCCTAGTTCTTGGTGATTTATCTGTATAGGACGAAGCTTAGAACATATCCTTGTGATAACTTGGTTTTCGGATCAAGAATCACATCACAAATCCTCTCCCGTTTGATCGTGTTTGACTCAAATCGATGTATTTCAAATGTTTATGACATGTTCTAGGGTAAATATGTAGTTTTCTACCCGTAAGTGATCCCATTTGACCAATATTGACTTCTATCATCCTATTTGAAGGTTTTAAGTTAGTTTATACCCATAACCTATCCTAATTGACTGAGTTTGATTCGAATCGACATACTTCAAGTGTTTATCACATGTTCTATGGTAAATACGTAATTTTCTATCCATAACCAATTCCATTTGACTAATATTTACTCATATTGTCCCATTCGAAGTGTTTAGGTCATTTTATATCCTGAACCATTTTCGTTTGATCGAGATTTACTTAAACCGATGTATTTCAAGTATTTATGACATGTTCAAGGTTAAATACGTCATTTTCTATCATTAACCGATCCCATTTGACTAATATTGACTCATATCGGCCTATTAGAAGAGTTTAGGTCATTTTATACCCAAAACCTTTCCCATTACACCAAGTTTGACTGAAATCGATGTATTTCAAGTGTTTGACATATTCTAAGGTAAATACATCATTTTCAACCCTAAATCGATCCAATTTGACCAATATTGACTCAAATCATCATATTCAAGTGATTATGTCATTTTACACCCAAAATGTCACCCTTTTGATCGAGTTTGACTCAAATCGATGTATTTTAAGTGTTTATGACATGTTTAAGGGTAAATACGACATTTTCTACCTTTAACCGATCCCATTTGACCAATATTGACTCGTATTGTCTTATTAAAAGGTTTTAGGTCATTTTATACCCAAAACCTCTCCCATTTGACCAAGTTTGACTTAAATCGATGTAATTCAAGTGTTTATTACATGTTTACGGTAAATACATCATTTTCTACCCTTAACCGATCCCATTTGAAAATTATTTAGTCATATCATCCTAATCAAAGTGTTTAGCTCTATATATTTCCAAAACCTCTCCATTTTGACCGAGTTTGACTCAAAGTGATGTATTTCAAGTGATTATGACATGTTCAAGTGTAAATACGCCATTTTCTACATTTAACAGATCCCATTTGACAAATATTGACTCATATAGTCCAATTCTAAGTGTTTAGGTCATTTTATATACAAAACCACTCCTGTTTGACCGTGTTCAATTAAAATCGATGTATTTCAATTGTTTATGAAATGCTCAAGGGTAAATAAGTCGTTTTCTACCCTTAACCGATCCCATTTGACCAATATTAACTCATATCGTTTTATTCGAAGTACTTAGGTCATTTTAAATCCAAAACCTCTCCCGTTTGACCGTGTCTAACTCAAATCAATGTATTTCAATTGTTTATGAAATGTTCAAGGATAATTACGTCATTTTCTACCCTAAACTAATCCCATTTTCCAATATTGACTCATATCATCCTATTCGAAGTGTTTAGGTCATTTTATAACCAAAACCTGTCCCATTTGATCGTGTTTGACTCAAATCAATGTATTTCAAGTTTTATGACATGTTCAATGGTAGATACGTCATTTTTTATTGCTATTTGACCAATATTAACCAATATCCTCCTACTAAAAGTGTTTAGGTCATTGAATACCCATAACCTATCCTATTTCACCGAGTTTTACTCATATCGATGTATTTTAGGGGTTTCTAACATGTTCTAGGGTAAATACGTCATTTTCTACTCTTAACCGATCCCATTTGACCAATATTGACTCATATCTTCCTATTTAAAGTGTTTAGGTTAATTTAAATCGAATACCTCTCTCGTTTGACCGAGGTTGCCTCAAATCGATGTATTTTAAGTGTTTATGACACGTGCAAGGGTAAATACGTCATTTTCTACCCTTAACTGATCCCATTTGATTAATATTCACTTATATGGTCCTATTCAAAGTGTTTAGGTCATTTTATATCTGAAACCTCTCCCGTTTAACCGTGTTCAACTTAAATCGATATATTTCAAGTGTTTAGGAAATGTTCAAGGGTAAATACATCATTTTCTACCCTTAACCGATTCGATTTGACCAATATTGATTCATATTGTCCTATTCAAAGTGTTTAGGTCATTTTAGACCCAAAACCTCTCCTGTTTGATCGAGTTTGACTTAAATTGATATATTTGAAGTGTTTATGACATGTTCATGGGTAAAGACATCATTTTGTACCATTAACCGATCCCATTTGCCCAGTATTGACTCATATCGTCCTATTAGAAGTGTTTGGGTCATTTTATACCCAAAACCTCTCCCGTTCGGGATTGCTAAAAAATTGAGTGGGAGTTTTGGTTTTACAAAATTGAATAAGTCCTCCTTATTATTAGGATTGGTGTCTTGGGCCTCTTGAAGAGTAAGAACTGAAAAATGCATGGCCGTGCTCAAATGGATTAAGAGTTAACCATTTGTTTTGGATAGTTCAAGCTCAAATTTCAAGAAATGTTTTTGAATATTGGTATGGGTGACATGAGATGTGATTATACCATCAAATTCGACATTAAGAGACTTAAGGAGTTTATGGTTACACACTTGTTTTTAGACAAGTGGGAGATTGAAGGAATGTCCTCAATAAGTGTAACAAATTAGATATAATTAGGATGAATTATGGAGATAATGTAACTCGATTATTTTAGGTAATTATAGTGTTTTACTAGAAACCAACTATAATGTGTATACTAATTAGATTAGCATACTACTAACTGTAACTGAATCATATGAGGTCACATAAATAAGTAGTGATTGGATAAATCTAAGATACTTATGTGAGAGTTGTAAGTTGATCAAATTAGGTAATTGAGTCACTTCCAGTTACTTGATTATCATATATATATATATATATATATATATATATATATATATATATATATATATATATGGGATTGAAATTTTTGATCAATTCTACTTCAATACTAGCTTTTGCTTTTTCTCTCATAACCTAAAAACCCTAAAAAGAAATCAAGAACTGTTCTTGATTCCGTACTAGTATACGTGGGTAATCCAATCCTGCTTGTGGACCAATACTAGAGGAACGACATCTGACGTTCTAAATTCTCCGTAAAACGTGCCCTTTTGCTTCGAGGAATTCACGCATCAAGGGTATGTTATATTGTTCTAATAACTCGTATTATTATATGCATGAGATCCTGTGTTAGGTGCTAAGAAATTGTTTCTTGAAATTCCGCTAATCGCATATAAATTCTAACAGTGGTATCAGTTAGCCTCTTGCATATTTTAATATGAGTACGTATAAAATTGTGTTATTTTGATTCAATTAGGGGAGGTTAATAAGTAGATTAAAATTGCAAATTGGCTTTAATCAATTAGAATTGATTAATATTATGCATTTGATGCTAGTATTAATCATTATTAGCATGTAATTAATTGAAATAGTTTCGGTTTTTTCCGTGTTCTTCCAAGGCCCCGTAGTTCGAATTCATTCAAGCACAAAAATATGATTTTTGGGCATGATTTTGTTTGAATCAAGTGTGATTATTGTTAGGTATCATGTATAAACAATTTGATTGAGGTTTTTTGCATTGAAACTCGTTTAATAATTGCCAATTAAAGTTTCGAACTTAGAACCCTAACTTTTGTCCCAAATTGAATGAATTGCTTGAAATTTGAGAAATTTCACAATTAATTCATATCAAACTAAGGACATTTGATAGTCAAATGTTTTACCCTTAATTAGACCCCTAATTCGAACAAGAGTTGATCAAAATTCACCCAACATGCCCAATTGTTGCGCAAACTTTGAAGCACCCGTGGCAAGGCTACGACGATCGAACGTTGGTGGGATTAAGGGGGTTTTGTTCGCCGGTTTCCGGCGAGTCTGGGGGTAGGGTTTGATTTGAATGGGTCGCCGTGTGTAGTTGCCGGCGAGAGTAGAAAGGGGGCGTGTGTGGCTTCGTGAAGTAGAGGTGCTGCACAGCACCTTGCGGGCCACGACGGGCCATGCTGGACTTCAAGCCTAGCTAGCTTAAGCTTTGCTACAATTTTTTTTTTGCAATTTTAATTATCTAATTAATTTGGAATTAATTAGCACTTCTTAATTATAATTGAATCAAAATAATAAGATTACTTAGTAATAATAAAATGGGTCAATAACGGTTATTGATGGATAGTTATTTAATTTTATTAATTTGATTAGTAAAATTGAATGATTTATGTTTTAATTTTATTAATTAGATTAATAAAATTGATTTTTTTATTCATATTTTATTTATTATTTAAATTTATTATTCATAAAATTTAAATAGTAAATGCTTTATGTTATTTTATTTCATGGCATAGTTTATTGTTTTTGAACATTATTTGATTGTATTAATGTGATTATTAAAATCGAATGATGAATGCCTTTGTGCATTAAAGGCATATATTATTTGTTATTAATGTTTAATATAATTAATTTGATTAATTAAATTAGACTTAATATGTGCTTTTAATACTCTAATGGCATGTCAAATATGGTCAATAATTTTATTATGCATTTAATAATGTATGATATTATTATTATTATTTTATGCAATTTAAATATTTGATATTGTGATTGCATGAAGTGACTGGTATGGCCCAAATTAGGATAGAAAATACGATCTGCATATCGTTTGTATTTTTGTATCCTAACTACGATCTGCATATCGTTTGTATTTTTGTAATTTATTTCAAGTTCGTTATTTAAATTTCAAAAATTATATGTATTCACCATCGATGGAGATCCAAGGAGTAAAGGTCCAAGATAATCAAGGATGGTGATCCATGATGATTTAAGGACGAAGCCCATGAAGAGTAGTCTTTAGGGTTTAGGGGCCATACTAGGATCAAAATTTTATTGCATTTTATTATGCTTATTTAAATTTACTATGTTGCTCTTATTTATTGTATATGTTCACTAATAAATAAACCAACATAGTAAATTAGGTCCCTAAAATAAAAATTGAGATATGTTTTTACCAAACAGACACCTATTAAGCCCTAGATCATAATTAATAGTTTCTGCCAAAGTAGGGTATTACATATAATCTTGGGAAAATAGGGTAATATTTATGAAATTTACATGTCACTGTTTGGTTTCGCTCAACAAGATTATCAAAAGACAAAGTTTTGGGTCTTGAAACATAGAGTTAGAAACAAAAATTGTTATCTATTAACCAAGAATTATATGAGATATAATTAGTAAAGGTTGTTTACTTACCGATAAAACATCAGATTTTATACATAGGGCCAAAGTCCGCTTATAATTTCTTGTTTTAAAGGATCTTGGTATTCACGTTTTAATAGTTTGGGACAAACTTTAAAATGTGATAAGTAGCCTTGAATTGTTCATATATTGCATGCTACTAATGATAAACATATTATTAAACTTTGATATATTTCTATTGTAGATATCATGTCTAGCAACAACAACAGTCCTAATTTACGTTCATACCTTGAGAAGGATAAATTGAACAACATTAACTTCCTAGATTGGGAACGGAACCTAAGAATTGTTCTTAGGGCGGAAGGAAGAGAGGATATCCTTGACACCCCTATCCCAGTTTCGACAGCCACAGCATCAGATGCTGAAAAGGCTAGGCAAAAGGTTGTTAAAGATAAATTAGTGTTTGTCACATGTCTCATGCTAGCTTCCATGGAACCAAACCTTCAAAAGAAGTTTGATAGTATGGATGCTCATAGAATTACCCAGCAACTGAAAAAGATGTTTCAGAAACAAGCAAGGGTAGAGAGATACGAGACTCATAGAGAGTTGCTCCGATGTGTGCAAAAGGTTGATAAACTAGTGGGAGACCACGTTTTCAAAATGATGGAATTGTTCCAGAAAATGTCTAAACTGGGAATGACCTATACTACTGACATAATCATGATGTCATTGCATGATGGATTTCAGCAATTTAGGCAAACTTTAACATGCACAATAAAGTGAAAACCTTAGAAGAATTGCATGGAATGCTTGTCACTGCTGAGATGGACATTCCAAAACCAAAGAAAGAAATTCTTATGGTACAAAAAAGCAAGGTGTTAAAAAAGAAAGGGAAGGGCAAAAAGATTGTTAAAGGAAAGGGCAAGCAAGTTGCTCGAACTGAGACATCTATTAAGCCCAAGGGCGATCCAAAAGCGGATGCCAAATGTTTCTATTGTGATTGAATAGGCCATTGGAAGAGAAATTGCCCTAAGTATTTGGAAGATAAGAAGACAGGCTCTTCAGGTATCTTTGTTATAGAAGTTAATTTAACAACTTTTACTTCTTGGGTATTAGATACCGGTTGTGGTACTCACATTGTTTCGGATGTGCAGGGACTAAAAAGAAGTAGAAAGTTGGCTAAAGGAGAGGTAGAATTGCGTGTTGGAAATAGAGTAAGAGTTGCTACTTTAGCAGTTGGAACATACAGTCTACCTTTACCTTCTGCATTAGTTTTAGAATTAAATAATTGTTATTTTGTTCCTTCTATTACTAAAATCATCATTTCAGTTTCCGTGTTAGACACCGAAGGCTTTAGTTTTGAAATAAAGAACAAGAGTTGTTCGATTTATTTTAAAGAGATGTTTTATGCTAGTGCTAAATTAATGAATGACTTGTATGTATTATATTTTGACAAACATATCTATAACGTAGACTGCAAGAAAAACAAATTAAGCGATTCGAACCCTACTTATTTATGGCATTGTCATTTAGGGCACATCAACCTAAAGCGTATTCAGAAATTGCAAAAAGATGGCCTTCTGACATTGTTTGATTATGAATCATACGATATATGTGAAGGGTGTTTGATGGGTAAAATGACTAAGTCACCTTTTAAAGGAAAAGGTGAAAAAGCAAGTGATCTTTTGGGACTCATACATACATATGTATATGGACAGATGAGCACTATGGCCAGGGGAGGGTTTAGTTACTTTATAACTTTTACTGATGATCTAAGTAGATATGGATATGTCTACTTAATGAAGCATAAGTCTGAATCATTTGAAAAGTTCAAGCAATTTCAGAATGAAGTACAGAATCAACTTGGCAAAACAATAAAAGCACTATGATTAGATCGTGGTGGAGAATATTTAAGCCAAGAATTTGATGATCATCTAAACGGGTGTGGAATACTTTCTCAACTAACTCCACCAAGAACACCTCAATTAAATGGTGTATCCGAAAGGAGGAATCGCACCTTACTTGACATGGTTTGGTCAATGATGAGTCTTGCAGATCTTCCAATATCCTTTTGGGGACATGCCCTCGAAACCGCTGTTTTTACACTAAATAGGACTCCGTCAAAGGCAGTAGAAAGGACACCATATGAGTTATGGACAGGAAGAGTTCCAAAATCATCTTTTCTACGAATTTGGGGTTGTGAAGCTTATGTAAAACGATTACTCTCAGATAAGCTGTCTCCCAAATCTAACAAATGTTTCTTCATAGGTTATCCTAAAGAAACAAAGGGCTACTACTTTTACAATCGAAATGCAAACAAAGTGTTTCTTGCTCGAGATGGTGTAATTCTGGAAAAGGATTTTATTTCCAGAAAGACAACTGGGAGTAGTATCTATCTCGAAGAAATTCGAGAGGAGCAACAAATGGATGTGGATAAAACCACGTCAGAGACACAATCACATGGTTATTTCTTACCGATTAGGCCATTAGTAAATGAGGAAGAGCTAATGCTTCAAACGCATGATCCTCTCCTCCCTTCTAACAATGTGATGGAGGAAATGCAGTCAACGCAAGAACCTCCTATTGACCTACTCGAGTCAAATTCGAGTGAAAATTCTCAAATCGTTGGGAAGGAAATATCACCTGTTGTTGCCCCTCGTAGATCTAGTAGACCAAGAAATTCACCAAAATGATTTGTGGACTTCTTGTCAATTAAAAGTTTTGAAATAATGATTTTAGAACATGAGGAACCTACTAGCTACAAAAGTGCCTTGGCGAGTCAAGACTCTGAAAAATGGCTTGAAGCCATGAAATCTGAAATCGAATCCATGTCTGTAAATCAAGTATTAGACTTGGTTGATTTCCCTGATGGGAGTACACCTATTGGTTGCAAATGGATTTTCAAATTGAAAACAGACAAGGATGGAAACATTGATGTTTTCAAAGCTAGATTGGTTGTAAAAGGTTTCAGGCAAATTCATGGTATTGACTATGATGAGACCTTTTCACCAGTTGCGATGCTTATATCCATTCGGATAATCCTAGCGATCGCTGCATTCTTTGATTATGAAATTTGGCAAATGGATGTCAAAACTGCTTTCTTGAATGAGTTCTTGAAAGGGGATGTGTATATGACACAACATGAGGGTTTTTTGGATCCTGAGAATCCTAGGAAGGTATGCAAGCTTAAAAAGTCTATTTATGGACTAAAGCAAGCATCTCGGAGTTGGAATCTTTGATTTGATGAGGCGATCAAACAGGTTGGTTTTCTTAAAAATGAAGAAGAATCTTGTGTATACAAGAAGTTTAGTGAGAGTAGCATTGTCTTATTGGTTTTATATGTAGATGACATATTAATCATAGGAAACAATATTCCCATGCTTGACTCTGTCAAAGAATGGCTAAAGAATTGTTTCTCTATAAAAGAACTTGGAGAGGCTGAGTACATTTTGGGGATCAAGATCAATAGAAATAGATCTAAACGATTAATTGGACTTAGTCAGAGAACTTATATTGATAAGGCTCTTACTAGGTTCAATATGGAAAATTCGAAAAGAGGTTTCCTTCCAATGCATTATGATATATCGCTAAGCAAGACTCAATATCCTTCAAACATTGATGAGATTAGGCGAATGAGTAATGTACCTTATGCTTCGGCTATAGGGTCCATTATGTATGACATGATTTGTACTCGACCGGATGTTTCATATGTTTTGAGTATGTGTAGCACATACCAATCGAATCCACGCAACGTGCACTGGAATGCAGCTAAGAATATCCTTAAATACATGAGAAGAACTAAGGATCATTTCTTAGTGTATGGAGGTGAAACAGAATTGGCTGTTGAAGGTTACACGGATACGAGCTTCCAAACAGACAAGGATGATTTCCAATCTCAATCTGGGTTCATCTTTCGTCTAAATGTAGGGGCGGTGAGCTGGAAGAGTTCAAAGCAAAGCACCATAGCTGATTCTACAACAGAGGCTGAGTACATTGCTGCAGCTGATGCAGCAAAGGAAGCAGTTTGGATGAAGAAATTCATTTCTGAACTAGGATTAGTGATGTGTTTACTGATGTGTTTGTGTTTTAGGATCGTTTTGGAGTGGATTAGATGACTTAGAAACAAATTCGTCTCAAAAAGAAACAAGATAAAAACGCAAGGTAGAATCGGGTCTAAATTGCGTTTAGGGGAAATAATCTGGACCAAACACGAAGTAAGGCTAGATTATAGAGCTTATACTAACTAGCACTAAGCAAAGAAAGTATAAGTTTGTGAAACACAAAGTAACACACGAAATTCACAAAAAAAATCAGATTCTGTTCTATTTCTTTCACTCTTGTTCCAAATGAATTGGTAAGTGCCCTATTTATAGGAAGCTTTACAAATCCTTTAGCTTCCTATCTTATACGTTTAAAACAGAAGAAACAAGCCTCAATAAAGCTTCGAACTCCTTTTTGAAATTCAAAACAGAATTTAAAAACTGAATTCAAATTGAGCATGATTCAAGCCTTGAATCACGCTTTGACTAAGTCATTATTTGACTGATTATTTGAGCAGCTATTTCGTGCATATTTGACAGAAAATAACCTCCCTAATTAAAGCTTTAAACGACTAAAATAAACAGCAAATAAATCATAATTATTCTCCCACAGAAAACGCCTTGAATCAAGCTGACGTTAATTGTGCTGTTTGAAACTTCTTGTTGACCGTCCCCTTTAACTGGCCATAACTTCCCCTTTGCTCTCTTCCCATTTAAGGCACGAAACAAAAGGATTAATTGAAGAGAACCCCACGAAATTATCACCCAAGGACTTGGACTTTCCGTGGATGAACAAGGCATGGACCGTCGTTTGAACTTCTGGAACTTTACGGACTTTATTGCTTGCTACCATATCATTCTCCCCCTCTTCGGAAAAGTTTGCCCTCAAACTTTCATCATCTAGATATGGGCTCAAGTCTCCCACATTGAACGTTGCACTTACGCCACCAAAATCACTAGGTAGATCAATCTTGTAAGCGCTTTCCCCAATTTTTTCCAAGACTTGAAAGGGACCATCTGATCTAGGCATGAGCTTATTTTTCCTAAGGTTAGGAAAACGTTCCTTCCTTAAATGTAGCCAAACCAAGTCACCTTTAGCAAATGTAGGTTGTTTTCGGTTCTTATTTGCACGGTCTTTGTAGACTTTGTTCATAGCTTCAATCTTCTTTTTTATTTTGGTGCATGTTTTCTGAAATGCTTCCCACCTCTTCTTAGGTTCTCCATGTATTAAATCTCCTTTAGGCAAGGGAATTAACTCAATGGGCAGTAAAGGATTAACCCCATACACCACTTCAAGAGGACTACGAGCAGTGGTAGAAGAAGGAGACCTATTGTAAGCGAATTCAGCATGGGCTAACTTAACATCCCAATCCTTTTGAGTTCTACTCACTAGACCTCGTAACAACGCACCAAGGGTTCTATTAGTCACTTCTGTTTGACCATTCGTTTGTGGATGATGAGAAGTACTAAATAGGAGCTTAGTTCCCACCAATTTCCACAAAATCCTCCAAAAATGACTAAGAAACTTAGTATCCCTATCCGAAACAATGGACCTTGGAACCCCATGTAAACGAATGATTTCTCTAAAGTATAAATCAGCAACTTTAGAAGCATCATCTGTTTTGTGACATGGAATAAAATGCGCCATTTTAGAAAAACGGTCCACCACCACCATGATACTATCCTTCCCCCTTTGAGTCCTAGGGAGACCCACAATAAAATCCATGCTCACTCCTTCCCATGGAACATCAGGAACGGGTAATGGAGTGTAAAGACCCTTGTGAAAAGTACTCTTGGACTTTTGACAAGTAGAACACCTTTCCACAATGTGAGTTACGTCCTTGATCATATGAGGCCAATAGAAATGTTCTTGAAGCATTCCTAATGTCTTATGTATTCCAAAATGACCAGCAATTCCTCCCCCATGGATTTCACGAACCAAGAGTTCACGCACACCATTCTTAGGCACACAAAGTTTGTTGCCTTTGAATAAGAACCCATCTTGAACTGTGTAGTCTTGAGTAGGTTTCTTGAATTTTCCAGAAAAATCCTCATCTTCTTCATAGTGATTTTTCAAATGTTCAAACCCAAGAATCTTCGTATGAACCATAGCTAATAGATAGCTTCTCCTTGATAATGCATCAGCCACAACATTCTTCTTCCCTTCTTTGTACCTCGAACTGAACGTAAAAGATTGAAGAAATTCCACCCATTTAGCATGTCGGTGATTAAGCTTCTGCTGTCCATGAATGAATTTTAAGGCTTCATGATCCGAATGTAAAATAAACGGTTTTGGCCTTAGGTAATGAGACCAATGATCTAGAGCTCGAACAATAGCATAGAACTCACGATCATAATTCGAATAATTAAGCTTAGCACCACTTAATTTTTCGCTGAAATAACAAAAGGGTCTCTTTCCTTGAATAAGAACAGCACCAATACCCACGCCACTTGCATCACATTCAACCTCAAACAGCTTATCAAAATCTGGCAATGCAAGAACCGTTGTATTGCACAATTTCTCTTTGATTTCTTCAAAGGCTTTTTGAGCAGATTCACTCCAAATGAACGCACCTTTCTTCAATAACTCGGTCAAAGGAGCTGTGATTGTTGAGAAATTCTTGATAAAGATTCTGTAAAATGAAGCAAGACCATGAAAGCTCCTCACTTCATGCACATCTTTCGGCACCTTCCAAGTTGAAATAGCCTTCACTTTCTCTGGATCAACCTGTACTCCTTCACTAGATACAACATATCCTAGGAAAGTAATATGCTTACACATGAAAGCACACTTTTCCAACTTCCCATACAATCTGTTAGTCCTTAAAACCTCAAATAAAGATTTTAAATGTAACAAATGTTCATCTATGGATTTGCTATATACTAGAATATCATCTAAATATACAACAATGAATTTGTTGAGAAAAGGACGCAGTACCTCATTCATGAGTCTCATGAAAGAGCTAGGGGCATTGCAAAGACCAAATGGCATGACAAGCCATTCGTATAAGCCTTGCTTGGTCTTAAAAGCTGTTTTCCATTCATCACCTTCACGAATTCTCATTTGGTGATAGCCACTTCTCAAATCAATTTTACTGAAAATCTTGGCTCCACTCAACTCATCAAACATGTCTTGAAGCCTCGGCATAGGAAATCTGTATTTGATAGTAATATTATTGATAGAACGACTATCAATACACATTCTCCAAGTTCCCTCTTTCTTAGGTACTAAAAGAGCAGGAACAGCACATGGACTAAGGCTTTCGCGCACATATCCCCTTTCTATAAGTTCTTCAACTTGTCTTTGCAACTCTTTGGCCTGATCGGGACTACATCTGTAGGCTGGCTTATTAGGCAATTGAGCTCCCGGAATCAAGTCAATAGCATGCTCAATACCTCGAAATGGAGGCAGGCCTTGTGGCAAATCACTAGGAAATACATCAGAAAATTCCTCTAGCAATTTCTTCAAAGGCAATGAATTAGTAACATTGGAAAGGTTATCATCAACAGGTTTAATAACAAGAAAAAACCCTTCCCCTTCCATAGCATACTCACGCTCAAACTCACGTTTTGAAACCAGAAAATTAGGTTTCTTCTCCATCATAGGTTCAATCTTTGGAGGCAAAGGAAGTAACCTGATTTTCTTTCCTCCATGAGCAGTGACCGTATAAACATTAGAAACGCCATCATGCAATGCATTTCTATCAAATTGCCATGGTCTTCCAAGTAAAATATGACACGCACTCATAGGCAGAATATCACACCAACGTTCATCATGAAAATTTCCAATTGTAAAAGAAACTAGAGCTTGTTTCTTAACCTTTAAACCGGTGTCATTATCTAGCCAATTTAACTTATAAGGCTTAGCATGTTCACGAGTAGGTAATTTCAGTTTACTTACAAGTTCCTTAGAAGCCACATCTGTACAAGAACCACCATCTACAATCACATCACAAAGCTTGTCTCGTACCTTGCATCTGGTATGGAAAAGATTCTCTCTTTGTTGGACATCTTTAAGAGGTTCAGAATGTAGGATCCTCCTCATAACACCACACAATGGAGTGGCATCTTCTTCAGCTCCATATTCCTCATATTCCTCTTCTTCTTCCTCATTTTCTTCGGAATCATACCCTCCTTCATGAATGGTGAGTGTATTCCGTTTTGGACATTCACTAGCAATATGTCCCCTTTCATGGCATTTGTAACACGTTCTTTTAAAAGCTTCTTGCTTGAAATCCGTTTTTCCTCCTTTGAATGAGTTAGGAGTAAAAATGGATTTGGCAGCAACTTCACCCTTTCCTACGGAAGGAAAAGCTTTGTAAGGAGGCCTCGAAGTAGGCCTTGGCCTATCTTCTTTGTGTTGTGCCTCAACCTTTCTGGCAGCTTTCACAACTTCTTCATAGGTGGAATAAGGTAGGAGATCCACCTTATTAGAAATTGGTTTTGACAATCCTTTGGTAAAACGCGCAATTTTGAGTGGCTCTCTCTCTTGCATATCACACACCAAACTGAGTGTCTCAAATTCTCGCACATATTCATCAACACTTCGTTCCCCTTGAGCTAGGCGAGTCAATTTTACATATTGATCTTGCTCATACTCACGTGGAATCCAACGTTGCTCCATCTTTTTTCTGAGTTTCACCCATGACTCAATCTTACCCTTTCCTTCTCTTCTCCTTTTGGCCTTCAGATTATCATACCAAAGTCCAGCAAGTTTGGTTAACTTCAGAATCGCCATTTTACAACTCCTAGCATCATCATACTCCTTATACTCAAAGATACTCTCCAATCTACGTACCCAATCAAAAAAAACTTCTGGATCATTAGAACCATCGAATTCGGGAAGATCAAGTTTGAGACTTCTATCTTCTTGGTAACCACGAAATTGTGATTCCCCATGGGTGGGTGTGGAATTGGAATGTTCTAATTCCTGTAACTTTCTACCTTGTTTAAGGCATAGGTCAGCAATGGCATCCATACGTGTTTCATGCTTTTTCATTTCGTCATGCATTTCCTGGAGTTTTCCAAGAATGTCTTTCATCGCTTCGTGAGATGTTGAGTTGGATGAACTCGAAGCCATACTCCAAAGCCTTTGCTCTGATACCAACTGATGTGTTTACTGATGTGTTTGTGTTTTAGGATCGTTTTGGAGTGGATTAGATGACTTAGAAACAAATTCGTCTCAAAAAGAAACAAGATAAAAACGCAAGGTAGAATCGGGTCTAAATTGCGTTTAGGGGAAATAATCTGGACCAAACACGAAGTAAGGCTAGATTATAGAGCTTATACTAACTAGCACTAAGCAAAGAAAGTATAAGTTTGTGAAACACAAAGTAACACACGAAATTCACAAAGAGAATCAGATTCTGTTCTATTTCTTTCACTCTTGTTCCAAATGAATTGGTAAGTGCCCTATTTATAGGAAGCTTTACAAATCCTTTAGCTTCCTATCTTATACGTTTAAAACAGAAGAAACAAGCCTCAATAAAGCTTTGTAACTCCTTTTTGAAATTCAAAACAGAATTTAAAAACTGAATTCAAATTGAGCATGATTCAAGCCTTGAATCACGCTTTGACTAAGTCATTATTTGACTGATTATTTGAGCAGCTATTTCGTGCATATTTGACAGAAAATAACCTCCCTAATTAAAGCTTTAAACGACTAAAATAAACAGCAAATAAATCATAATTATTCTCCCACAGAAAACGCCTTGAATCAAGCTGACGTTAATTGTGCTGTTTGAAACTTCTTGTTGACCGTCCCCTTTAACTGGCCATAACTTTCCCTTTGCTCTCTTCCCATTTAAGGCACGAAACAAAAGGAATAATTGAAGAGAACCCCACGAAATTATCACCCAAGGACTTGGACTTTCCGTGGATGAACAAGGCATGGACCGTCGTTTGAACTTCTGGAACTTTACGGACTTTATTGCTTGCTACCATATCAATTAGTACCTAATATTGGAAATGGCATTGTCTAACATTATGACAATAATGGTGCCATTGCCCAGAGCAAGGAACCAAGATCGCATCAAAAGTCCAAGCATGTACTTAGAAAGTTTCACATCATTCGAGAGATAGTAGAAAGGAAGGATGTGGTTGTTTGCAAGATTCACACAGACGATAATATCGCTGACCCGTTAACTAAACCGTTGCCTCAACCCAAGTATGAAAGTCATACTAGGGGTTTAGGGCTTAAGCATATTAGAGAGTGGCTTTAGTTGTGTACTATTTTATTTCAAAATTAGTCACAGAAATAAAACACTTAGATATGTATGTTTATGTTTATCAATAAAGTTTTATTCTTATTTAAATATGGTTTGGATTTAGATAAAATGTCCAAAGTATTGTATAACTCTCGATAGGCTTGTCAAATGTGTTACTTGATGAATGAAAACCTATTAAGTAAACCGAGATTATAAAATACTGTTAGTCCCTGGTCCGAATCATTAACTTGGACATAAATGATTCATTCAAGGACTAGTATGTAAGTTGATTGATAGCGCAGTTTCATGGGCTATGGGGACATGGGGACATGGAGACGTCTAGTCATTTACATGAATATATATATATATATGGATATATATTGGCTAGACCTACTTGATATTCTTCAAAATGTTTTAAGAATTTTGTTTATTATATTTAGTAGTACAATTAATTGCGTTGTGTCCCTTTTTCCCACATGAATAACAAATTATTTTTTGGGAGGAAAAATCTTGTTTGGGCCTTTTGTAATAAGAAGGTTTTGAAGGAGGTGAAGTATGTTTCCTAGCATATATTCTAAACTTCTTTTCTTTTTGAAGTTTAGATTTACATTTAATAGATGAAGGGGCCCTAATTGTTTCACAACCAAATGCTTCACAGAAACAACCAAGCTCTTTCCTGGATTGCTTCTTTTTAGAAGTATATTTGGCTTGTAGCTTAAGTTCTTCACAAAGAGCTAATCCTTCATTTTTTACTAACGTGAAAAGTTCACCATAGGTTTTGTCTTTGAAAGGGATCTCATTCGATTGAGACAATTCTTTTAACTTTCTGAAAATTCTTTAGGCAAAAAGTTTAGGAAGGCCAGATATGAACTTTTCTTTCCAAAATGGTTCTCCACAGTCTTTTTTTTGGAGAATATATGTAAGGAACATGTCTCGATACCACCTATAGTCTCCTAAAGTAGGACATCTTAAGTTTTGGAGAATTGATTTTCCTATTATAAGAGAAGCTGAAGGATCTCCTATAAAATAATAGGAAATAACTATTATGAGGAAATCACAGCTATCAAATTTTTCTACGAGTTCATTTTGAAAATTGAGGACAGAGATTTTATGATTAAATATTTCTAGCTGGTTATCTGGTGTAAGATAATTGTCCCATCAGTTTTTCAATTGGCCATTCAAACCTGAAATGAGGATTCCAAAAATGATTTGGTCATTGAACTCTTGGGTTGAATAGGCAATGTTTGCCATACCCATCTCTTGAAGAGTAGTTAAAATCTCATAATCCAATTTTCCATCTATATTCCATTCATGGACAACATTAGGAGAATAAGATTTTTCTTTGAACTTAGATTATTCCTTAAACTGTATATCCGGAGGAGTTGGTATAGGGTAATAAGTTTTTATTAGAGCATTTCTCCACTTGTTTTTTATTCTATTTATAAGAGAGGGTTCTTGAAACATATTTTGAATATTATCTATATCCTGAATTAGAATCACTACTTGATTCATTTTCAGAAAAACGACTACGAATGACTCTTAAGCCTTGAGAATTTGCTAATTTCTCTAGATTTTAAGATATTTTGCTTAAGATAGTCCGGGAATTATTTGAAGAAGAGGGATTATTGATTATGGAGTTGCCATAGTTTAAGTCAAACCTTATGGTTTAAAGTGCGGAACCGAAACACTAGTAGGGAATCTAGAGGATTGTCCTTTAGAGGAGGTAGAGGGCCGTTCTTTCATAGATTTTATTCTAGTAGAAAGATGATCTACTTGAGAGGCAATAGTATGAAGGGTTTGATTTGTGAAATTGTTCTGATGATATACCTTAATAATATCTTCTACTTTGGCTGGGTTATCTTTTTTATTATATCTTCCCTTTTTAAGAGGGAAAGTAGGTATTTGATTGTCTCCACTAGGAATTATTTTGGGATAAAAGGGGGGATGAATGGTATTAATTGGTGATCCATCTTCTAACTGCCAATTTCTTCGTAAAGTGGTTTGAGTTTGAATATAGTGTTGGCTAAAAGGATCATTAATACCTTTATCTTAACAAAATGAAGTAAACCATATGAAAAAGGGAATATTTATTTTGAGTCGATTCATGTCTCTATACTAGATTTCTCTAATCTTATTTCTTAAAGACTCATCAAAAGACATAAACCATATTCGCTTCTGAGAATTTTCTTTTGATTCAAAATCTCTTCTTAAGAGATCTTTATCTATTTGAAATTCTTCCTTGGTGATGGTGTTTATTGTATTAAAGTTTTGCATATCTGAAGTTATAGGTGATTGACGAGGGGAAACAGAGGGAAATTGATATTCAAGAATTGGAGATTTGTAATGGACTTTAAATGAATCTTCATGAGTTCTTGAAGACTCTGACATTTCTAGCTGATATTTGGCATTGGATTTGGAAATTGTAAAATCTTTGTCCTGTTTCAGACATCTGGTTGATATTCTAAACAAACCAAATCTAAGAAATACTTTGTTCAGATCCTCTACTATTTGATCTATGTCCTGTTTGAGACATTTATTTGGCATTGGATTTAGAATTGTAAAATCCCTGGAATAGTAATTTGATCCCAAGCTTATTTCTTAGTAGAAGTGACTAAGGATTTTGTTTCACTAGTATGAACTTCTATAAATATGGTTTCTTCTTTAGAAGATGGAGCATGAATAAACTTTGGATTAACAGTAGTGTTCATTAATCTAAAGTATATCCTAAAAACTTTTGCAAAGTTTTTAGAAAATTCTCCGAATTTATTGTCTATAACATGAATATCTAAGATTAATGATTCTAAAGGTAATGGATCCTTTAGATCTATGGTAAAATCAGGGAAGCAGTTGAAATATATAGGTCCATTACAGACATTTGTTTGAACTACAGCTTGCAATGAATCTTTACAGGTTTTAAGACGATTATCTCTTAACGCTAGGAGTATAGGTGATATGATAGAGGATATCAACTTCGAAGGGTTGATTGAAGCTTCAAAGAAGGATGTTACCATGGGAGAGTTGTTGGCTTATGGAGACACGAATCTTCTAGGTGCATCAAAGGGGAACATTTGCATGTGCATGATAACATGCAAATGTGAATGAGGATTGGTGGACATGGGGAATAAGTTGGTTTTGCCTATGAGTTTTCTCCCATTTCATTTGATAGGGTTTTTCTCATTTTAGGCATAGGTGTGTTTTCAAACTTTCCTTTTTCAGGTTTTATGATTCTATAATGTGTGGAAGCCATGGAGGTGATGATTGATGGAAGGCCTTGATCAAAAGCTAAAATCTTGGAGTAATTTTCGAAGATTGAAAATTTTGACCAAGGAGGAAAATTTTAAGACAAGGGGAGGTGCTTGTTACATTGAGATGTGCATATTACATCTTATCGGTGCTTTATTACGACTTAAGTGACATGGCAAGTGACATGGCATGGGTATGGACGTGGCTACACACATGGGATTGGATATTTAGTGTTTTACTTTAAATAAAATAGGATTAGAGTAGTTAATTTGTAATATTATCTTTTTAGGTAGGATAAGATTCTAATTAAGATAAGATAGTGTTAGAGTTTTAGTAGGATTATGTAATAAATAGGTGGCATTATCCTATTGGTTATTAGGAGTCCTTTTAGAAGTAGGAGGACTAGTCATAATATGATTGAAACTCTCAAGCTATGGGTATAAATAGATGTGCACCCAAGCTTGGAAAAATCATATTTGGAGATTCTTTTCTATATATTCTTCAATAAACTTAGAGAGTTTGTTGTTTTTCTTTGTGTGTAACAAAGAGTTGTGAATTGGTGCTTAAAGCTTTAGATTCACGTGAGGAAGTGTAGGAATTGAGGGTGCTTTGCTTTAATCAATTCTTAAACTTTCGCCCTAGATTTTAAACCTTTGGTGCGTAGCTTTAGAGGGTTTTATATCTAGTTCTATCCCTTTTGTGTGGATTAAGGTTTCAATACCTAGATTCACATCAACTTTTGGTGCTCTCGTTGAGAGGATTCATTAAGAGGATTCGAAGAATACTCAAGCAATATGGATTCCAGTGGTGATGATGCACACGAGATGCCACCAGGCTTCAAAAAAGGTTTAACCTTACAAGAAGCCAAAGCCTTGTGCATGGAACGCGAGTTGAAGGAACTGAAGGAACGTATGAATGAGCTGTTGAAAATCGTGGGGAAGAAGGAAAAGTCCTCAAGCAAAGGTAAACTCTCTTCTCATGAATCTAACTCTAGCGAAAGTGATGGTGAATCCAGTGTTAGAAGCTCAAGGAGGCCTAGCAAGAGGGACCCATCCTCTTCAGGTGATGATGAGGAATCATATAAAGGGCGTAGGAGAAAGAGTTTAAGAGGGAAAGAGGATCAAAGCTTGAGACTTGAAATCCCTGAGTTCAATGGCAGTTTGGACCCAGACAAATTCCTAGATTGGATCCGTAGAGTTGAACGAATTTTCAGATATAAGGACTATGATGAGCATAGATCCTTTAAGGTTGCTGAACTCAAACTCACTTCTTATGCAAGTTTGTGGCTTGAAGGTTTGCAAAAGAAGAGGAGAAAGGAGGGGCGTTCCAAGATCTCATCTTGGACAAAACTAAAGAAGTACATGCAAAAAAGGTTTGTTCCTCAAGACTTTGAACAAAACAATTTTATAAAAATGCATACTTTGAAGCAAGAAAGGAGGTCTGTGGAGGAATACTTGATGGAATTCGAAAATCTAGCCATGGTGTGTGGGCTAGAGGAGAAAGAAGACCACAAGGTGGCTCGTTTTGTGGCTGGGTTAAATGACCCAATCAAGGAAAAGGTGGAATTACAACCCTATTGGAGCTTTGATGAGGTGTGTACAATAGCAACTAGGGTTGAAAGGCAAACACGTAAACCTAGAGGGATCTTTCGATCATTTGAAGCTAAAGGGGTGCGTGAGATGTCTAATGTGAAGCCTTATCTCGAGAAATCCATAAAGCCACAACCTTTTGGGAGAGATAAGGGAGGAAGTTTGAGGCCCCCTATGGGAGATCAACGAACTTGCTTCAAATGTAAGGGACAAGGCCATATCCAAAGGGATTGTCCCCATGCTAGGATTGCTACTACTCGGACTTGGGAGAAAGATGAAACCTTTGAAGAAGAGGAGCATGAGCTTGAAGAGGAAGAAGGTAACACATCTTTTGAAGTCCTAGAGGAGGATGTGGAGGAGGTGATGGCAGAAACTAGGGGATCTAGCCTAGTGTTGCGAAGGGCATTGCAATCCAAGTCCTTACCATTAGAGGAGAGCCAAAGGGAGAAAATCTTCCTCACAAGATGCAATGTCCATGGAAGACTATGTGATGTGATTATAGATTCAGGGAGCTGCACTAACGTGGTTTCTACACTCTTGGTGGACAAGTTGGAGGTGCCCACTCAAATCCATCCTCAACCATATAAGCTCCATTGGCTTAGCAAGTCAAGTGACGTAAAGGTTAGTAAACAAGCATTGATTTCGTTCAAAATTGGCAATTATGAAGATCAAGTGCTTTGTGATGTTTGTCCCATGGATGCGTGTCATATTCTCTTGGGAAGACCTTGGCAATATGACAGATTTGTGAAGTTTGATGGGAGGACAAACATATATGTTGTGAGGAAGAATGCGCAAGCCAAAGCATTTGCTTTGAAGCCTTCAATGACTCCAAAAACTTGTTCCAACAAAGATGATGGCAAGGGAGTGTTATTGGTGGATGGAAAGGAATTGGAGAAGGAGGCAAAGGCAAGTAGCATGGTTTATGTGCTGGTGGCTAAGGAGGTAGAGAACGGAGCCCACGTGGTTCCAAGATCTTTGACACCATTACTCACCGAGTTTGAAGATGTTTTTCCTGATGATTTGCCTTCGGGCTTACCACCAATTCGAGGGATTGAACATCAAATTGATCTCATTCCGGGAGCACAAATACCTAACAAGCCAGCTTATAGGTGCAATCCGGAAGAAACAAAGGAAATTCAAAGGCAAATCGAAGAACTCATGGCACGTGGGTATGTAAGGGAGAGTATGAGTCCTTGTGCAGTGCCTACTTTGATTGTGCCAAAGAAAGATGGAACTTGGAGGATGTGCATTGATTCGAGGGCTGTAAACAACATCACCATCAAATATAGGTTTCCTATTCCAAGACTTGATGATTTATTAGATGAGTTGTATGGTGCGCAGGTCTTCTCCAAGATCGATCTTCGAAGTGGATATCATCAAATACGAATGAAGGAAGGTGATGAATGGAAGACAGGTTTCAAAACAAAACTTGGGCTTTATGAATGGTTGGTTATGCCTTTTGGCTTAACTAATGCACCTAGTACCTTCATGCGTTTGATGAATTAAGTCTTAAAACCATTCCTAGGTAAATTTGTTGTTGTTTACTTAGATGATATTCTAATTTATAGCACTTCTATTGATGATCATCTAAGCCACCTAAGGAGTGTGTTTGAGGTTTTGAGAAAACAGAAATTGTATGCTAAGCTCGAAAAGTGCTACTTTATGGTGCCTAGTGTCACGTTTTTGGGCTATATTGTGTCCAAGGATGGGGTTTCGGTGGATCCATCCAAAGTGGAAGCAATCAAGTCATGGCCTATTCCTAAAAATATGACAGAGGTGCGTGCTTTTCATGGGCTAGCCTCATTCTATCGAAGGTTCGTGAAGAATTTCTCGTCCATTGTTGCTCCTATGACTGAATGTATCAAGAAGGACAAGAAGTTTGAATGGACCAGAGATGCAAACAAGGCCTTTGAAGCTATTAAGGAGATGCTATGTCATACACCTATTCTAGCCTTGCCAGATTTCTCTAGACCTTTCGAGGTGGAGACTGATGCTAGTGGAGTTGGAATTGGCGCTGTGCTCATTCAAGGGAAGAGGCCCATTGCATATTTTAGTGAGAAGCTTAATGGGGCCAAATTGAACTACTCAACTTATGACAAGGAATTTTATGCAATTATAAGGGCTTTGGACCATTGGAGTCACTATCTAAGGCCAAATCACTTTATATTGCATTCTGATCATGAAGCTTTGAAGCACATCAATGGCCAACACAAGCTTAATCCACGACATGCCAAGTGGGTTGAATTCTTGCAATCCTTTCACTTTTCTTCGAAGTATAAGGACGGTAAGTCTAATGTGGTGGCAGATGCACTTTCAAGGAGGTATTCGTTGCTAGGTGTCCTAAACTCCAAATTACTTGGTTTGGATCTCATTACACAATATTATGACCAAGATGAGAATTTTGGGCCAATCATGCAACAAATCAACAAAGGGGCCATGGGTTCCTATGTTCTTCATGATGGTTTCTTGTTTAAGGGAAATCAATTGTGCATTCCTAGGTGCTCAATTCGTGAATTGCTCGTGAGAGAAGCGCATGGTGGAGGAATAGCAGGACACTTTGGGATCACAAAGACTTTGGCTATGCTCCAAGAACACTTCTATTGGCCAAAGATGATTGTAGATGTTGGAGCCATCCTATCCCAATGTGCGACGTGTCAAAAGGCAAAGGCTACTTTTCACCAAGGTCTTTATACTCCATTGCCTGTTCCGGAGTTTCCTTGGGAGGACGTGTCTATAGACTTTATTGTGGGGTTGCCAAGAACTACTAGGGGGAAGGATTCAATCATGGTGGTGGTTGATAGGTTCTCCAAGATGGCACACTTCACACCATGCCATAAAACAGATGATGCAATGAATGTTGCAGATTTGTACTTTAGAGACATCATTCGCTTGCATGGAGTTCCAAAGACGATTGTGAGTGACAGAGACACGAAGTTCATGAGCTATTTCTGGAAATCATTATGGAGATTGATAGGGACTAAGCTTTTATTTAGCACTTCTTATCATCCCCAGACAGATGGACAGACAGAAGTCACGAATCGAACTTTAGGTGTTCTCTTACGTGGTTTGGTGAGTAAAACACAAAAGGATTGGGATTTGAAGCTAGCACATGCAGAGTTTGCTTACAACAGATCTCCAACCTATGCAACAAAACATTCACCATTCGAGGTTGTCTATGGAGTGAACCCAAGACTACCTATTGATTTCATGGGGATTCCCAAAGGGGAATTAGTTCACAAGGATGCGAAGGCCAAGGTTGACTATATGCAGAAGCTTCACGCCCAAGTGAGAGCAAGGATTGAGAAGGTCAATGATATCTATAAGGCTAGAGCTAACAAACACAAGACTCAACATACTTACAAGGAGGGAGACTTGGTTTGGTTGCACTTGAGGAAGGAAAGATTTCCTAATCAACGTAAGAACAAGCTTATGCCTAGGTGTGATGGTCCATTCAAAATCATTAGTAAGGTGGGTGATAATGCATATAAGCTTGAGTTGCCTGGAGATTATGGAGTTCACGCCACATTCAATATAGGCGACTTAGCACCTTATGTGCCTGATGATCAACTTCGAGGTTTGAGGACAAACTCTTTTGAAGAAGAGGAGGATGATATGATAGAGGATATCAACTTCGAAGGGTTGATTGAAGCTTCAAAGAAGGATGTTACCATGGGAGAGTTGTTGGCTTATGGAGACACGAATCTTCTAGGTGCATCAAAGGGGAACATTTGCATGTGCCTGATAACATGCAAATGTGAATGAGGATTGGTGGACATGGGGAATAAGTTGGTTTTGCCTATGAGTTTTCTCCCATTTCATTTGATAGGGTTTTTCTCATTTTAGGCATAGGTGTGTTTTCAAACTTTCCTTTTTCAGGTTTTATGATTCTATAATGTGTGGAAGCCATGGAGGTGATGATTGATGGAAGGCCTTGATCAAAAGCTAAAATCTTGGAGTAATTTTCGAAGATTGAAAATTTTGACCAAGGAGGAAAATTTTAAGACAAGGGGAGGTGCTTGTTACATTGAGATGTGCATATTACATCTTATCGGTGCTTTATTACGACTTAAGTGACATGGCAAGTGACATGGCATGGGTATGGACGTGGCTACACACATGGGATTGGATATTTAGTGTTTTACTTTAAATAAAATAGGATTAGAGTAGTTAATTTGTAATATTATCTTTTTAGGTAGGATAAGATTCTAATTAAGATAAGATAGTGTTAGAGTTTTAGTAGGATTATGTAATAAATAGGTGGCATTATCCTATTGGTTATTAGGAGTCCTTTTAGAAGTAGGAGGCCTAGTCATAATATGATTGAAACTCTCAAGCTATGGGTATAAATAGATGTGCACCCAAGCTTGGAAAAATCATATTTGGAGATTCTTTTCTATATATTCTTCAATAAACTTAGAGAGTTTGTTGTTCTTCTTTGTGTGCAACAAAGAGTTGTGAATTGGTGCTTAAAGCTTTAGATTCACGTGAGGAAGTGTAGGAATTGAGGGTGCTTTGCTTTAATCAATTCTTAAACTTTCGCCCTAGATTTTAAACCTTTGGTGCGTAGCTTTAGAGGGTTTTATATCTAGTTCTATCCCTTTTGTGTGGATTAAGGTTTCAATACCTAGATTCACATCAATAGGGCAATCAACAACTTTATGAACTAAAGGCTTAACCGCTATTTGAAATAGACCAAAATGAATGAAACAATTATTATGAGCAAGATATGTCTCAACATGTGTATTAGACAATAAATACATAGTTTCGATATCTTATTGAATACTCCTAGTTTCTTCATGAGTTTTAATGCTAAATGCAGTTTTGAATTCTAGAGGATCGATCATATATAACTGAATAAGATCTTTTTTCGAAATACTCCAATTTGAAAAATCAACAGGTATATGAGTCTCTTGACTTTGATTTATATCAGCCTTAGAATATCCTAATCTAGCGACTCTTCTTAAACAAGAGACCATGGATAACAGAGATCTAATAAGTAATATCTATGCTAATTGGGAACATTGGGAACACAAACCAAGAGCACCTACTTCCTTAGGCTCACCAATGGATTTTCAGGCTTGCCAACACTTTACCAACAATTAGTATAAACATTCGTAATAAAATACTAATCACCAGGCTCTGATAACCGATCCCATTTGACCAGTATTGACTCATATCGTCCTATTCGAAGTATTAAGATCATTTTATATCAGAAACCTCGCCCATATGACCGAGTTTTACTCAAATCGAGGTAATTCAAGTGTTTGACATGTTTAAGGGTAAATAAGCCATTTTTTACCCTTAACTGATTCAATTTAACCAATATTGGCTCATATCGTCCTATTCAAAGTGTTTAGATCAGTATATACCCTAAACACCTCCCATTTGACCGAGTTTGACTCAAATCAATGTATTTGAAGTGTTTATGACAAGTTCTGATATGATAGAGGATGCCAAATTCGAAGGATTGGTTGAAGCTTTAAAGAAGAATGCTACCATGGGAGAGTTGTTGGCTTATGGAGACACGAATCTTCTAGCCATCAAAGGGGAACATTTGCATGTGCATGATAACATGCAAATGTAAATGAGGATTGGTGGACATAGGGAATAAGTTGGTTTTGCCTATGAGTTTTCTCCCATTTCATTTGATAGGGTTTTTCTCATTTTAGGCATAGGTGTGTTTTCAAACTTTCCTTTTTCAGGTTTTATGATTCTATAATGTGTGGAAGCCATGGAGGTGATGATTGATGGAAGGCCTTGATCAAAAGCTAAAATCTTGGAGTAATTTTCGAAGATTGAAAATTTTGACCAAGGAGGAAAATTTTAAGACAAGGGGAGGTGCTTGTTACATTGAGATGTGCATATTACATCTTATCGGTGCTTTATTACGACTTAAGTGACATGGCAAGTGACATGGCATGGGTATGGACGTGGCTACACACATGGGATTGGATATTTAGTGTTTAACTTTAAATAAAATAGGATTAGAGTAGTTAATTTGTAATATTATCTTTTTAGGTAGGATAAGATTCTAATTAAGATAAGATAGTGTTAGAGTTTTAGTAGGATTATGTAATAAATAGGTGGCATTATCCTATTGGTTATTAGGAGTCCTTTTAGAAGTAGGAGGCCTAGTCATAATATGATTGAAACTCTCAAGCTATGGGTATAAATAGATGTGCACCCAAGCTTGGAAAAATCATATTTGGAGATTCTTTTCTATATATTCTTCAATAAACTTAGAGAGTTTGTTGTTTTTCTTTGTGTGCAACAAAGAGTTGTGAATTGGTGCTTAAAGCTTTAGATTCACGTGAGGAAGTGTAGGAATTGAGGGTGCTTTGCTTTAATCAATTCTTAAACTTTCGCCCTAGATTTTAAACCTTTGGTGCGTAGCTTTAGAGGGTTTTATATCTAGTTCTATCCCTTTTGTGTGGATTAAGGTTTCAATACCTAGATTCACATCAATAGGGCAATCAACAACTTTATGAACTAAAGGCTTAACCGCTATTTGAAATAGACCAAAATGAATGAAACAATTATTATGAGCAAGATATGTCTCAACATGTGTATTAGACAATAAATACATAGTTTCGATATCTTATTGAATACTCCTAGTTTCTTCATGAGTTTTAATGCTAAATGCAGTTTTGAATTCTAGAGGATCGATCATATATAACTGAATAAGATCTTTTTTCGAAATACTCCAATTTGAAAAATCAACAGGTATATGAGTCTCTTGACTTTGATTTATATCAGCCTTAGAATATCCTAATCTAGCGACTCTTCTTAAACAAGAGACCATGGATAACAGAGATCTAATAAGTAATATCTATGCTAATTGGGAACATTGGGAACACAAACCAAGAGCACCTACTTCCTTAGGCTCACCAATGGATTTTCAGGCTTGCCAACACTTTACCAACAATTAGTATAAACATTCGTAATAAAATACTAATCACCAGGCTCTGATAACCGATCCCATTTGACCAGTATTGACTCATATCGTCCTATTCGAAGTATTAAGATCATTTTATATCAGAAACCTCGCCCATATGACCGAGTTTTACTCAAATCGAGGTAATTCAAGTGTTTGACATGTTTAAGGGTAAATAAGCCATTTTTTACCCTTAACTGATTCAATTTAACCAATATTGGCTCATATCGTCCTATTCAAAGTGTTTAGATCAGTATATACCCTAAACACCTCCCATTTGACCGAGTTTGACTCAAATCAATGTATTTGAAGTGTTTATGACAAGTTCTGATATGATAGAGGATGCCAAATTCGAAGGATTGGTTGAAGCTTTAAAGAAGAATGCTACCATGGGAGAGTTGTTGGCTTATGGAGACACGAATCTTCTAGCCATCAAAGGGGAACATTTGCATGTGCATGATAACATGCAAATGTAAATGAGGATTGGTGGACATAGGGAATAAGTTGGTTTTGCCTATGAGTTTTCTCCCATTTCATTTGATAGGGTTTTTCTCATTTTAGGCATAGGTGTGTTTGAACTTTCCATTTTCAGATTTTATGATTCTATAATGTGTGGAAGCCATAGAGGTGATGATTGATGGAAGGCCTTGATCAAAAGCTAAAATCTTGGAGTAATTTTCGAAGATTGAAAATTTTGACCAAGGAGGAAAATTTTAAGACAAGGGGAGGTGCTTGTTACAATGAGATGTGCTTATTACATCTTATCGGTGCTTTATTACGACTTAAGTGACATGGCAAGTGACATGGCATGGGTATGGACGTGGCTACACACATGGCATTGGATATTTAGTGTTTTACTTTAAATAAAATAGGATTAGAGTAGTTAAATTGTAATATTATCTTTTTAGGTAGGATAAGATTCTAATTAAGATAAGATAGTGTTAGAGTTTTAGTAGGATTATGTAATAAATAGGTGGCATTATCCTATTGGTTATTAGGAGTCCTTTTAGAAGTAGGAGGCCTAGTCATAATATGATTGAAACTCTCAAGCTATGGGTATAAATAGATGTGCACCCAAGCTTGGAAAAATCAGATTTGGAGATTCTTTTCTATATATTCTTCAATAAACTTAGAGAGTTTGTTGTTTTTCTTTGTGTGTAACAAAGAGTTGTGAATTGGTGCTTAAAGCTTTAGATTCATGTGAGGAAGTGTAGGAATTGAGGGTGCTTTGCTTTAATCAATTCTTAAACTTTCGCCCTAGATTTTAAACCTTTGGTGCGTAGCTTTAGAGGGTTTTCTATCTAGTTCTATCCCTTTTGTGTGGATTAAGGTTTCAATACCTAGATTCACATCAACTTTTGGTGCTCTCGTTGAGAGGATTCATTAAGAGGATTCGAAGAATACTCAAGCAATATGGATTCCAGTGGTGATGATGCACACGAGATGCCACCAGGCTTCAAAAAAGGTTTAACCTTACAAGAAGCCAAAGCCTTGTGCATGGAACGCGAGTTGAAGGAACTGAAGGAACGTATGAATGAGCTGTTGAAAATCGTGGGGAAGAAGGAAAAGTCCTCAAGCAAAGGTAAACTCTCTTCTCATGAATCTAACTCTAGCGAAAGTGATGGTGAATCCAGTGTTAGAAGCTCAAGGAGGCCTAGCAAGAGGGACCCATCCTCTTCAGGTGATGATGAGGAATCATATAAAGGGCGTAGGAGAAAGAGTTTAAGGGGGAAAGAGGATCAAAGCTTGAGACTTGAAATCCCTGAGTTCAATGGCAGTTTGGACCTAGACAAGTTCCTAGTTTGGATCCGTAGAGTTGAACGAATTTTCAGATATAAGGACTATGATGATCATAGATCCTTCAAGGTTGCTGAACTCAAACTCACTTCTTATGCAAGTTTGTGGCTTGAAGGTTTGCAAAAGAAGAGGAGAAAGGAGGGGCGTTCCAAGATCTCATCTTGGACAAAACTAAAGAAGTACATGCAAAAAAGGTTTGTTCCTCAAGATTTTGAACAAAACAATTTTATAAAAATGCATACTTTGAAGCAAGAAAGGAGGTCTGTGGAGGAATACTTGATGGAATTCGAAAATCTAGCCATAGTGTGTGGGCTAGAGGAGAAAGAAGACCACAAGGTGGCTCGTTTTGTGGCTGGGTTAAATGACCCAATCAAGGAAAAGGTGGAATTACAACCCTATTGGAGCTTTGATGAGGTGTGTACAATAGCAACTAGGGTTGAAAGGCAAACACGTAAACCTAGAGGGATCTTTCGATCATTTGAAGCTAAAGGGGTGCGTGAGATGTCTAATATGAAGCCTAATCTCGAGAATTCCATAAAGCCACAATCTTTTGGGAGAGATAAGGGAGGAAGTTCGAGGCCCCCTATGGGAGATCAACGAACTTGCTTCAAATGTAAGGGACAAGGCCATATCCAACGGGATTGTCCCCATGCTAGGATTGCTACTACTCGGAATTGGGAGGAAGATGAAACCTTTGAAGAAGAGGAGCATGAGCTTGAAGAGGAAGAAGGTAACACATCTTTTGAAGTCCTAGAGGAGGATGTGGAGGAGGTGATGCCAGAAACTAGGGGATCTAGCCTAGTATTGCGAAGGGCATTGCAATCCAAGTCCTTACCATTAGAGGAGAGCCAAAGGGAGAAAATCTTCCTCACAAGATGCAATGTCCATGGAAGACTATGTGATGTGATTATAGATTCAGGGAGCTGCACTAACGTGGTTTCTACACTCTTGGTGGACAAGTTGGAGGTGCCTACTCAAATCCATCCTCAACCATATAAGCTCCATTGGCTTAGCAAGTCAAGTGACGTAAAGGTTAGTAAACAAGCATTGATTTCGTTCAAAATTGGCAATTATGAAGATCAAGTGCTTTGTGATGTTTGTCCCATGGATGCGTGTCATATTCTCTTGGGAAGACCTTGGCAATATGATAGATTTGTGAAGTTTGATGGAAGGACAAACATATATGTTGTGAGGAAGAATGCACAAGCCAAAGCATTTGTTTTGAAGCCTTTTATGGCTCTAAAAACTCGTTCTAACAAAGATAATGGCAAGGGAGTGTTATTGGTGGATGGAAGGGAATTAGAGAAGGATGCGAACGCCAAGGTTGACTATATGCAAAAGCTTCACACCCAAGTGAGAGCAAGAATTGAGAAGGTCAATGATATCTATAAGGCTAGAGCTAACAAACACAAGACTCAACATACTTACAAGGAGGGAGACTTGGTTTGGTTACACTTGAGGAAGGAAAGATTTCCTAATCGACGTAAGAACAAGCTTATGCCTAGGTGTGATGGTCCATTCAAAATCATCAGTAAGGTGGGTGATTATGCATATAAGCTTCAGTTGCCTGGAGACTATGGAGTTCATGCCACATTCAATATAGGCGACTTAGCACCTTATGTGCCTGATGATCAACTTCGAAGTTTGAGGACAAACTCTTTTGAAGAAGAGGAGGATGATATGATAGAGGATGCCAAATTCGAAGGATTGGTTGAAGCTTTAAAGAAGAATGCTACCATGGGAGAGTTGTTGGCTTATGGAGACACGAATCTTCTAGCCATCAAAGGGGAACATTTGCATGTGCATGATAACATGCAAATGTAAATGAGGATTGGTGGACATAGGGAATAAGTTGGTTTTGCCTATGAGTTTTCTCCCATTTCATTTGATAGGGTTTTTCTCATTTTAGGCATAGGTGTGTTTTGAACTTTCCATTTTCAGATTTTATGATTCTATAATGTGTGGAAGCCATGGAGGTGATGATTGATGGAAGGCCTTGATCAAAAGCTAAAATCTTGGAGTAATTTTCGAAGATTGAAAATTTTGACCAAGGAGGAAAATTTTAAGACAAGGGGAGGTGCTTGTTACAATGAGATGTGCTTATTACATCTTATCGGTGCTTTATTACGACTTAAGTGACATGGCAAGTGACATGGCATGGGTATGGACGTGGCTACACACATGGCATTGGATATTTAGTGTTTTACTTTAAATAAAATAGGATTAGAGTAGTTAAATTGTAATATTATCTTTTTAGGTAGGATAAGATTCTAATTAAGATAAGATAGTGTTAGAGTTTTAGTAGGATTATGTAATAAATAGGTGGCATTATTCTATTGGTTATTAGGAGTCCTTTTAGAAGTAGGAGGCCTAGTCATAATATGATTGAAACTCTCAAGCTATGGGTATAAATAGATGTGCACCCAAGCTTGGAAAAATCAGATTTGGAGATTCTTTTCTATATATTCTTCAATAAACTTAGAGAGTTTGTTGTTTTTCTTTGTGTGTAACAAAGAGTTGTGAATTGGTGCTTAAAGCTTTAGATTCACGTGAGGAAGTGTAGGAATTGAGGGTGCTTTGCTTTAATCAATTCTTAAACTTTCGCCCTAGATTTTAAACCTTTGGTGTGTAGCTTTAGAGGGTTTTCTATCTAGTTCTATCCCTTTTGTGTGGATTAAGGTTTCAATACCTAGATTCACATCAAGTTCAAGGGTAAATACGACATTTTCTACCCTTAACAGATCACATTTGACCAATACTGACTCGTATCATCCTATTCGAAGGTTTTAAGTCATTTTATACCCAAAACCTCTCCTAATTGACCGAGTTTGATTCAAATCGACGTACTTCAAGTGTTTATCACATGTTCTAGGGTAAATACGTCATTTTCTACCCAAAACCAATTCCATTTGACCAATATTGACTCATATTGTTGATGTGTTTTCTGATGTGTTTGTGTTTTAGGATCGTTTTGGAGTGGATTAGATGACTTAGAAACAAATTCGTCTCAAAAAGAAACAAGATAAAAACGCAAGGTAGAATCGGGTCTAAATTGCGTTTAGGGGAAATAATCTGGACCAAACACGAAGTAAGGCTAGATTATAGAGCTTATACTAACTAGCACTAAGCAAAGAAAGTATAAGTTTGTGAAACACAAAGTAACACACGAAATTCACAAAGAAAATCAGATTCTGTTCTATTTCTTTCACTCTTGTTCCAAATGAATTGGCAAGTGCCCTATTTATAGGAAGCTTTACAAATCCTTTAGCTTCCTATCTTATACGTTTAAAACAGAAGAAACAAGCCTCAATAAAGCTTTGTAACTCCTTTTTGAAATTCAAAACAGAATTTAAAAACTGAATTCAAATTGAGCATGATTCAAGCCTTGAATCACGCTTTGACTAAGTCATTATTTGACTGATTATTTGAGCAGCTATTTCGTGCATATTTGACAGAAAATAACCTCCCTAATTAAAGTTTTAAACGACTAAAATAAACAGCAAATAAATCATAATTATTCTCCCACAGAAAATGCCTTGAATCAAGCTGACGTTAATTGTGCTGTTTGAAACTTCTTGTTGATCGTATCCTTAACTGGTCAATACGTCCTCTTTGCTCTCTTCCCATTTAAGGCAAGAAACAAAAGGATTAATTGAAGAGAATCCCACGAAATTATCACCCAAGGACTTGGACTTTCCGTGGATGAACAAGGCATGGACCGTCGTTTGAACTTCTGGAACTTTACGGACTTTATTGCTTGCTACCATATCATTCTCCCCCTCTTCGGAAAAGTTTGCCCTCAAACTTTCATCATCTAGATATGGGCTCAAGTCTCCCACATTGAACGTTGCACTTACGCCACCAAAATCACTAGGTAGATCAATCTTGTAAGCGCTTTCCCCAATTTTTTCCAAGACTTGAAAGGGACCATCTGATCTAGGCATGAGCTTATTTTTCCTAAGGTTAGGAAAACGTTCCTTCCTTAAATGTAGCCAAACCAAGTCACCTTTAGCAAATGTAGGTTGTTTTCGGTTCTTATTTGCACGGTCTTTGTAGACTTTGTTCATAGCTTCAATCTTCTTTTTTATTTTGGTGCATGTTTTCTGAAATGCTTCCCACCTCTTCTTAGGTTCTCCATGTATTAAATCTCCTTTAGGCAAGGGAATTAACTCAATGGGCAGCAAAGGATTAATCCCATACACCACTTCAAAAGGACTACGAGCAGTGGTAGAAGAAGGAGACCTATTGTAAGCGAATTCAGCATGGGCTAACTTAACATCCCAATCCTTTTGAGTTCTACTCACTAGACCTCGTAACAACGCACCAAGGGTTCTATTAGTCACTTCTGTTTGACCATCCGTTTGTGGATGATGAGAAGTACTAAATAGGAGCTTAGTTCCCACCAATTTCCACAAAATCCTCCAAAAATGACTAAGAAACTTAGTATCCCTATCCGAAACAATGGACCTTGGAACCCCATGTAAACGAATGATTTCTCTAAAGTATAAATCAGCAACTTTAGAAGCATCATCTGTTTTGTGACATGGAATAAAATGCGCCATTTTAGAAAAATGGTCCACCACCACCATGATACTATCCTTCCCCCTTTGAGTCCTAGGGAGACCCACAATAAAATCCATGCTCACTCCTTCCCATGGAACATTAGGAACGGGTAATGGAGTGTAAAGACCCTTGTGAAAAGTACTCTTGGACTTTTGACAAGTAGAACACCTTTCCACAATGTGAGTTACGTCCTTGATCATATGAGGCCAATAGAAATGTTCTTGAAGCATTCCTAATGTCTTATGTATTCCAAAATGACCAGCAATTCCTCCCCCATGGATTTCACGAACCAAGAGTTCACGCACACCATTCTTAGGCACACAAAGTTTGTTGCCTTTGAATAAGAACCCATCTTGAACTGTGTAGTCTTGAGTAGGTTTCTTGAATTTTCCAGAAAAATCCTCATCTTCTTCATAGTGATTTTTCAAATGTTCAAACCCAAGAATCTTCGTATGAACCATAGCTAATAGATAGCTTCTCCTTGATAATGCATCAGCCACAACATTCTTCTTCCCTTCTATGTACCTCGAACTGAATGTAAATGATTGAAGAAATTCAACCCATTTAGCATGTCGGTGATTAAGCTTCTGCTGTCCATGAATGAATTTCAAGGCTTCATGATCCGAATGTAAAACAAACGGTTTTGGCCTTAGGTAATGAGACCAATGATCTAGAGCCCGAACAATAGCATAGAACTCACGATCATAATTCGAATAATTAAGCTTAGCACCACTTAATTTTTCGCTGAAATAACAAATGGGTCTCTTTCCTTGAATAAGAACAGCACCAATACCCACGCCACTTGCATCACATTCAACCTCAAACAGTTTATCAAAATCTGGCAATGCAAGAACCGTTGTATTGCACAATTTCTCTTTGATTTCTTCAAAGGCTTTTTGAGCAGATTCACTCCAAATGAACGCACCTTTCTTCAATAACTCGGTCAAAGGAGCTGTGATTGTTGAGAAATTCTTGATAAAGATTCTGTAAAATGAAGCAAGACCATGAAAGCTCCTCACTTCATGCACATCTTTCGGCACTTTCCAAGTTGAAATAGCCTTCACCTTTTCTGGATCAACCTGTACTCCTTCACTAGATACAACATATCCTAGGAAAGTAATATGCTTACACATGAAAGCACACTTTTCCAACTTCCCATACAATCTGTTAGTCCTTAAAACCTCAAATAAAGATTTTAAATGTAACAAATGTTCATCTATGGATTTGCTATATACTAGAATATCATCTAAATATACAACAATGAATTTGTTGAGAAAAGGACGCAGTACCTCATTCATGAGTCTCATGAAAGAGCTAGGGGCATTGCAAAGACCAAATGGCATGACAAGCCATTCGTATAAGCCTTGCTTGGTCTTAAAAGCTGTTTTCCATTCATCACCTTCACGAATTCTCATTTGGTGATAGCCACTTCTCAAATCAATTTTACTGAAAATCTTGGCTCCACTCAACTCATCAAACATGTCTTGAAGCCTCGGCATAGGAAATCTGTATTTGATAGTAATATTATTGATTGAACGACTATCAATACACATTCTCCAAGTTCCCTCTTTCTTAGGTACTAAAAGAGCAGGAACAGCACATGGACTAAGGCTTTCGCGCACATATCCCCTTTCTATAAGTTCTTCAACTTGTCTTTGCAACTCTTTGGCCTGATTGGGACTACATCTGTAGGCTGGCTTATTAGGCAATTGAGCTCCCGGAATCAAGTCAATAGCATGTTCAATACCTCGAAATGGAGGCAGGCCTTGTGGCAAATCACTAGGAAATACATCAGAAAATTCCTCTAGCAATTTCTTCAAAGGCAATGAGTTAGTAACATTGGAAAGGTTATCATCAACAGGTTTAATAACAAGAAAAAAACCTTCCCCTTCCATAGCATACTCACGCTCAAACTCACGTTTTGAAACCAGAAAATTAGGTTTCTTCTCCATCATAGGTTCAATCTTTGGAGGCAAAGGAAGTAACCTGATTTTCTTTCCTCCATGAGCAGTGACCGTATAAACATTAGAAACGCCATCATGCAACGCATTTCTATCAAATTGCCATGGTCTTCCAAGCAAAATATGACACGCACTCATAGGCAGAATATCACACCAACGTTCATCATGAAAATTTCCAATTGTAAAAGAAACTAGAGCTTGTTTCTTAACCTTTAAACCCGTATCATTATCTAGCCAATTTAACTTGTATGGTTTAGCATGCTCACGAGTAGGTAATTTCAGTTTACTTACAAGTTCTTTAGAGGCCACATCTGTACAAGAACCACCATCTACAATCACATCACAAAGCTTGTCTCGTACCTTGCATCTGGTATGGAAAAGATTCTCTCTTTGTTGGACATCTTTGAGAGGTTCAGAATGTAGGATCCTCCTCATAACACCACACAATGGAGTGGCGTCTTCTTCAGCTCCATATTCCTCATATTCCTCTTCTTCTTCCTCATTTTCTTCGGAATTATACCCTCCTTCATGAATGGTGAGTGTATTCCATTTTGGACATTCACTAGCAATATGCCCCTTTTCATGGCATTTGTAACACGTTCTCTTGGAAGCTTCTTGCTTGAAATCCGTTTTTCCTCCTTTGAATGAGTTAGGAGTAAAAATGGATTTGGCAGCAACTTCACCCTTTCCTACGGAAGGAAAAGCTTTGTAAGGAGGCCTCGAAGTAGGCCTTGGCCTATCTTCTTTGTGTTGTGCCTCAACCTTTCTGGCAGCTTTCACAACTTCTTCATAGGTGGAATAAGGTAGGAGATCCACCTTATTAGAAATTGGTTTTGACAACCCTTTGGTAAAACGCGCAATTTTGAGTGGCTCTCTCTCTTGCATATCACACACCAAACTGAGTGTCTCAAATTCTCGCACATATTCATCAACACTTCGTTCCCCTTGAGCTAGGCGAGTCAATTTTACATATTGATCTTGCTCATACTCACGTGGAATCCAACGTTGCTCCATCTTTTTCCTGAGTTTCACCCATGACTCAATCTTACCCTTTCCTTCTCTTCTCCTTTTGGCCTTCAGATTATCATACCAAAGTCCAGCAAGTTTGGTTAACTTCAGAATCGCCATTTTACAACTCCTAGCATCATCATACTCCTTATACTCAAAGATACTCTCCAATCTACGTACCCAATCAAAAAAAACTTCTGGATCATTAGAACCATCGAATTCGGGAAGATCAAGTTTGAGACTTCTATCTTCTTGGTAACCACGAAATTGTGATTCCCCATGGGTGGGTGTGGAATTGGAATGTTCTAATTCCTGTAACTTTCTACCTTGTTTAAGGCATAGGTCAGCAATGGCATCCATACGTGTTTCATGCTTTTTCATTTCGTCATGCATTTCCTGGAGTTTTCCAAGAATGTCTTTCATCGCTTCGTGAGATGTTGAGTTGGATGAACTCGAAGCCATACTCCAAAGCCTTTGCTCTGATACCAACTGATGTGTTTTCTGATGTGTTTGTGTTTTAGGATCGTTTTGGAGTGGATTAGATGACTTAGAAACAAATTCGTCTCAAAAAGAAACAAGATAAAAACGCAAGGTAGAATCGGGTCTAAATTGCGTTTAGGGGAAATAATCTGGACCAAACACGAAGTAAGGCTAGATTATAGAGCTTATACTAACTAGCACTAAGCAAAGAAAGTATAAGTTTGTGAAACACAAAGTAACACACGAAATTCACAAAGAAAATCAGATTCTGTTCTATTTCTTTCACTCTTGTTCCAAATGAATTGGCAAGTGCCCTATTTATAGGAAGCTTTACAAATCCTTTAGCTTCCTATCTTATACGTTTAAAACAGAAGAAACAAGCCTCAATAAAGCTTTGTAACTCCTTTTTGAAATTCAAAACAGAATTTAAAAACTGAATTCAAATTGAGCATGATTCAAGCCTTGAATCACGCTTTGACTAAGTCATTATTTGACTGATTATTTGAGCAGCTATTTCGTGCATATTTGACAGAAAATAACCTCCCTAATTAAAGTTTTAAACGACTAAAATAAACAGCAAATAAATCATAATTATTCTCCCACAGAAAATGCCTTGAATCAAGCTGACGTTAATTGTGCTGTTTGAAACTTCTTGTTGATCGTATCCTTAACTGGTCAATACGTCCTCTTTGCTCTCTTCCCATTTAAGGCAAGAAACAAAAGGATTAATTGAAGAGAATCCCACGAAATTATCACCCAAGGACTTGGACTTTCCGTGGATGAACAAGGCATGGACCGTCGTTTGAACTTCTGGAACTTTACGGACTTTATTGCTTGCTACCATATCAATTGTCCTATTCGAAGTGTTTAGGTCATTTTAAATCCGGAACCTCTCCCGTTTGACCAAGATTGACTTAAACCAATCTATTTCATGTGTTTATGACATGTTCAAGGGTAAATACATCATTTTCTATCTTTAACTGATCCCATTTGACTAATATTGACTCATATCAGCCTATTAGAATAGTTTAGGTTATTTTATACCCAAAACCTTTCCCGTTTCACCGAGTTTGACTCAAATCGATATAATTCAAGTGTTTGACATATTTTAGGGTAAATACGTCATTTTCTACACTTAACCGATCCCATTTGACCAATATTGACTTAAATCGTCCTATTCAAGTGTTAAGGTCATTTTATACCCAAAACGTCTCCCATTTGATGGAGCTTGGCTCAAATCAATGTATTTTAAGTTTTAATAACATGTTCAAGGGTAAATACGTCATTTTCTACCTTTAGCCAATCCCATTTGACCAATATTGACTTATATCGTTTTTCTAAATGGTTTTAGGTCATTTTGTACCCAAAACCTTTCTCGTTTAACCGAGTTTGACTTAAATCGATGTAATTCAAGTGTTTATTACATGTATAAGGGTAAATACGACATTTTCTACCCTTAATCGATCCCATTTGACCAATATAGACTCGTATCGTCCTATTCAAAGGTTTTAAGTCATTTTATACCCAAATCCTCTCCCGTTTGACCGTGTTTGACTCAAATCGATGTATTTCAAGTGTTTATGACATGTTCTAGGGTAAATATGTAGTTTTCTACCCGTAATTGATCCCATTTGACCAATATTGACTTATATCATCCTATTCGAAGGTTTTAAGTCATTTTATACCCATAACCTATCCTAATTGACTGAGTTTGATTCGAATCGACATACTTCAAGTGTTTATCACATGTTCTATGGTAAATACGTAATTTTCTATCCATAACCAATTCCATTTGACTAATATTTACTCATATTGTCCCATTCGAAGTGTTTAAGTCATTTTATATCATGAACCATTTTCGTTTGACCGAGATTGACTTAAACCGATGTATTTCAAGTATTTATGACATGTTCAAGGGTAAATATGTCATTTTCTATCATTAACCGATCCCATTTGACCAATATTGACTCATATCGGCCTATTAAAAGAGTTTAGGTCATTATATACCCAAAACCTTTCCCATTACACCATGTTTGACTCAAATCAATGTATTTCAAGTGTTTGACATATTCTAAGGTAAATACGTCATTTTCAACCCTAAATCGATCCCATTTGACCAATTTTGACTCAAATCATCCTATTCAAGTGATTAGGTCATTTTACACCCAAAACGTCACCCTTTTGATGGAGTTTGACACAAATCGATGTATTTTAAGTGTTTATGACATGTTCAAGGGTAAATACGACATTTTCTACCTTTAACCGATCCCATTTGACCAATATTGACTCGTATCGTCTTATTAAAAGGTTTTAGGTCATTTTATACCCAAAACCTCTCCCGTTTGACCGAGTTTGACTTAAATCGATGTAATTCAAGTGTTTATTACATGTTTAGAGTAAATACATCATGTTCTACCCTTAACCGATCCCATTTGAAAATTATTTAGTCATATCATCCTAATCAAAGTGTTTAGCTTTATATATTGCCAAAACCTCTCCATTTTGACCGAGTTTGACTCAAAGTGATGTATTTCAAGTGATTATGACATGTTCCAGTGTAAATACGTCATTTTCTACATTTAACAGATCCCATTTGACAAATATTGACTCATATCGTCCAATTCTAAGTGTTTAGGTCATTTTATATCCAAAACCACTCCCGTTTGACCGTGTTCAATTAAAATCGATGTATTTCAATTGTTTATGAAATACAGAAGGGTAAATAAGTCGTTTTCTACCCTTAACCGATCCCATTTGACTAATATTAACTCATATCGTTTTATTCGAAGTACTTAGGTCATTTTAAATCCAAAACCTCTCCCGTTTAACCGTGTCTAACTCAAATCAATGTACTTCAATTGTTTATGAAATGTTCAAGGATAATTACGTCATTTTCTACCCTAAACTGATCCCATTTTCCAATATTGACTCATATCATCCTATTCGAAGTGTTTAGGTCATTTTATAACCAAAACCTCTCCCATTTGATCGTGTTCGACTCAAATCAATGTATTTCAAGTTTTATGACATGTTCAAGGGTAGATATGTCATTTTTTATCCTTAATAGATGCTATTTGACCAATATCCTCCTAGTAAAAGTGTTTAGGTCATTTAATACCCATAACATATCCTGTTTCACCGAGTTTTACTCATATCGATGTATTTCAGGAGTTTCTAACATGTTCTAGGGTAAATACGTCATTTTCTACTCTTAACCGATCCTTTTTGACCAATATTGACTCATATCGTCCTATTCGAAGTTTTTAGGTTAATTTAAATCGAATACCTCTCTCGTTTGACCGAGGTTGCCTCAAATCGATGTATTTCAAGTGTTTATGACACGTGCAAGGGTAAATACGTCATTTTCTACCCTTAACCGATCCCATTTGATTAGTATTCACTTATATGGTCCTATTCAAAGTGTTTAGGTCATTATATATCTGAAACCTCTCTCGTTTAATCGTGTTCAACTCAAATCGATATATTTCAAGTGTTAAGGAAATGTTCAAGGGTAAATACGTCATTTTCTACCCTTAACCGATCCCATTTGACCAATATTGACTCATATTGTCCTATTCAAAGTGTTTAGGTCATTTTAGACCCAAAACCTCTCCTGTTTGATCGAGTTTGACTTAAATTGATATATTTCAATTGTTTATGACATGTTCATGGGTAAAGACATCATTTTCTACCCTTAACCGATCCTATTTGCCCAATATTGACTCATATCGTCCTATTAGAAGTGTTTGGGTCATTTTATACCCAAAACCTCTCCTGTTTGACCGAGTTTTACTTAAAATGATGTATTTCAAGTGTTTTTACATGTTTTAGGGTAAATACGTCATTTTCTACTCTTAACCAATCCCATTTAACAATTATTGACTCATACCATCCTATTTGAAGTGTTTAGGTCATTTTATATCAAAAACCTTTCCAAATTGATGGAGTTTGGCTCAAATCGATGTGTTTTAAGTGTTTATGACATGGGTAAATAAGTCATTTTATACCTTTAGTTGATCTCATTTGACCAATATTGACTCATATCATTTTTTTAAAAGGCTTTAGGTTATTTTATACCCAAAACCTCTCTTGTTTTACCAAGTTTGACTTAACTAGATGTAATTCAAGTGTTTATCACATGTTTAGGGGTAAATAGGACATTTTCTACCCTTAACCGATCCCATTTGACCAATATAAACTCATATCGTCCTATTTAAAAGTTTCAAGTCATTTTATATTTCATGTGTTTATGACATGTTCTAGCGTAAATATGTCATTTTCTACCCATAACCGATCCCATTTTACAAATATTGACTCATATCATCCTATTCGAAGGTTTTATGTCATTTTATATCTAAAACCTCTCCCATTTGACTGAATTTGACTCAAATCAACATATTTCAAGTGTTTATCACATGTTCTAGTGTAAATATGTCCTTTTCTACATTTAACCAATTCCGTTTAACCAATATAGACTCATATTGTGCAATTCAAAGTGTTTAGGTCAGCTTATACACAAAACCTCTCCTATTTGACTGAGTTTGATTAAAATCAATGTATTTCCTTCCCAAAACTGATCCCATTTGACCAATATTGACTCATATCATCCTATTAGTTTGACTGAGTTTGACTCAAATTGATGTGTTTCAAGTGTTTATGACATGTTCATGGGTAAATAAATCATATTTTACCCTTAACTGATCCCATTTGAACAGTATTGACTCATATCGTACTTTTCAAAGTGTTTAGGTCTACCCAAAACCTCTCGCGTTTGACCGAGTTTGACTCAAATCAATGTATTTCAAGGGTTTATAACATGTTCTAGGGTAAATACGTCATTGTCTACTCTTAACCGATCCTATTTGACCAATATTGACTCATATCGCCTTATTCGAAGTGTTCAGGTCATTTTATTCCCAAAACCTCTCTCATTTGACCGAATTTGACTCAAATCAATGTATTTCATGTGTTTATCACATGTTCTAGTGTAAATATGCATTTTTCACCCTTAACCGATTCCATTTGACCAATATTGACTCATATCCTGCAATTCGAAGTGTATAGGTCATTTTATACCCAAAACCTCTCTTGTTTGTCCGAGTTTGACTCAAATCAATGTATTTCAAGTGTTTATGAGAAGTTCTAAGGTAAATATGCCAGTTTCTACCCAAAACCGATCCCATTTGGCCAATATTAACTCATATCGTCCTATTAGAAGTGTTAAGGTTAATTTTTACCCAAAACCTCTCTCGTTTGACTGAGTTTGAGTCAAATTGATGTGTTTTAAGGGTTTATGACATGTTCAAGGGTAACTACATCATTTTCTACCCTTAACCGATCCCGTTTGACCAATATTGACTCATACTACCCTATTCAAAGTATTTAGGTCATTTTATATCCAAGACCACTTCCGTTTGACTTTGTTCGACACAAATCGACGTATTTCATGTGTTTATGAAACGTTTAAGGGTAAATACGTTATTTCCTACCCATAACCGATCCCATTTGACCAATGTTGACTCATACCATCCTATTCAAAGTGTTTAGGTCATTTTAAAACCAAAACCTCTCCCGGTTGATCAAGTTTGACTCAAATCAATGTATTTCAAGTGTTATGACATGTTCAAGGGTAAATACGTTATTTTACACCCTAAACAGATCCCATTTGATCAATATTGAATCACATCGTCCTATTCAAAGTGTTTAGGTCATTTTATATCAAAAACCTCTCCCGTTTAACCGTGTTCGACTCAAATTGATGTATTTCAAGTGTTTATGACATGTTCTAGGGTAAAAATGTCATTTTCTACCCAAAACCGATCCCATTTAACTAATATTGAAGTATATCATCCTATTAGAAGTGTTTAGGTCATTTTATACCCAAAACCTCTCTTGTTTGACCGAGTTTGACTCAAATAGTTGTGTTTCAAGTGTTTATAAAATGTTCAACGGTAAATAAGTCATTTTTTACCCTAAAGCAATCTTTTTTGACCAATATTGACGCATATCATACTATTCGAAGTGTTAAGGTCATTTTATATTCATAACTTCTCCCGTTTTACTATGTTCGACTCAAATCGATGTATTTCAAGTGTTTATGAAATGTTCAAAGGTAAATACGTCAAATTTCTACCCTTAACCTATCCCATTTGACAGATATTGACTCATATCATCCTATTCGAATTATTCAGGTCGTTTTTTACCTAATACCTCTCCCATTTAATAGAGTTTGACTCAAATCGATATATTTCAAGTGTTTATAAAATTTACAAGGGAAAATACATCATTTTCTACCCTTAACCGATCCCATTTGACCAATATTGATTCATATTATCCTATTCAAGGTGTTTAGGTTATTTTATAACCAAAACCTCTCCTGTTTGATTGACTTGGAATCAAATTGATGTATCTTATGTTTTTATCACATGTTCAAGGGTAAATACGTTGTTATCTACCCTTAACCAATCCTATTTGACCAATATTGACTCATATCGTCCTATTCAAAGTGTTTAGGTCATTTTATATCAAAAACCTTTCCGTTTGACCGTGTTCCACTCAAATCGATGTATTACAAGTGTTTAGAAAATGTTTAAGGATAAATATATCCTTCTGTACCCTTAATCGATCCCATTTAACTAATATTGACTCATATTGTCCTATTCGAAGTGTTTCAGTTATTTAATACACAAAACCTCTCCCATTTGACTGAGTTTGACTCAAATCGATGTATTTTAAGTGGTTATGACATGTTTAAGGCTAAATACCTTATTTTTTACCCAAAATTGATCCTATTTGACCTATATTGACTCATATCGTCCTATTTAAAGTGTTTTGGTCACTTTACATCCAAAACATGTCCTGTTTGACTGAGTTTGACTCAAATCGATGTATTTTAATGGTTTATGACATGTTATAGGGTAAATACGTCATTTTTAACCCTTAATCGATCCCATTTGACCATTATTGAATCATACCGTCCTATTCGAAGTGTTTTGGTCATCTTAAACCCAAAACCTCTCTAATTTGACCGACTTTGACTCAAATTGATGTATTTCAACTGTTTAAGACATTTTCATGTGTAAATACGTCATTTTCTATCCTTAACTGATCTCATTTGACCAATATTGACTCATATCATCCATTAAAAAGTGTTTCGATAATTCTATACCTAAAACCTCTCCCGTTTAACCAAGTTTAAATGAAATCGATGTATTTCAAGGGTTTATGACATGTTTTGCGGTCAATACATCATTTAGTACCCTTAACTGATCCCGTTTTAAAAATAGTGACTCATATCATCCTATTCGAAATGTTCGGTCATATTAAACCCAAAACCTCTATCGTTTGACCGAGTTTGACTCAAATTGATTTAGTTAAAATGTTTATGACATGTTTAAGGGTAAATACATCATTTTCTACCCTTTACTGATCTAATATGACCAATATTGACCAATATCATCCTATTAGAAGTGTTTAGTTCATTTTATACCTAAAACCTCTCCTATTTGATAGAGTTTGACTCAAATCAATGTATTTCAAGTGTTTATGACATATTTTAGGGTAGATATCTCATTTTCTACCCAAAACCGATCTCATTTGACAAATATTGACTCATATCGTCCAATTAAAAGTGCTTAGGTCATTTTATACCCAAACCTCACCCGTTTGAAAGAGTTTGACTCAAATAAATGTATATCATGTGTTTATGACATGTTCTAGCGTAAATATGTCATTTTCTACCCATAACCGATCCCATTAGACAAATATTGACTCATATCATCCTATTCGAAGGTTTTATGTCATTTTATACCCGAAACCTCTCCCATTTGACCGAATTTGACTCAAATCAATGTATTTCAAGTGTTTATCACATGTTATAATGTAAATATGTCATTTTCTACCTTTAACCGATTCCATTTGACCAATATTGACTCATATCGTGCAATTCGAAGTGTTTAGGTCATCTTATACAAAAACCTCTCCTGTTTGACTGAGTTTGATTAAAATCAATGTATTTCCTTGTTTATGACATGTTCTAGGGTAAATATGTTAGTTTCTTCCCAAAACCGATCCCATTTGACCAATATTGACTCATATCGTCCTATTAGAAGTGTTAAGGTTATTTTATATCCAAAACTCTATTGTTTGACTGAGTTTGACTCAAATTGATGTGTTTCAAGTGTTTATGACATGTACAAGGGTAAATAAGTCTTATTTTACCCTTAACTTATCCCATTTGATCAGTATTGACTCATATCGTACTTTTTAAAGTGTTTAGGTCATTTTATACCCAAAACCTCTCGCGTTTGATCGAGTTTGACTCAAATCAATGTATTTCAAGGGTTTAGAACATGTTCTAGGGTAAATACGTCATTTTCTACTCTAAACCGATCCTATTTGACCAATATTGACTTATATCTCCTTATTCGAAGTGTTCAGGTAATTTTATACCCAAAACCTCTCCTGTTTGTCCGTGTTTGACTCAAATCAATGTATTTCAAGTGTTTATGACAAATTCTAGTGTAAATATATCAGTTTCTACCCAAAACCGATCCCATTTGGCCAATATTAACTCATATCATTCTATTAGAAGTGTTAAGGTTATTTTATACCCAAAACATCTCTCGTTTGACTGAGTTTGACTCAAAATGATGTATTTTAAGGGTTTATGACATGTTCAAGGGTAAATACGTCATTTTCTACCCATTATCGATTCCATTTGACCAATATTGACTCATACTAGCGTATTTAAAGTGTTTAGGTCATTTTATATCCAAGACCACTCCCGTTTGACCGTGTTCGACTCAAATCGATGTATTTCATGTGTTTATGAAATGTTTAAGGGTAAATACGTCATTTCCTACCCATAACCGATCCCATTTGACCAATATTGACTCTTATCATCCTATTCAAAGTGTTTAGGTCATTTTGTAACCAAAACCTCTCCCGTTTGATCGAGTTGAACTCAAATCGATGTATTTCAAGTGTTATGACATATTTAAGGGTAAATACGTTATTTTAAACCCTAAACAGATCCCATTTGACCAATATTGAATCATATCGTCCTATTTAAAGTGTTTAGGTCATTTTATATCAAAAATCTCTCCCATTTGACCGTGTTCGACCCAAATCGATGTATTTTAAGTTTTTATGATATCGAAGGTAAAAATGTCATTTTCTACCCAATGTCGATCCCATTTAACTAATATTGAATTATATCGTCCTATTAGAAGTGTTTAGGTCATTTTATACCCAAAACCTCTCTCGTTTGTCCGAGTTGGACTCAAATTGTTGTGTTTCAAGTGTTTATGAGATGTTCAAGGGTAAATAAGTCATTTTTACCCTTAACCAATCTCATTTGACCAATATTGACGCATATCGTACTATTTATAGGGTTAAGGTCATTTTATACTCAAAACCTCTCCTGTTTTACTATGTTTGACTCAAATCGATGTAGTTCAAATTTTTATGAAAGGTTCAAGGGTAAATACGTCAAATTTCTACCCTTAACCTATCCCATTTGACAGATATTGACAAATATAAGCCTATTCGAATTGTTTAGGTCGTTTTTTACCTAATACCTCCCCCATTTAATAGAGTTTGACTCAAATCGATATATTTCAAGTGTTTATGACATTTACAAGGGAAAATACATCATTTTCTACCCTTAACCGATCCCATTTGACCAATATTGATTCATATTGTCCTATTCAAGGTGTTTAGGTCATTTTATAACCAACACCTCTCATGTTTGATCGAGTTGGAATCAAATTGATGTATCTTAAGTATTTATCACATGATCAAGGGTAAATACGTCATTTTCTACCCTTAACCGATCCCATTTCACCAATATTGACTCATATCGTCCTATTCAAAGTGTTTAGGTCATTTTATAACCAAAACACCTCCCATTTGATCAAGTTTGAATGAAATTGTTGTAATTCAAGTGTTTATCACATGTTTAAGGGTAAATACATCAAATTTCTACCCTTAACTTATCTCATTTGACCAATATTGACTCATATCGTCCTATTCGAATTGTTTAGGTCATTTTAAACCCAAAACTGCCCTCGTTTGATTGAGTTTGACTCAAATCGACATATGTCAAATTTTAATGACATGTTCAAGGCTAAATACGTCATTTTTTGCTCTTAACCTATCAAATTTGACCAATATTGTCTCATATCGTCCTATTAAAAGTGTTTAGGTCATTTTATACCCAAAACCTCTCCCGTTTGACCAAGTTTTACTCAAATCTATGTATTTTAATTGTTTATGACATGTTCAAGGGTTAATACGTCATGTTCTGATGTGCTCGATTTAGAGCACATTTAGTACCTCATTTTAGTGTCAAGTCTCGTAGTTTTGTATTGTTTTTATGCATATTATGCTTGATTTTTCCTTGATCTTGTTTTCGAGTTGTTTTAAGTTCATTTTAGGCACTTTTGATGATTTCAAGGTGAAAGGCAATGCATTCGAGCCTTTGACACACGTATCTTACCTTGGGCAAGTGTTTGAAGTCACTCATGAAGATTCAACGGAGTTCAGAAAAGAGGGAAGTGAAAAGAGGAAAGAATGTTCTCATATTCGAACGAATCTAAGAGACATTCAACCGAATGGTTGTAGATTCGACTGAATCTGAGACACATTCGGTCGAATGGAGGACTGTCTTCAGAGATCTTGAGCCTTGCCACTGGAAAAGCCGAATGGAACTCATTCGGGCGAATGAGCTTCCATTCGGCCGAATCAACATAAGCATTCGAGCAAATGCTTGACAGGGATCGATTCCTTGAAGCCTCTAGAATGGGCGAATGGAAAACCATTCGGGCGAATGGGATCATATTCGGCCGAATGAGACTTATATTCGGGCGAATGAGACTTATATTCGGGCGAATGACAGTGTTTTCCTCCAGATCAACTACTTTTTAGGGCCGGCTAATGTGCTCATTTTAGAGCATGTTTACAACCTCATTTTAGTGTCGAGTCTCGTGCTTTTATATTGGTTTAATGCACGTTACGTTCAATTTTACCTTGATCTTGTCCTCGAGCTGCTTTTAGGTCATTTCAGGTGATCTCGATGATTTCTAGGTAAAATGAGGCGTGTTCAAGGCTTCGACACTTCTATCAAGGGTTTGGATGCGCGTATCATAGCTTCGGCATGCGTTCCAAGTCACTCTCAAAGATCCCATAAACTCTAGAAGCCACTAGGCACTTCAAAGGAACTGTTCAGCAAGGTTTAGGTTCAGATTCGACCGAATCTGACATCCATTCGGTCGAATGGAAGACAAGGATTCAAGTACATAAATCAAGCTCTCGGGAATAGCCGAATGAAGACTCCTTCGGCCGAATCAAGACCCATTCGGCCGAATGGTTCCACTCATTCGGCCGAATGGTGGACAGATCGCACAAATGCCAAGTTTCTGTTATAGGCGAATGGCATACCCATTCGGCCGAATGACCACCCATTCGGCCGAATCCCTACTCCATTCGGCCGAATGGACTTCTTTCCCGCAGATTTTGGTTCTTTCTTTAGTCGGCGCTCGAGGGTTTTTCCTAGGGTTTTACTCCTTTTGTCCCTAGGGTATAAATACCCTCTTTCTCTGTACATAACCTTTATGCCTACTTTGAGAGCTCTTGTGCCTCAACCTAGAACATCACTTTAAAGCTTTTCATTTCTTTCATGCATTAGTTTAGATTTACAGCTTTCGTTGTTCTCGTTTTCAAGCTTTGTATTTCGGATTCGGTTTCTCTTTCATTCATACAGTTTTGTTTATGCAAGGTATTGTTTCTTTTCTGTTTTAGTTCGTTTAATGCTTTCAAGTATTGTTTTTCTTAATTTAATTCCTCTAGATAGTATCGTTTTTTCGTTTATAGTTTTGATAGAGTAGTTGTCGGTTCAATTATAGTTCTTAGTTTTCGTTCTCTTGTTCATTTCCATTCAGTCTATTCATGCTTTCAATCATGTTTTTTACTATGTGTGAGTAGTTTTCTTAGGGGTTTGATTGGTGAATCCCTAGGTTGGCTCGTTCTTCATGCGTGGAGTTAGGATTTGAGATTGTTAATGGTTGATTAATTGATATTCGATGCGAATCTTGTCCTGCCACTCCTTTGGAGACATAGGGTGATTATAGGTTATTCGTGTGATTTGTAGGGTCACAAACTTCCTCTCGTCATCTTGAGTGTCATGATTCATTGTTGACTAATTTCTCCTAATTTAGCGTATGGATAGTTCGATTGTCCTTCCTAGGGTGGAACTAATCTATCCCCGTTTTCCTTCCATAGAATATTATTGTTTTAGTTCTTGCTTTACTTTTCTGCTATTAGTATAATTCTTTGAAATCCCATTTAAATCCTTTACATCAAGTCTAAAAGCTATCTCCCCTTGTCCTTGTGGTTCGATCCCCGACTTACCACTACACTAGTTGTAGTAGTATTAGGGTGTTTATAAATTTAGTTTGCATAACTATTCTTTTAGTCAAACGACCTAAAAGAACGGTTATCAAATGGCACCGTTGCCGGGGACAAGGCGTTGTGTTTAGATTATAGTCTTGGTGTAATTCATTTTTGTTTTATTTATTTTATTGTCTAATAATCTGCTTGTCAGTACTTACGCTTGGTCTCTAGTGTTGTTTGCATGCCATATAGCACACGTCAATCAAATCAACAACTAGAACCATTCGACCCTGAGGTTCAACGCAGCAAACGGAGAATTCCAACCCAAACTATTTAATCGATGTATTTCAAGGGTTTATGACATGTTCTAGGGTAAATTTGTCATTTTCTATTATTAAACGATTCCAATTTACCTATATTAACTCATAGTATTCTTTTCAAAATGTTTAGGTCATATTAAATCCAAAACCACTCCTTTTTTACCGTGTTCGATTCAAATCGATGTATTTCAAGTTTTTTCGAAGTGTTCCAGGGTAAATACGTCGTTTTCTACCCTTAACTGATCCCACTTGAACAATATTGACTCATATCATCCTATTCGACGTGTTTAGGTCATTTTATACGTAAAACCTCTCCGATTTGACCGAGTTTGAATAAAATCACTGTATGTCAAGGGTTTATGAAATGTTCTAGGTTAAATAAATCATTTTCTACTCTAATTGATCCCATTTGACCAATATTGACTCATATTGTCCTATTAAAAGTGTTCAGGTCATTTTAAACCCAAAGCCTCTCTCGTTTAACTTAGTTTGACTCAAATTGATGTATTTCAAGTGTTTATGACATTTGCAAGGGTAAATATGTCATTTTCTACTCTTAACCAATCCAATTGACCAATATTGAATCATATTTTCCTATTCAAAGTGTTTAGGTCATTTAATAACCAAAACCTCTCTTGTTTGATCGTGTTCGACTCAGATCGATGTATTTGAAGTGTTTTTGAAATGTTCAAGGTTAAATACGTCATTTTCTACCCTTAACCGATCCCATTTGACCTATATTGACTCATATCGTCCAATTAAAAGTGTTTAAGTCATTTTATACCCAGAACCTCTGCCATTTGACCTAGTTTGACTCAAATCGATGTATTTCAAGTGTTTATGACATGTTCGAGGATATATACATCATTTTCTACCCAAAATTAATCCTATTTGACCTATATTGACTCATATTATCTAGTTTGACTCAAATCGTTGTATTTCAATGGTTTATGACATGTTCTAGGGTAAATATATCATTTTCTACCCAAAATTGATCCCATTTGACCTATATTGAATCATATGTCTGATTCGAATTTTATAAGTCATTTTATACCAAGAACCTCTCCCATTTGACTGAGTTTGACTCAAATCGATGTATTTCAAGTGTTTATGACATGTGCAAGGGTAAATATGTCATTTTCTATGAAAAATTGATCTCATCTGACATATATTGACTCATATCGTCCGATTCAAAGTGGTTAAGCCATTTTATACCCTGAGTGTCTCCCTTTTAACCTAGTTTGACTCAAATTGATGTATTTTAAATGTTTATGACATGTTCAAGGGTAAACACGTAATTTTCTACCTAAAATTGATCCTATTTAACGTATATTGACTCATATCAGCCGATTCGAGGTGTTAAGGTCATTTAATACATAAAATCTCTACTATTTTCATCGAGTTTTACTCAAATCGATGTATTTCAAGTGTTTATGACATGTTCAAGGGTAAATACGTCATTTTCAACCCAAACTTGATCCTATTTGACCTATATTGACTCATATCGTCAGATTCTTAGTGTTTAGGTAATTTAATACACAAAACCTTTCCCGTTTTACCAAGTTTGACTTAAATCGATGTATTTCATGTGGTGATGACACGTTCAAGGTTATATACATCGTTTTCTACCCAATATTGATCCTATTTGACATATTTTGAATCATATCATCTAATTCAAAGTGTTTAGGTCATTTAATAGACAAAACCTCTTCGGTTTCACCGAGTTTGACTCAAATCGATGTATTTCAAGTGTTTATGACATGTTCAAGGGTAAATACGTTATTTTCTACCCAAAATTGATCCTTTTTGACCTATTTTGACTCATATCGTCTAATTCAAAGTGTTTAGGTCATTTAATAAACAAAATCTCTCCTATTTGACCGAGTTTGACTCAAATTGATGTATTTCTAGTGTTTGACTCAAATCGATGTATTTCAAGTGTTTATGACATGTTGAAGGGGAAATACATCATTTTCTACCCAAAATTGATCCTATTTGACCTATACTAATTCATATCGTCCGAATCAAAGTGTTTAGGTCATTTAATACATAAAACCTCTCTCATTTGACTGAGTTTGACTCAAATCGATGTATTTCAAGTGGTTATGACAGGTTTAAGGGTAAATACCTTATTTTCTACCCAAAATTGATCCTATTTGACCTATATTGACTTACATCATCCAATTCAAAGTGTTTAGGTCATTGAATACAAAAAAATTCTCCGTTTTGACTGAGTTTGACTCAAATCATTGTATTTCAAGGGTTTATGACATGTTTAATGGTAAATACGTCATTTTCTACCCAAAAGTGATCCTATTTGACTTATATTGACTCATATCGTCCGATACAAATTGTATAAGTCATTTTTGACCAAGAACCTCTCCAATTTGATCGAGTTTGACTCAAATCAATATATTTCAAGTGTTTATGACATGTTCAAGGGTAAATATGTCTTTTTCTACTAAAAACTGATCCCATTTGACCTATATTGACTCAGATCGTCTGATTCAAAGTGTTTATGTCATTTTATACCTAGAACCTCTCCCATTTGACTGGGTTTGACTCAAAGTGTTGTATTTGCGTCAAACTTGGTCAAACAGGAGAGGTTTTGGGTATAAATTGATCTAAAGACTTCGAATAGGAGGAAATGAGTTAGTATAGGTTAAATAGGATTGGTTTTGGGTAGAAATTGACGTATTTACCATAGAACATGTCAAAAACAATTGAAATAAGTCAATTTGAGTCAAACTCAATCAAACAGGAGAGGTGCTAGGTATAAAATGACCTAAACACTTCGAATAGGATGATATGAGTCAATATTGGTCAAATGGGATCTATTTTGAGTAGAAAATGACGTATTTACCTATAAATTGTCATAAACACTTGAAATATATCGATTTGATAAAAACTCGGTTAAATTGGAGAGGTTTTAGGTCAAAACTGACTTATACAATTCAAATGGGACGATATGAGTCAATATAGGTCAAATAGGATCCGTTTTGGGTAGAAAATGACATATTTACATTTGAAAATTGTATAAACACTTGAAATACATCGACTTGAGTCAAACTCAAAACGGGAGAGGTTTAGAGTATAAAATGACCTAAACACTTTTAATAGGACAATAAGAGCTAATATAGGTCAAATGGGATCAATTTTGGGTAGAAAATGACTTATTTATCCTTGAACATTCATAAACACTTGAAACACATCGATTTGAGTCAAACTCGGTCAAACACGAGAGGTTTTAGGAATAAAATGACTTAAACACTTTGAATATGACGATATGAGTCAATATAAATTGAATGGGATCGGGTTTGGGTAGAAAATGACATATTTACCCTTAAACATGTCACAAACACTTGAAATAACTCGATTTGAGTCAAACTCGGTCAAACGGGAGAGGTTTTGGGTATAAAATGACCTAAACACTTCGAGTAGGACAATATGACTTAATATAAGTCAAATTGGATATGATTTAGGTAGAAAATTACGTATTTACACTAGAACATGTCATAAATAATAGAAACATATCGATTTGAGTCAAACTCGGTTAAACGGGAGAGGTTTTGGGTATAAAATGACCTTAACACTTTGAATAGGTCAATATAAGGCAATATTGATCAATTTGGAACGTTTTATGTAGAAAATGACGTATTTACCCTTAGCCATGTCATAACCACTTGAAATACATCGATTCGAGTCAAACTTGGTCAAACGGGAGAGGTTTAGAGTATAAAATGAGCTAAACACTTCGAATAGGACAATATGAGTCAATATTGCTTAAATGGGATCGGGTTTGGGTAGAAAATGACGTATTTATCCTTGAACATGTCATAAACAATTTAAATAACTCGATTTGAGTCAAACTCTATTAAACGGGAGAGGTTTTGGGTATAAAATGATCTAAACACTTCGAATAGGACAATATGTGTCAATATTGGTAAAATAGAATCTACTTTGGTTAGAAAATGATGTATTTACACTAGAACATGTCATAAACACTTGAAATACATCGATTTGAGTTAAACTCGGTTAAACGGGAGAAGTTTTAGGTATAAAAGGACCTAAACAATTCGAATAGGACGATATGAGTCAATATTGATTAAATGAAATCGGTTTTTGGTAGAAACTGACTTATTTACCCTTAAACATGTCATAAAGACTTGAAATAACTCGGTTTAAGTCAAACTCAGTCAAACAGGAGAGGTTTTGGGTATAAAATAACCTAAACACTTCGAGTAGGACAGTATAAGTCAATATAGGTCAAATGGGATCGGTTTTTGGTAGAAATGATGTATTTACCCATAAACATCTCATAAACACTTGAAATACATCGATTTGAGTGAAATTCGGTCAAACGGTAGATGTTTTAGGTATAAAATGACCTATATAATTTGTATAGGATGATATGAGTCAATATTGGTTAAATAAGACTGTTTTGGGTAGGAAATGATGTATTTACACTTAAACATGTCATAAACACTTGAAATACATCGATTTGTGTCAAACTTGGTCAAATAGAAGAGGTTTTGGGTATAAAATGACCTAAACACTTCGAATAGGACGATATGAGTAAATATAGGTCAAATGGGATCGGTTTTGGGTAGAAAATTACGTATTTACCCTTGCACATTGATATGATAGAGGATGTCAACTTCGAAGGATTAATTGAAGCTTCAAAAAAGGATACTACCATTGGAGTGTTATTGGCTTATGGAGACATGAATCTTCTAGGTGCATCAAAGGGGAACATTTGCATGTGCATAATAACATGAAAATGTGAATGAGGATTGGTGGACATGGGAAATAAGTTGGTTTTGCCTATGAGTTTTCTCCCATTTCATTTGATAGGGTTTTTCTCATTTTAGGCATAGGTGTGTTTTTAAACTTTCCTTTTTCAGGTTTTATGATTCTATAATGTGTGGAAGCCATGGAGGTGATGATTGATGGAAGGCCTTGATCAAAAGCTAAAATCTTAGAGTAATTTTCGAAGATTGAAAATTTTGACCAAGGAGGAAAAATTTTAAGACAGGGGGAGGTGCTTGTTACATTGAACGGTGCTTATTACATCTTGTCGGTGCTTTATTACTACTTAAGTGACATGGTATGGGTATGGACGTGGCTACACACTTTTGATTGGATATTTAGTGTTTTACTTTAAATAAAATAGGTTTAGAGTAGTTAATTTATAATTTTATCTTTTTAAGTAGGATAGAATTCTAATTAAGATAAGATAGTGTTAGAGATTTGGTAGGATTATGTAATAAATAAGTGGTATTATCCTATTGGTTATTAGGAGTCCTTTTAGAAGTAGGAGGCGTAGTTATAATATGATTGAAACTCTTAAGCTATGGGTATAAATGGATGTGCACCCAAGCTTGGAAAAATCAGATTTGGAGATTATTTTCTTTGTATTCTTCAATAAATTTAGGGAGTTTATTGTTTTTCTTTGGGTGTAACAAAGAGTTGTGAATTGGTGCTTAAAGCTTTAGATTCACATGAGGAAGTGTAGGAATTGAGGGTGCTTTGCTTTAATCAATTCTCAAACTTTCACCCTAGATTTTAAACTGTTGGTGCTTAGCTTTAGAGGGTTTGATATCTAGTTCTATCCCTTTGTGTGGTTTAAGGTTTCAATACCTAGATTCACATCAACTTTTGGTGCTCTCATTGAGAGGATTCGAAGCATACTCAAGCAAGATGGATTCCAGTGGTGATGATGCACACGAGATGCCACTAGGCTTCAAAAAAGGTTTGACCTTGCAAGAGGCCAAAGCCTTGTGCATGGAACGCGAGTTGAAGGAACTGAAGGAACATATGAACGAACTGTCACAAATCGTGGGGAAGAAAGAAAAGTCCTCAAGCAAAGGTAAACTCCCTTCCCATGAATCTAACTCTAGCGAAAGTGATGGTGAATCCAGTGTTAGAAGCTCAAGGAGGCCTAGCAAGAGGGACCCATCCTCTTCAAGTGATGATGAGGAATCATATAAAGGGCGTAGGAGAAAGAGTTTAAGGGGGAAAGAGGATCAAAGCTTGAGACTTGAAATCCCTGAGTTCAATGGCAGTTTAGACCCAGACAAGTTCCTAGATTGGATCCGCAGAGTTGAACGAATTTTCAAATATAAGGACTATGATGATCATAGATCCTTTAAGGTTGCTGAACTCAAACTCACTTCTTATGCAAGTTTGTGGCTTGAAGGCTTGCAAAAGAAGAGGAGAAAGGAGGGGCGTTCCAAGATCTCATCTTGGACAAAACTAAAGAAGTACATGCAAAAAAGGTTTGTTCCTCAAGACTTTGAACAAAACAATTTTATAAAAATGCATACTTTGAAGCAAGAAAGGAAGTCTGTGGAGGAATACATGGTGGAATTCAAAAATCTAGCCATGGTGTGTGGGCTAGAGGAGAAAAAAGACAACCCTATTGGAGCTTTGATGAGGTGTGTACAATAGCAACTAGGGTTGAAAGGCAAACACATAAACCTAGAGGGATCTTTCGATCATTTGAAGCTAAAGGGTGCGTGAGATGTCTAATGTGAAGCCTAATCTTGAGAAATCCATAAAGCCATAACCTTTTGGGAGAGATAAGGGAGGAAGTTCGAGGCCTCCTATGAGAGATCAATGAACTTGCTTCAAATGTAAGGGATAAGGCCATATCCAAAGGGATTGTCCCCATACTAGGGTTGCTGCTACTCGGACTTGGGAGAAAGATGAAACCTTTGAAGAAGAAGAGCATGAGCTTGAAGAGGAAGAAGGTAACACATTGTTTGAAGTCCAAGAGGAGGATGTGGAGGAGGTTATGGAAAAAACTAGGGGATCTAGCCTAGTGTTGTGAAGGGCATTGCAATCTAAGTCCATACCATTAGAGGAGAGCCAAAGGGAAAAATTCTTCCTCACAAGATGCAATGTCCAAGGAAGACTATGTGATGTGATTATAGATTCGAGGAGTTGTACTAACGTGGTTTCTACACTCTTGGTGGACAAGTTGGAGGTGCCCACTCAAATCCATCCTTAACCATATAAGATCCATTGGCTTAGCAATTCAAGTGAAGTAAAGGTTAGTAAACAAGCCTTGATTTCGTTCAAAATTGGCAATTATAAAGATCAAGTGCTTTGTGATGTTTGTCCCATGGATGCATGTCATATTCTCTAGGGAAGACCTTGGCAATATGAAAGATTTGTGAAGTTTGATGGGAGGACAAACATATATGTGATGAGGAAGAATGCGCAAGCCAAAGCATTTGCTTTGAAGCCTTTAATGGCTCTAAAAACTCGTTCCAATAAAGATGATGGCAAGGGAGTGTGCAAGGCAAACTTCAGAGCTTTTGAGTCCTTCCCACTGGAAAGGATGAATGGAACTCATTCGGGCGAATAAGCTTTCATTTGACCGAATCACCCTTTACATTCGGGCGAATGGTGGACAGGGATTGATTCTTTGGAGCCTCTGGAATGGGCAAATGGAAGTGCATTTGGGCGAATGGAGCTGTATTCGGCCGAATGGGACTTGAATTTGGTCGAATGATAGTGTTTTCTTCGGAACAACTACCTCTTTTTAGGGCCGGCCCATATGTATTTTAGGGTTTTCGTAGGTTTTTCATGTTTTGTTATAAATACCCCTCCCTCTGATGAGAGGAAGGATAGCTAGGTTTATATTTTTTATGCACTTTTAGTTTTCTTTAGCCTCCAAATTCTTTTAGTTTTAGCTTTTGGTTTTCAGTTTTCTCAACACTTTGTCATTTAAATTCTGATCGTGGATAATAGATTGAAGCTTTTGTGAGTTTTAATCAATTTCTTTGCTCTTAATTCATTCTCTTTATTTCATTGCATGTTTAGTTTTATATTTATCGTTTATTAGCATAATTTCTTATTTTCTTTCATTCTCGCGATTTCCTTCCATGTTCCTTTCATTTGTGTTGTTGAATATCTTTATGTTGTTAAACATGAATATGTGTGAGTAGTTCTTTTAGGGGTTTTGATTGGTGAAACCCTAGGAAAGATATGATCTTTATTGATTAAGGTTGTAGGAATGATGATAATAAGTAGTTTCGGAATCTGGTGCGAATCTTATCCTGCCACTCGTTTGGAGACATAGGGCGATTATAGGTCGTTCGTTGTGATTTGTGGAATCACCAACTTCCTCTCGTATTCTTGGATGTCCATGCTAGTTATTATCAGATTTTCTCTAACCTGTCATGTTCGGTTTTAAAAGCTTCATTTCTAGGGTGAATCTACTCTTGTCCTTGTTTTTATCTATTTGATTTACCGCTTAATTCATTGTGATCTACATTCTCGTTGTTAGTTTAGTTGTTTTTCTAAATCCAAATAGTCCGGTTGTGTTAAGAGTCAAAGTCTTGATATACCTTGTCCTCGTGGTTCGACCCCCTACTCCACTATACTCGTATAGTTCGTAGGTTGGAATAAATTTTGTTTGCATAACTTGTCTTTTAGTTACGACCTAAAATACCGGTTATCAAAATGGTGTCATTGCCAGGGACAAGGCATAATATTAAGACTTTTCTGTTCTTAATATAACTTTATTTTATTTCATTTCATTTCTGTTTTGTTTTTCTTTTTTGTTGTCTTTGACTTTGCTGTTTGCATGCCCCATAGCACGCGTAGGTCAAATCAGCCAATTACCCCTTATAATCCTGAAATCCAACGTTGGAGTAGACAACGCCCTTTAAAGCACACCTCACAATCTGTCCAAAACCCATCCATATCCATAATGGCTGACGAACATCAATTGTTTGGTCAATTCGGAACTCCTGGCTCACAAGAGTTCCAAGGGGGTGTAGTACTCCCTATTGCCACTACACCTTACCAAATACACCCTCAGTTCACCAGAATGGTTAACGAAACACCCTTTAGTGGCTTAAGGAATGAATGTCTTCAACATTTAGAGGCATTCTGATGTAAAATCTAATGAAGAACACTAGAAATTACTAGACAAAATGGATCACAAATAGGTTAACAAAAAGGACAGATTCGTAGGCTTTAGAAAAAGACTTAGAAATGTGTTTAGGCTAGAAATTAAGGAAGAAATGGATATGTGTTTTAGGTGGAAAAGGAAAGAAATAGATATGGATTTTTGGATAGGTTTAATTATGGTTTTGATAAGAAGTAGAAGAGAAATAAGGGGTTTTGATAGTAGGGAACACTCACCTGACAATCAAGATATGTAAAAGAGGAACACTCACTCTTTTACTAGTATGAATCTTACACACAAGGAACACTCACTTGGATGATTAGATTCAAGAAAATTTGCAAAGAAGGAACTCTCACTTCTCTCACAAATTCTTCAAGCAAAACTTGGGAAAACACGAGCAACTCAATACATGATATTGCAAGTAAAGATATCAAGATTCAAACTTTATTCATTCATTGATTGCTTTGAAATACAAACATACATCTCCTATTTATAGTGGACAAAACCCTAGTAACTCCCCTTAAATTTGTCCAAAATAAACTATCCAAAAATGTGTGAGAGTTTTAAGGAATTAATCCTTAATTCATGCTAATAACTTAAGGAGAACTTCCATGCACCAAGGTCTTCTTTCCCTCCATTAAACATGCCATTTAGACTAGGAAAATCAGAAAATATCCCTCCTTTAATGCCTTGGACGCACCTAGTCAAGAACCCATCCAAAACCTCCCATAATTCCATGCTATTCCCTTATTTATGCCCAAAAGAATCATCTCAATCAACCCCCTTGCCATAAAAACGCCCAACATTAAGGAACAAATCAATTAATTAAATTAAATCCCTTAATTTAAGGGATTCAAATCTCTTAATTGATTTTGAGAAGAAAATCAGAAAATCTGATTTATTTCCATCCCATTTTCGACCATATTCAAAAGAATATCTTAAGATATGCAAATCTGATCATACCTTCCTTAAATCAAGCTAAAATCAAATCAGATCATATCTTTCCCAAATCCCCTAATATTCCCTCTTTCCCATGCCATTATTTCAGCAAAATAATCCTCTTTTTACCCAAAATCACGTTCATAATGTCCCCCAAAAAATCACCTTGGACCCCCACATAAATCAGCACACAAAAATCACTCCAACTCTCTCCACACGTCAACAAGGACCCACGCCAACTCACCCTACTCTAATTAACTTAATTACTTAATTAATCATTATTTATTTACATGAAACACCACTAATTTTATTATTCTAATTTCCCAAAGTGGAAATACTAGAATAACCATGACCCGAAATGAACGGTCCATTGGCCCAATAATTATCCACCGGCCCATCCTCAAAATAACGGGTCAACAAAACCTCCTTTGACTCATGAATTATTTTGGGATTTCCATCATCCTCCCCTTCTTCAAAAAGAGTTGACCTCAACTCGTCATCTTCATAATAAGGGGAAAGGTCACCCACATTGAAAGTGGAAGAGACTCCATATTTTCCACCTAGATCCACCTTATAAGCATTATCATTGACTTTGTCAATGATTTGAAATGGTCCTTCGGCCCTAGGCATTAACTTATGCTTCCTTTGCTTCGGAAATCTCTCTTTCCTCAGAAAAACCCAAACAAGATCACCAACCTCAAAGGTTCTAGCATTCTTCAAACTTTTGTTGGACTGTTTCTTGTATTCCTCATTTGCCTTCTCGATATTCTTCCTCACCTCCTTATGGACGTTCATCATGAACTCCATACATTCCTTGGCCGTACCATGCACAAATTTATCTTTGTGAAGAGTGATGTAATCAATCGGCACATATGGGTTCACCCCATAGACAACTTCAAATGGAGAGTACTTAGTGGATCGGCTCGGTGTTCGATTATAAGCAAACTCAGCATGAGCAAGCTTCAAATCCCAATTCTTACCTCCTTTACTTACTAATGATCGAAGTAAAGAACCAAGAATCCTATTTACCACCTCAGTTTTCCCATCAGTTTGGGGATGATGACTTGTTGAAAACAGTAACTTGGTCCCCACAAGCCTCCAAAGAGACTTCCAAAAATGACTCAAGAACTTAGTGTCTCGATCAGAAACAATAGTCCTTGGCAAACCATGCAATCGAGCAATTTCGGTGAAAAACAATTGAGCCACATTGAAAGCATCATCTACTTTTCGGCAGGCCACAAAATGAGCCATCTTCGAAAATTGATCCACTACCACCATTATGGAATCCTTCCCACGTTGAGTTCGAGGAAGTGCCATAATAAAATCCATACTCAAGTCTTCCCAAGGCCTTTCAGGTACAGGCAATGGTTTGTATTCTCCTCTATGGAATGACAACTTTGCCCTTTGACATGTAGCACATCGAATGATTATATGATAAACATGGGCAAGCATTTTAGGCCAATAAAAATAGCCTTGAAGGATTTCCAAAGTTTTGGAAATTCCCATGTGTCCGGCCAAACCTCCACTATGAGCTTCTTTGATCAACAGTTCTCTAATGGAACTCTTTGGAACACAAAGTTTGTTTCCTTTGAAAAGGAAATCATCAACCACTGAAAAGAGTCCATTAACTCCATCTTTGCATGTCTTCATTATCCCAAACATTTCTTCATCTTCCTTATAAAGTTCTTTTAACATCTCAAAACCAAGAACTTTAGCATCCATCATGCCAAGAAGAAAATGCCTTCGAGATAAAGCATCGGCTACCACATTAGCCTTCCCATTCTTATACTTAGCAGCAAAATTAAAAGATTGTAGAAATTCCACCCATTTTGCATGCCTTGCATTGAGCTTCTTTTGTCCATGAATAAACCTCAAGGACTCATGATCAGAATGGAGAATGAAAGGACTTGGTCTTAGATAATGCGACCAAAAATCAAGAGCTCGAACCATAGCATAAAACTCCTTGTCATATGTTGAGTAGTTAAGCTTACCATGACTCAACTTCTCACTAAAGAATGCAATCGGTTTTCCTTCTTGGATCAAGACAGCACCAACACCCTTTCCACTTGCATCACACTCAACCTCAAAAGGTTTAGTGAAATCAGGTAAAGCAAGTACAGGGGCTTCACACATCTTCTTCTTTATGTGCTCAAATGCCTTTTGAGCTTGCGGAGTCCATTGAAAAGTGCCCTTCTTTGTACACTCCGTAATTGGGGCCATGAGCGTACTAAAGTTGGCTATAAACCTTCTATAAAAAGAAGTTAGCCCATGGAAAGATCGCACTTCGGTGATGGACTTAGGGACAGGCCTTGAAGAAATAGCTTCCACCTTGCTAGGATCCACCTTGACACCATCACTAGAAACAATGAACCCAAGAAACACTAACTCGGTGAGCATAAAATGACATTTCTCCAACTTCCCATAAAGCTTCTTCTCCCTTAAAGCTTTAAAAACTTCCTCAAGATGTATCAAATGATCTTCCTCATTCTTACTATATATAAGAATGTCATCCAAATATACAACGACAAACTTTCCCAAAAAAGGTCTTAGTACCTCATTCATCAACCGCATGAAGGTACTTGGAGCATTGGTAAGCCCAAATGGCATGACAAGCCATTCATAGAGACCATGCTTTGTCTTGAAAGCTGTCTTCCATTCATCTCCTTCTCGCATCCTTATTTGGTGGTATCCACTTCTAAGATCAATCTTAGAAAAAACTTGGGACCCACTTAGCTCATCAAGCATATCATCCAATCTGGGTATAGGAAACCTATACTTGATAGTGATGTTGTTTACGGCCCTACTATCAATGCACATTCTCCATGTGCCATCCTTCTTTGGAACCAACAATGCTGGCACTGCACAAGGACTCATCGATTCTTTAACATAGCCCATTTCCATCAATTCCTGGATCTGTCTTTGCAACTCCTTTGTCTCCATCGGATTGCATCGATAAGGGGGTTTGTTAGGAAGGGGTGCTCCAGGAACAAGATCGATTTGATGTTCTATACCACGAGTAGGTGGTAAACCTTGTGGTAACTCATCTGGGAATACATCCTCATAAGCCTTGATTAACTTGGCTAATTTTGGATTTTGAGCCATGTATCCATCATATTCTTCCCTCGAAAGTAATAGGAAGATCTCGTCCTCTTCTTCTACTCACCTTCAAACTCCTTGTGAGACAAAAGGAACACACTTTTAGAAGGGGCTTTTTGTGGTGGTGGGTTTTTTTGTGGTGGTAAAGGATGGAGCATTTTCTTGTTGCCAAGATGGGTAATGGTGTAAGTATTGGCTAATCCATCATGTATGGACTTCTTATCACTTTGCCATGGTCTACCCAACAAGATATGGCATGCATCCATAGGAATGACATCACATAATACCTGATCAACATAGGAGCCAATTGCAAAGTTCACCATACATTGTCTCCAAACACCAGTATTCTTACTCCTTTCTAACCAACTTAACTTATATGGGTGGGGATGTTTAGTGGTTTTCATTTCAAGTCTCTTTACCAAATCACTAGAGACTACATTTGCTTCACTACCACTATCCACAATAAGATCACATACCTCTCCCTTCACTTTGCACTTAGTCAAGAACAAGTTCTCTCTTTGAATAGGAACTTCTTCCCTTTCAGTTTGAATTTGTAAGGCTCTTCTCAAGACTAAACTGTTTTTTTCAGGAAAACAGTCATCAACATTATCACACTCTTGCTCGTCAACAAACTCTTGAGACTCTTCAGGGACTTCTTCTTCCTCCTCCTCTTCTTCCTCCATAGGAAAAGGTTGAGTAGTCATGATACGAATCTCTCTCACAGTCAATGCACGAGAATTTGGACAATCTCGTTTATAGTGTCCTCTTCCATGACATTTGAAACATACAATCTCACTCAAATCAGATTCCTTGGTAATGACTTTGCCTTTGATGTGAATCTAGGTATTGAAACCTTAATCCACACAAAAGGGATAGAACTAGATAGAAAACCCTCTAAAGCTACGCACCAAAGGTTTAAAATCTAGGGCGAAAGTTTAAGAATTGATTAAAGCAAAGCACCCTCAATTCCTACACTTCCTCACGTGAATCTAAAGCTTTAAGCACCAATTCACAACTCTTTGTTACACACAAAGAAAAACAACAAACTCTCTAAGTTTATTGAAGAATATATAGAAAAGAATCTCCAAATCTGATTTTTCCAAGCTTGGGTGCACATCTATTTATACCCATAGCTTGAGAGTTTCAATCATATTATGACTAGGCCTCCTACTTCTAAAAGGACTCCTAATAACCAATAGGATAATGCCACCTATTTATTACATAATCCTACTAAAACTCTAACACTATCTTATCTTAATTAGAACCTTATCCTACCTAAAAAGATAATATTACAATTTAACTACTCTAATCCTATTTTATTTAAAGTAAAACACTAAATATCCAATGCCATGTGTGTAGCCACGTCCATACCCATGCCATGTCACTTGCCATGTCACTTAAGTCGTAATAAAGCACCGATAAGATGTAATAAGCACATCTCAATGTAACAAGCACCTCCCCTTGTCTTAAAATTTTCCTCCTTGGTCAAAATTTTCAATCTTCGAAAATTACTCCAAGATTTTAGCTTTTGATCAAGGCCTTCCATCAATCATCACCTCCATGGCTTCCACACATTATAGAATCATAAAATCTGAAAATGGAAAGTTCAAAACACACCTATGCCTAAAATGAGAAAAACCCTATCAAATGAAATGGGAGAAAACTCATAGGCAAAACCAACTTATTTCCTATGTCCACCAATCCTCATTTACATTTGCATGTTATCATGCACATGCAAATGTTCCCCTTTGATGGCTAGAAGATTCGTGTCTCCATAAGCCAACAACTCTCCCATGGTAGCATTCTTCTTTAAAGCTTCAACCAATCCTTCGAATTTGGCATCCTCTATCATATCATCCTCCTCTTCTTCAAAAGAGTTTGTCCTCAAACTTCGAAGTTGATCATCAGGCACATAAGGTGCTAAGTCGCCTATATTGAATGTGTCATGAACTCCATAGTCTCCAGGCAACTGAAGCTTATATGCATAATCACCCACCTTACTGATGATTTTGAATGGACCATCACACCTAGGCATAAGCTTGTTCTTACGTCGATTAGGAAATCTTTCCTTCCTCAAGTGTAACCAAACCAAGTCTCCCTCCTTGTAAGTATGTTGAGTCTTGTGTTTGTTAGCTCTAGCCTTATAGATATCATTGACCTTCTCAATTCTTTCTCTCACTTGGGTGTGAAGCTTTTGCATATAGTCAACCTTGGCCTTCGCATCCTTCTCTAATTCCCTTCCATCCACCAATAACACTCCCTTGCCATTATCTTTGTTAGAATGAGTTTTTAGTGCCATAAAAGGCTTCAAAGCAAATGCTTTGGCTTGTGCGTTCTTCCTCACAACATATATGTTTGTCCTTCCATCAAACTTTACAAATCTGTCATATTGCCAAGGTCTTCCCAAGAGAATATGACACGCATCCATGGGACAAACATCACAAAGCACTTGATCTTCATAATTGCCAATTTTGAACGAAATCAATGCTTGTTTACTAACCTTTACGTCACTTGACTTGCTAAGCCAATGGAGCTTATATGGTTGAGGATGGATTTGAGTGGGCACCTCCAACTTGTCCACCAAGAGTGTAGAAACCACGTTAGTGCAGCTCCCTGAATCTATAATCACATCACATAGTCTTCCATGAACATTGCATCTTGTGAGGAAGATTTTCTCCCTTTGGCTCTCCTCTAATGGTAAGGACTTGGATTGCAATGCCCTTCGCAACACTAGGCTAGATCCCCTAGTTTCTGCCATCACCTCCTCCACATCCTCCTCTAGGAATTCAAAAGATGTGTTACCTTCTTCCTCTTCAAGCTCATGCTCCTCTTCTTCAAAGGTTTCATCTTCCTCCCAAGTCCGAGTAGAAGCAATCCTAGCATGGGGACAATCCCTTTGGATATGGCCTTGTCCCTTACATTTGAAGCAAGTTCGTTGATCTCCCATAGGGGGCCTCGAACTTCCTCCCTTATCTCTCCCAAAAGATTGTGGCTTTATGGAATTCTCGAGATTAGGCTTCATATTAGACATCTCACGCACCCCTTTAGCTTCAAATGATCGAAAGATCCCTCTAGGTTTACATGTTTGCCTTTCAACCCTAGTTGCTATCGTACACACCTCGTCAAAGCTCCAATAGGGTTGTAATTCCACCTTTTCCTTGATTGGGTCATTTAACCCAGCCACAAAACGAGCCACCTTGTGGTCTTCTTTCTCCTCTAGCCCACACACCATGGCTAGATTTTCGAATTCCATCAAGTATTCCTCCACAGACCTCCTTTCTTGCTTCAAAGTATGCATTTTTATAAAATTGTTTTGTTCAAAGTCTTGAGGAACAAACCTTTTTTGCATGTACTTCTTTAGTTTTGTCCAAGATGAGATCTTGGAACGCCCCTCCTTTCTCCTCTTCTTTTGCAAACCTTCAAGCCACAAACTTGCATAAGAAGTGAGTTTGAGTTCAGCAACCTTAAAGGATCTATGATCATCATAGTCCTTATATCTGAAAATTCGTTCAACTCTACGGATCCAATCTAGGAATTTGTCTGGGTCCAAACTGCCATTGAACTCAGGGATTTCAAGTCTCAAGCTTTGATCCTCTTTCCCCCTTAAACTCTTTCTCCTACGCCCTTTATATGATTCCTCATCATCACCTGAGGAGGATGGATCCCTCTTGCTAGGCCTCCTTGAGCTTCTAACACTGGATTCACCATCACTTTCGCTAGAGTTAGATTCATGAGAAGAGAGTTTACCTTTGCTTGAGGACTTTTCCTTCTTCCCCACGATTTGCAACAGCTCATTCATACGTTCCTTCAGTTCCTTCAACTCGCGTTCCATGCACAAGGCTTTGGCTTCTTGTAAGGTTAAACCTTTTTTGAAGCCTGGTGGCATCTCGTGTGCATCATCACCACTGGAATCCATATTGCTTGAGTATTCTTCGAATCCTCTTAATGAATGCTCTCAATGAAAGCACCAAAAGTTGATGTGAATCTAGGTATTGAAACCTTAATCCACACAAAAGGGATAGAACTAGATAGAAAACCCTCTAAAGCTACGCACCAAAGGTTTAAAATCTAGGGCGAAAGTTTAAGAATTGATTAAAGCAAAGCACCCTCAATTCCTACACTTCCTCACGTGAATCTAAAGCTTTAAGCACCAATTCACAACTCTTTGTTACACACAAAGAAAAACAACAAACTCTCTAAGTTTATTGAAGAATATATAGAAAAGAATCTCCAAATCTGATTTTTCCAAGCTTGGGTGCACATCTATTTATACCCATAGCTTGAGAGTTTCAATCATATTATGACTAGGCCTCCTACTTCTAAAAGGACTCCTAATAACCAATAGGATAATGCCACCTATTTATTACATAATCCTACTAAAACTCTAACACTATCTTATCTTAATTAGAACCTTATCCTACCTAAAAAGATAATATTACAATTTAACTACTCTAATCCTATTTTATTTAAAGTAAAACACTAAATATCCAATGCCATGTGTGTAGCCACGTCCATACCCATGCCATGTCACTTGCCATGTCACTTAAGTCGTAATAAAGCACCGATAAGATTGAATAAGCACATCTCAATGTAACAAGCACCTCCCCTTGTCTTAAAATTTTCCTCCTTGGTCAAAATTTTCAATCTTCGAAAATTACTCCAAGATTTTAGCTTTTGATCAAGGCCTTCCATCAATCATCACCTCCATGGCTTCCACACATTATAGAATCATAAAATCTGAAAATGGAAAGTTCAAAACACACCTATGCCTAAAATGAGAAAAACCCTATCAAATGAAATGGGAGAAAACTCATAGGCAAAACCAACTTATTTCCTATGTCCACCAATCCTCATTTACATTTGCATGTTATCATGCACATGCAAATGTTCCCCTTTGATGGCTAGAAGATTCGTGTCTCCATAAGCCAACAACTCTCCCATGGTAGCATTCTTCTTTAAAGCTTCAACCAATCCTTCGAATTTGGCATCCTCTATCATATCAGCCTTTATCTTTGTTTGAGGGTTCAAAAGTGTTTCGGGTTCTTTTTGTGGGGTTAGAAAAAGATGGGTTTGGTTTAGGAACAAAAGGTTTATTTTGTGGTTGGGATGGAAAAATAGGTTTCTTGAACCTTGAATCAAAAGAAGAAAAAGGTTTCTTCTTCTTTCTTTGGTTGTCAAATTTGACAGCCAATTTGCACACTTCATCAAAGGATAGGTTTGGTTGTACTTCCACCTTCTCATAGATCTCACGATCTAGACCAGCCATAAACCTCCCTAATTTGAGTTCCTCATTCTCCTCAATCTCACAAACAATAGAGAGTCTCTCAAACTCCTTGATATATTCCTCCACTGAACCACCTCCTTGTTGTAAAGTACTCCACTTTACATATAGTGACTGCTTGTAATTAGAGGGCACAAATCGACCTCTAAGTTTCTTCTTCAATTTGACCCAAGTAAAAATTCGGGCTTTGCCATTGTTTTCTCTCTTTCTTTGGACACCTTTTAACCAAGTTTCAGCGTACCTGGTTATTTTCACTTTAGCAACCCTAAATTGTTGCTCATCATCTTGGATGTCTTTAAAGTCAAAGAATCGCTCCAAGGATTGTTCCCATTCAAGGTACCTTTCGGGATCAAGAGTACCATCAAACTCATCCACATCAACCCTTAGATTTCGATCATCAAACCTAGGGGGATTATTGGTCTCCCTATTTTCATGTGTGAAAATTCGAGCCATCAATGCTGTGACATTGTTTAAAAGTTGCTCATTTGTTTCAATGAGTCTTTGTTGATTTTCCTCCAAGAATCGAAGGTGTCTCTCTTGAGGGGTTTCATTAGGATCCATTTTTTTTAAAGAGAATCTGCTTCCCCCTACCTGACGCGCCAAATGATGTAAAATCTAATGAAGAACACTAGAAATTACTAGACAAAATGGATCACAAATAGGTTAACAAAAAGGACAGATTCGTAGGCTTTAGAAAAAGACTTAGAAATGTGTTTAGGCTAGAAATTAAGGAAGAAATGGATATGTGTTTTAGGTGGAAAAGGAAAGAAATAGATATGGATTTTTGGATAGGTTTAATTATGGTTTTGATAAGAAGTAGAAGAGAAATAAGGGGTTTTGATAGTAGGGAACACTCACCTGACAATCAAGATATGTAAAAGAGGAACACTCACTCTTTTACTAGTATGAATCTTACACACAAGGAACACTCACTTGGATGATTAGATTCAAGAAAATTTGCAAAGAAGGAACTCTCACTTCTCTCACAAATTCTTCAAGCAAAACTTGGGAAAACACGAGCAACTCAATACATGATATTGCAAGTAAAGATATCAAGATTCAAACTTTATTCATTCATTGATTGCTTTGAAATACAAACATACATCTCCTATTTATAGTGGACAAAACCCTAGTAACTCCCCTTAAATTTGTCCAAAATAAACTATCCAAAAATGTGTGAGAGTTTTAAGGAATTAATCCTTAATTCATGCTAATAACTTAAGGAGAACTTCCATGCACCAAGGTCTTCTTTCCCTCCATTAAACATGCCATTTAGACTAGGAAAATCAGAAAATATCCCTCCTTTAATGCCTTGGACGCACCTAGTCAAGAACCCATCCAAAACCTCCCATAATTCCATGCTATTCCCTTATTTATGCCCAAAAGAATCATCTCAATCAACCCCCTTGCCATAAAAACGCCCAACATTAAGGAACAAATCAATTAATTAAATTAAATCCCTTAATTTAAGGGATTCAAATCTCTTAATTGATTTTGAGAAGAAAATCAGAAAATCTGATTTATTTCCATCCCATTTTCGACCATATTCAAAAGAATATCTTAAGATATGCAAATCTGATCATACCTTCCTTAAATCAAGCTAAAATCAAATCAGATCATATCTTTCCCAAATCCCCTAATATTCCCTCTTTCCCATGCCATTATTTCAGCAAAATAATCCTCTTTTTACCCAAAATCACGTTCATAATGTCCCCCAAAAAATCACCTTGGACCCCCACATAAATCAGCACACAAAAATCACTCCAACTCTCTCCACACGTCAACAAGGACCCACGCCAACTCACCCTACTCTAATTAACTTAATTACTTAATTAATCATTATTTATTTACATGAAACACCACTAATTTTATTATTCTAATTTCCCAAAGTGGAAATACTAGAATAACCATGACCCGAAATGAACGATCCATGGGCCCAATAATTATCCACCGGCCCATCCTCAAAATAACGGGTCAACAAAACCTCCTTTGACTCATGAATTATTTTGGGATTTCCATCACATTCTCAGATATTTGTATACTTATCCCTCCTTTCCCTAATAGCCCTGATTATGTGCGAATGCACCTATTTCATTTGAGTCTAGCGGGAGATGCCAAAGATTGGTACAAATGCTTAGAACCCAATTCAATTGTTAATTGGGCTCAACTGAAAACCGCATTTCTAGAAAGGTTCTATCCTACGGTTCGAACGCAAGATTGGCGTAAGAAAATTGCATCATTCACCCAAGAGGATGATGAGAACTTTAGTGCTACTTGGAGTAGATTTAAAAGAATGATTAGAGCATGCACCCACCATGAGTACGGGGAAAACCATCTCAACACATTCTTCTACGATGGTCTTAATGACTCAACCAAAGCACTTCTAGACTCAGCTATAGGTGGCCAACTTTCCAAAATTCCTTGCACCCAGGTAAAAGCCAAAATAGAGGAAGTTGCTAAGAATAGTGCCTAGGGAGGAACTAGGAGTCAGGGATTACCTAGAGGGAGGATAGACACTACTAACTTGGACAATATAAGCGCCAAAATGGAAGTTGTTATTGATAAAAAGTTGTCCAAACTAAGCCTAGTCGGTAGTTCGAACACCCCTCTAGTGCATGAAAGGCACTTAGCATGTGCCATATATGGGGGTACCAACCATGATACAAATTATTGTGGTGGTTTGTACTCTGAGCATGTAGCTGTAGTTGACTGTGGAGGATATAACCCAGAACCGCAGGTGATCATGTAGTAGCCCTTAACTATAGTGGACAGGGATAAGGAGTAGGGTATGGGCAACAACCTTTCCCGAACCAACCGTATACACCTCCCTATAACTCAACCTAAAACTAGAGAAACGTCCACCAGGAATACAACAGAAATGCTTAAGGTGGGTTTAACAACCAAGGTTTCTAGGGGAACCAAACTAATGGGAATGTATCTAGGCCTAATGTGTATAGACCCCCAGGTGATGTGATTCTTGATCCGAAAACCAAGTTATCACAAGGATATGTTCTAAGCTTCGTCCTATACAGATAAATCACCAAGAACTAGGCAAGAACTGAGTTTAATTAATTAAGAGTCCACTTAATTAATCAAACCAATGAATGTTTTAACTAAAACACCCAAAACAGCAACCAACTCGCAAGTTAGCCAAAGAAATATTTAGGTAATCCAACCAAAATATCACTCAAAATAAATGTGTTTTTTGTATTGCTCAAAATCTGAATGAATGAATGAATTCGTGAATTACATGGAGTATTTATAGCAATCCTTTCCTAAGACTATTAGAACTCTAACTAGAATAAAACTCCTTCTCTTCCTAAGCATATTAGGGTTCTAACTTGAGTAAAACTCCTACTTTTTCTAAACACATTAGAGTTCTAGCTTGAGTAAAACTCCTACTTTTTCTAAACACATTAGAGTTCTAGCTTGAGTAAAAGCCTTCCACTTTGCCTTGATCTCCAAGCAGCCGCCACTTTCAATTTTGAGTAGGAATCCCTCTTGAAATAGGAAACCTAACTTAACCTTGTGCGCCAAGTAACGTTACACGATTCTCCAACTTAATTAACTACGCACACGTACAAAAATAATTAAGAACATAAAGAAACCTAAGGTCTAAACCAAGAAAAACCCTTTCAAGTGAAAGGTAAAAACTTGTAGACCAAAATCTAAGAAAGCTTTTAAAGAAACCTTAAAGAACTATCAAGAAGCTTCAAGAACTCCCAAGAACGCCACCATACAAAGCGTGGCTTTGTCTTGATGCCCCCGATAGTAAGTTTGACCTATTGAGGAAGCTTCCAAGTATAGATTCATGCTTTCTTGACTTTCTTGGAATAATTCTTCAACATGCTCGTCGTTCACATTTATGCACGCATCATCCTCCCCTTCTTCAAAAGAATTTGCCCTCAAATCTTCAATAGCATCATCTGGCAAATACTTCACCAAATCCCCAACATTAAATGTTGCGCTTACACCATATTCTCCCGGCAATTCAAGCTTATATGCATTCTCATTGATCTTCTCAATAATCTTGAACGGCCCCTCACTTCTTGGCATCAATTTATTCTTTCTTTTGCTAGGAAATCTTTCTTTTCTCAAGTGTAGCCACACCAAGTCGCCAACTTCAAAACTTTGTGGCTTTTTGTTCTTGTTAGCTCGTGCTTTGTAGAGTTCATTGACACGTTCAATCCTAGCTCTAACTTGTGCGTGTAGCTTCATCATGTACTTGATCTTAGCCTCGGCATCCTTATGAATTAATTCCCCTTTTGGAATTTCAATCAAATCAATGGGCATTCTTGGATTGACACCATAAACAACTTCAAATGGCGTGTGTTTTGTGGCATAAGTAGGTGATCTATTGTAAGCAAACTCGGCATGAGCAAGCTTAATATCCCAATCTTTTTGCGTTTTGCTCACTAGTCCACGTAAAAGCACACCAAGAGTTCGATTTGTTACCTCCGTTTGTCCGTCCGTTTGCGGGTGATATGATGTACTAAATAACAGCTTCGTTCCCACCAACTTCCATAGTGATTTCCAAAAGAAACTCATGAACTTTGTATCACGATCACTCACAATACTGTTCGGCAACCCATGTAGTCTCACCACTTCCTTGAAATACAATTCCGCCACTTTCATAGCATCGTCCACTTTGTGACAAGGTATGAAATGAGCCATCTTGGAAAATCGATCCACTACAACCATGATTGAGTCCTTTCCTCTTTGAGTCCTTGGCAAACCAACTACGAAATCCATAGACACGTCTTCCCAAGGTGAATCTGGCACGGGCAAGGGCGTATATAAGCCTTGATGAAACGTAGCCTTGGCTTTTTGACATGTTGCACACCTAGAAACTATTGATTGTACATCCGCTAGCATTCTAGGCCAATAAAAATGCTCTTGGAGCATAGTTAATGTTTTCGTTATGCCAAAATGTCCCGCTATCCCTCCACCATGCACTTCTCTTACTATTAATTCTCTAATAGAACACTTAGGCACGCACAAACGATTCCCCTTGAAAAGAAAACCGTCTTGTAAAACATAGGAACCTACGGCCCCCTTGGAACACTCCTCTAGGAGTGTAGAGAAATCCACGTCCCCCTTATAGTACTCCTTGATTAACTCGAAACCAAGTAGTTTACAATTCAATACTCCAAGCAACGTGTGTCTTCTAGATAGTGCATCGGCCACTACATTTGCTTTCCCCTCTTTATACTTTGAAGAAAAATTGAAAGCTTGTAGAAACTCTACCCATTTAGCATGTCTAGGGTTCAATTTTTGTTGACCATGAATGTACTTCAAAGCTTCGTGATCACTATGCAACACAAAGTGATTTGGGCGCAAATAGTGACTCCAATGGTCCAATGCTCGCACAATAGCATAAAACTCCTTGTCATAGGTAGAATAGTTCAATCTAGCACCGTTTAATTTCTCACTAAAATAGGCAATAGGGCGCTTCTTTTGAACCAAAACGGCACCAATCCCCACACCACTAGCGTCGGTTTCTACCTCAAATGGTTGTGAAAAATCCGGCAATGCAAGTACAGGTGCTTCACATAGCTTCCTTTTGACCAAATCAAATGCACGTTGGGCTTCCTTGGTCCACTCGAATTTTCCCTTGTCTTTCTTCAAGCATTCAGTCATAGGTGCAACTATCGTGGAAAAATTCTTCACAAATCTTCTATAAAATGACGCTAGACCATGAAACGATCTAACTTCACTCACATTGGTAGGTACGGGCCAAGTCTTGATAGCTTCAACCTTGGATTGATCCACGGACACACCATCTTTGGATACTACATACCCTAGAAACGTCACGCTAGGAACAAGAAAATAACATTTTTCCAATTTTGCGTACAACTTCTTCTCCCTAAGAACCTCAAAAACGCTTCTCAAATGCATTAGATGATCATTGAAATTTTCAGAATAAATTAATATGTCATCCAAGTAAACAACTACGAACCTTCCAAGAAATGGTTTCAACACCTCGTTCATCAATCTCATAAATGTACTAGGCGCATTGGTTAGACCAAAAGGCATGACTAACCACTCGTACAACCCCACTTTAGTCTTGAAAGCCGTCTTCCATTCATCTCCTTCCCTCATGCGTATTTGATGATAGCCACTCATAAGATCAATCTTGGAAAATAGCTTTGAACCATGCAATTCGTCTAACAAATCATCAAGTCTAGGTATAGGAAATCTATACTTGATGGTTATGTTGTTCACACTCCTACTATCAATGCACATACGCCAACTCCCATCTTTTTTTGGAACTAGCAATGCAGGCACGGCACAGGGGCTCATACTCTCTTTCACGTAGCCTCTTTGCATCAATTCCTCTATTTGACGTTGTATTTCCTTTGTTTCTTCTGGATTACTTCTATATGCTGCCTTGTTAGGTAGTGGAGCTCCCGGAATAAGATCAATTTGATGTTCAATACCACGAATTGGTGGTAATCCCGGTGGTAATTCACTAGGAAAAACATCACAATACTCTTGCAATACCACTTCTAATTCCACGGGCCTCTTTTCTTGTTTACTTTCATTCACTTGCACATTGTTAGCCACCATAATATATACCATATTGTTATTGTTGATCTCTTTCTCCAACTCCTTTTCCCCAATTAAATATGCACCTTTCGAACTAGGGTTAATTCTATGATCAACAAGTGGTTTCAATGCATATGATTTTTCCCCCTTTCCTTTTCGAATTATATACACATTTGTCCTACCATTAAACTTGACAAATCTATCATATTGCCATGGTCTACCCAATAAGATATGACAAGCATCCATGGGGCATACATCACATAAAACTTTATCATGATATTTGCCAATTGAAAAGGTGATTAGGGCTCGCTTCGTTACCTTTACGTCACTAGCATCATTGAGCCAATGTAGCTTGTAAGGTTTTGGGTGATCGGTTGTAGGCCACTCTAATTTGTTGATCAAAGTTGTAGACACCACATTTGTGCAACTTCCCGAGTCTATTATTACGTCACACAATCGATCTTCCACCTTGCACCTTGTTAAAAAGATTTTCTCTCTTTGATTCTCTTCAACGGGCATAGGTTTAGAGTGAAGAGCTCTCCTTAGAACCAAGCTCTTTCCTTGCGTTTCACCATCAACCTCTTCGGCACTACCCTCCTCTTCTTCAAAATCACGTTCTTGCTCGACCACAACCTCCATGTCACTACTTCCCTCACACCTAGCTTTCTCTTCTTCCCATTCTTGAGCCGTCATAGTGCGTTTTGAGTAGCAATTGCTTGCTATATGGCCAACACTCCCACATTTGAAACATTTTCTATCTTCAGTCACCTTCTTGCTAGCTTCGTTTCTGGGTTTGTTATCTTTAGCATACGAATTAGAAGAAGTCCTATCAAAGGTAGGCTTGTCACTAGCCTTTGTGAACGTGCGTGTGAACGGCTTCACACTTGAGGTCTTCTTGGCCTTGAATTGTCTTTCAACCTTAATGGCCGCCTTGCATACTTCTTCAAACGAATAGTATTCGTGCAATTCAATCTTCTCTTGAACATTTTCGTTCAAACCTGCAATAAAACGTGCTATTTTGTGCTCTAGAATTTCTTCTAAATCACACAATAAACATAGTTTCTCAAATTCACACAAATAAGCCTCCACGGATTGATTTCCTTGCTTAAAAGTCTGCATCTTGAGATACACTTCTTGCACGTACTCATGGGGCACAAATTGACGCTTCATATATTTCTGTAATTGTGTCCAAGTAGTGATCTTGGATCGTCCCTCCTTGCGTCTCTTTTTCTTGAGATTATCATACCATAAACTCGCATAACCCGTGAGTTTTAATTCAGCAAGTTTGCACCTCTTTCGTTCATCATACTCCTTGTAATCAAAGAGTGTTTCCGCTCTTCTAACCCACTCAAAATATTTTTCGGGGTCTAGCATACTACCATTGAATTCCGGAAAATCTAACCTTATATTTCGGTCATCATCTTTGGCCTTGTTCTTCCGTCTATGCCATCTAGGTTCATCACTTGAAGATGAATCTTTATGGCGTGATCTACTTGCTTTTCTCCTTTCATATTCATCTTCACTTGAACTAGAACTTGTAACTGATTTGTTCTTCCTTGAAGATGAAGTTTTGTCACGTTCGTCAAGCCTAGCCAATACTTCTTGCAATTGTTGTGACAATCGCTCTATTTGACGATCCCTTCGCAAGTTATGCGCTTGATCAAGGTTCAAACCCCTTGGAATCCCTGGGATTTCTTCGTCACTCATTGCTCCTACACAAACCAGGTTAGTTTATGTAAAAATCTTGATTAAAAGATTGAATCTTGATTGATTCTTGAGGCAAATAAAAACCGATCTCCAGATCGCAACTCCGTGTAACAATCTCAAAAGTTTGAGGTTGCACAGACTTCGTTACGCGTCCGATTGACACGAAATTTTGACACAATGTTGATCTACGTTTTCTGAATCCTCCCACAAAATTTCAGCCAAAAATTCCAAGCCAAACGTCACCAACAGCTCTGATACCACGATGATGTGATTCTTGATCCGAAAACCAAGTTATCACAAGGATATGTTCTAAGCTTCGTCCTATACAGATAAATCACCAAGAACTAGGCAAGAACTGAGTTTAATTAATTAAGAGTCCACTTAATTAATCAAACCAATGAATGTTTTAACTAAAACACCCAAAACAGCAACCAACTCGCAAGTTAGCCAAAGAAATATTTAGGTAATCCAACCAAAATATCACTCAAAATAAATGTGTTTTTTGTATTGCTCAAAATCTGAATGAATGAATGAATTCGTGAATTACATGGAGTATTTATAGCAATCCTTTCCTAAGACTATTAGAACTCTAACTAGAATAAAACTCCTTCTCTTCCTAAGCATATTAGGGTTCTAACTTGAGTAAAACTCCTACTTTTTCTAAACACATTAGAGTTCTAGCTTGAGTAAAACTCCTACTTTTTCTAAACACATTAGAGTTCTAGCTTGAGTAAAAGCCTTCCACTTTGCCTTGATCTCCAAGCAGCCGCCACTTTCAATTTTGAGTAGGAATCCCTCTTGAAATAGGAAACCTAACTTAACCTTGTGCGCCAAGTAACGTTACACGATTCTCCAACTTAATTAACTACGCACACGTACAAAAATAATTAAGAACATAAAGAAACCTAAGGTCTAAACCAAGAAAAACCCTTTCAAGTGAAAGGTAAAAACTTGTAGACCAAAATCTAAGAAAGCTTTTAAAGAAACCTTAAAGAACTATCAAGAAGCTTCAAGAACTCCCAAGAACGCCACCATACAAAGCGTGGCTTTGTCTTGATGCCCCCGATAGTAAGTTTGACCTATTGAGGAAGCTTCCAAGTATAGATTCATGCTTTCTTGACTTTCTTGGAATAATTCTTCAACATGCTCGTCGTTCACATTTATGCACGCATCACCAGGGTTTAACCAAGGACCTAGAAATGGTTCAAACCTACCTTTCCCACCTAATCAACCTCATCATGTGGCTTCTCAACCACAACATGGTCATACATTAACCAATGACCATTTAACCTCCCAAGTAACAACTCTTGCTCAGCAGAACCAAAGTCTAACTCAGATTAATCAGACTCCCATCCAAAAAATGCAACAACTTCAAGCTCAGAAAAAGTTGTTTGAAGCTCAATTAGCCCAAATGGCTAATCCTCCTGCACCTCCACTATTCCCGTCTCACCCTCAACCTAACCCCTCTACACAACCTCTATCTCAGCACCCGAACCCAAACCAACACACTGCTAAAGCTATCCACCTGAGATCAGGGACTCAGTATGACGATCCTTCATATCCGGTTGATGCACCTTTGGTACGGGTGAGTGATGAGACGAGAGTGCATAAAAATGGAAAAGAGGAGGAACAAGGTAAGGGGTCAGTAGTTGAGAATAAAAGAGGTGGGGAGGACGTCAATGTTAAGACAGGGAGTGAGAAGCCAGTAGAGAGTGAGGAAGAGAGGAGGAAGAGGATTGAGGAGAGAAAGAGGTTAGAATGGTTATATGCACCCCTGCTTCCTTTTCCCTATAGGAAAGTTGAGAAGCAACTTGATGATAAGTTCAAGAAGTTTCTTGAACATCTACAGAAGATGGAGATGAAAATCCCATTCCTCGATGCTATGGCACAGATGCCAAAGTATGCTAAGTTCTTGAAGGACTTATTGTCCAACAAGAAAAAGCTTGAGGAAGAGGTAATTAGTCTCCCCCATCAGGTTAGCTCCATACTACAAGGGAAAATGCCTATGAAGGAGTGAGATCCCGGTCCTTATAACCTCCCTGTGAAGTTGGGAAACCTTGATCCTAAAGGGGCGCTCGCCAATCTAGGGGTTCAATTAGTCTTATGCCTCTATCGATCGCTAAAAAGCTCCCCTTTAACCTCAGATCTTCAAGGATAATGGTCCAACTGGCTGATAAGAGCATTAAAGTGCCATGTGGAGAGCTTGAGGACATACCTATTCAGGTAGGAGAACTAGTGGTCCCTTGTGATTTTGTAGTAATGGAAATGGAAAAGGACCCTTATACTCCACTTATCTTGGGCAGAGCCGTTCTAAAAACACTTCGGACAGTTATTAATTGCCATGATGATACCATAACGGTAGAAGTAGCCCAAGTGAAGGTAGTCTTCAAAATCTCTCCTCTATTAAAGAAGCCTATGGTTGAGTAGGTCTGTCACCTTGAAGTAGGCTATAGGGAGAGTGAGGATTATTACGGGGACAGGGAAATAGATGTTAGGTATCAAATGAATGATGAGGATACCTCTACAATAGATGAGCAGTTAGAGGGCCGATTAGATAAGGCCCAAGATTATGAGAGAAAGGAAGCATAGTATGAGCAACTTTGCGAGGTTGAGGAAGGTATTATGCATAAGGGGGAAAGCCCTAAGCCTTCCCCCTAAGTGACTTTGAAACCCTTACCTCCTAGCCTAAAATATGCCTATCTTGATGATGATGAAGGCAGCCCTGTCATAGTGAATTCTGAGCTTGATGACATTTCATTGGAAAAGCTACTTGTTTTATTAAGGAAATATCAAGATGTCATCGGGTATTCACTAGGTGATTTAAAAGGGATTAGTCCATCCCTTGTTATGCACCGGATTCATCTTTACAATGAACATTTTTCCTCCATTGAGCCACAAAGAAGGCTGAATCCAAACATGAAAGAGGTAGTTAAGGATGAAATCCTCAAACTCCTCAAGGCCGGCATCATCTACTCAATTTCAGATAGTAGATGGGTTAGCCCAGTTCATGTTGTTCCTAAAAAGGGAGGAATGACCATTGTCAAGAATGACAGAGGAGAGATGATCCTCACTAGAGCCACCATAGGATGGCGAGTTTGCATTGATTATCGCAAACTCAATAAGGCTACAAGAAAGGATCACTTTCCCTTACCCTTCATTGACGAGATGCTTGAAAGATTGGCCAGGCATAGGTACTATTGTTTTCTTGATGGTTACTCGGGTTTCTTTAAAATCCCAATCCACCCCGAGGATCAACAGAAAATAACTTTCACTTGTCCTTTTGGGACTTTTGCCGATAGAAGAATGCCCTTCAGTTTATGCAATGCTCCATCCACATTCCAGAGGTGCATGTCGGCTATATTTACTGATATGTTAGAGGACTTCATGGAAGTGTTTGATGTGTTTACTGATGTGTTTGTGTTTTAGGATCGTTTTGGAGTGGATTAGATGACTTAGAAACAAATTCGTCTCAAAAAGAAACAAGATAAAAACGCAAGGTAGAATCGGGTCTAAATTGCGTTTAGGGGAAATAATCTGGACCAAACACGAAGTAAGGCTAGATTATAGAGCTTATACTAACTAGCACTAAGCAAAGAAAGTATAAGTTTGTGAAACACAAAGTAACACACGAAATTCACAAAGAAAATCAGATTCTGTTCTATTTCTTTCACTCTTGTTCCAAATGAATTGGTAAGTGCCCTATTTATAGGAAGCTTTACAAATCCTTTAGCTTCCTATCTTATACGTTTAAAACAGAAGAAACAAGCCTCAATAAAGCTTTGTAACTCCTTTTTGAAATTCAAAACAGAATTTAAAAACTGAATTCAAATTGAGCATGATTCAAGCCTTGAATCACGCTTTGACTAAGTCATTATTTGACTGATTATTTGAGCAGCTATTTCGTGCATATTTGACAGAAAATAACCTCCCTAATTAAAGCTTTAAACGACTAAAATAAACAGCAAATAAATCATAATTATTCTCCCACAGAAAACGCCTTGAATCAAGCTGACGTTAATTGTGCTGTTTGAAACTTCTTGTTGACCGTCCCCTTTAACTGGCCATAACTTCCCCTTTGCTCTCTTCCCATTTAAGGCACGAAACAAAAGGATTAATTGAAGAGAACCCCACGAAATTATCACCCAAGGACTTGGACTTTCCGTGGATGAACAAGGCATGGACCGTCGTTTGAACTTCTGGAACTTTACGGACTTTATTGCTTGCTACCATATCATTCTCCCCCTCTTCGGAAAAGTTTGCCCTCAAACTTTCATCATCTAGATATGGGCTCAAGTCTCCCACATTGAACGTTGCACTTACGCCACCAAAATCACTAGGTAGATCAATCTTGTAAGCGCTTTCCCCAATTTTTTCCAAGACTTGAAAGGGACCATCTGATCTAGGCATGAGCTTATTTTTCCTAAGGTTAGGAAAACGTTCCTTCCTTAAATGTAGCCAAACCAAGTCACCTTTAGCAAATGTAGGTTGTTTTCGGTTCTTATTTGCACGGTCTTTGTAGACTTTGTTCATAGCTTCAATCTTCTTTTTTATTTTGGTGCATGTTTTCTGAAATGCTTCCCACCTCTTCTTAGGTTCTCCATGTATTAAATCTCCTTTAGGCAAGGGAATTAACTCAATGGGCAGTAAAGGATTAACCCCATACACCACTTCAAAAGGACTACGAGCAGTGGTAGAAGAAGGAGACCTATTGTAAGCGAATTCAGCATGGGCTAACTTAACATCCCAATCCTTTTGAGTTCTACTCACTAGACCTCGTAACAACGCACCAAGGGTTCTATTAGTCACTTCTGTTTGACCATCCGTTTGTGGATGATGAGAAGTACTAAATAGGAGCTTAGTTCCCACCAATTTCCACAAAATCCTCCAAAAATGACTAAGAAACTTAGTATCCCTATCCGAAACAATGGACCTTGGAACCCCATGTAAACGAATGATTTCTCTAAAGTATAAATCAGCAACTTTAGAAGCATCATCTGTTTTGTGACATGGAATAAAATGCGCCATTTTAGAAAAACGGTCCACCACCACCATGATACTATCCTTCCCCCTTTGAGTCCTAGGGAGACCCACAATAAAATCCATGCTCACTCCTTCCCATGGAACATCAGGAACGGGTAATGGAGTGTAAAGACCCTTGTGAAAAGTACTCTTGGACTTTTGACAAGTAGAACACCTTTCCACAATGTGAGTTACGTCCTTGATCATATGAGGCCAATAGAAATGTTCTTGAAGCATTCCTAATGTCTTATGTATTCCAAAATGACCAGCAATTCCTCCCCCATGGATTTCACGAACCAAGAGTTCACGCACACCATTCTTAGGCACACAAAGTTTGTTGCCTTTGAATAAGAACCCATCTTGAACTGTGTAGTCTTGAGTAGGTTTCTTGAATTTTCCAGAAAAATCCTCATCTTCTTCATAGTGATTTTTCAAATGTTCAAACCCAAGAATCTTCGTATGAACCATAGCTAATAGATAGCTTCTCCTTGATAATGCATCAGCCACAACATTCTTCTTCCCTTCTTTGTACCTCGAACTGAACGTAAAAGATTGAAGAAATTCCACCCATTTAGCATGTCGGTGATTAAGCTTCTGCTGTCCATGAATGAATTTTAAGGCTTCATGATCCGAATGTAAAACAAACGGTTTTGGCCTTAGGTAATGAGACCAATGATCTAGAGCTCGAACAATAGCATAGAACTCACGATCATAATTCGAATAATTAAGCTTAGCACCACTTAATTTTTCGCTGAAATAACAAATGGGTCTCTTTCCTTGAATAAGAACAGCACCAATACCCACGCCACTTGCATCACATTCAACCTCAAACAGCTTATCAAAATCTGGCAATGCAAGAACCGTTGTATTGCACAATTTCTCTTTGATTTCTTCAAAGGCTTTTTGAGCAGATTCACTCCAAATGAACGCACCTTTCTTCAATAACTCGGTCAAAGGAGCTGTGATTGTTGAGAAATTCTTGATAAAGATTCTGTAAAATGAAGCAAGACCATGAAAGCTCCTCACTTCATGCACATCTTTCGGCACCTTCCAAGTTGAAATAGCCTTCACTTTCTCTGGATCAACCTGTACTCCTTCACTAGATACAACATATCCTAGGAAAGTAATATGCTTACACATGAAAGCACACTTTTCCAACTTCCCATACAATCTGTTAGTCCTTAAAACCTCAAATAAAGATTTTAAATGTAACAAATGTTCATCTATGGATTTGCTATATACTAGAATATCATCTAAATATACAACAATGAATTTGTTGAGAAAAGGACGCAGTACCTCATTCATGAGTCTCATGAAAGAGCTAGGGGCATTGCAAAGACCAAATGGCATGACAAGCCATTCGTATAAGCCTTGCTTGGTCTTAAAAGCTGTTTTCCATTCATCACCTTCACGAATTCTCATTTGGTGATAGCCACTTCTCAAATCAATTTTACTGAAAATCTTGGCTCCACTCAACTCATCAAACATGTCTTGAAGCCTCGGCATAGGAAATCTGTATTTGATAGTAATATTATTGATAGAACGACTATCAATACACATTCTCCAAGTTCCCTCTTTCTTAGGTACTAAAAGAGCAGGAACAGCACATGGACTAAGGCTTTCGCGCACATATCCCCTTTCTATAAGTTCTTCAACTTGTCTTTGCAACTCTTTGGCCTGATCGGGACTACATCTGTAGGCTGGCTTATTAGGCAATTGAGCTCCCGGAATCAAGTCAATAGCATGCTCAATACCTCGAAATGGAGGCAGGCCTTGTGGCAAATCACTAGGAAATACATCAGAAAATTCCTCTAGCAATTTCTTCAAAGGCAATGAGTTAGTAACATTGGAAAGGTTATCATCAACAGGTTTAATAACAAGAAAAAACCCTTCCCCTTCCATAGCATACTCACGCTCAAACTCACGTTTTGAAACCAGAAAATTAGGTTTCTTCTCCATCATAGGTTCAATCTTTGGAGGCAAAGGAAGTAACCTGATTTTCTTTCCTCCATGAGCAGTGACCGTATAAACATTAGAAACGCCATCATGCAATGCATTTCTATCAAATTGCCATGGTCTTCCAAGTAAAATATGACACGCACTCATAGGCAGAATATCACACCAACGTTCATCATGAAAATTTCCAATTGTAAAAGAAACTAGAGCTTGTTTCTTAACCTTTAAACCGGTGTCATTATCTAGCCAATTTAACTTATAAGGCTTAGCATGTTCACGAGTAGGTAATTTCAGTTTACTTACAAGTTCCTTAGAAGCCACATCTGTACAAGAACCACCATCTACAATCACATCACAAAGCTTGTCTCGTACCTTGCATCTGGTATGGAAAAGATTCTCTCTTTGTTGGACATCTTTAAGAGGTTCAGAATGTAGGATCCTCCTCATAACACCACACAATGGAGTGGCGTCTTCTTCAGCTCCATATTCCTCATATTCCTCTTCTTCTTCCTCATTTTCTTCGGAATCATACCCTCCTTCATGAATGGTGAGTGTATTCCGTTTTGGACATTCACTAGCAATATGTCCCCTTTCATGGCATTTGTAACACGTTCTTTTAAAAGCTTCTTGCTTGAAATCCGTTTTTCCTCCTTTGAATGAGTTAGGAGTAAAAATGGATTTGGCAGCAACTTCACCCTTTCCTACGGAAGGAAAAGCTTTGTAAGGAGGCCTCGAAGTAGGCCTTGGCCTATCTTCTTTGTGTTGTGCCTCAACCTTTCTGGCAGCTTTCACAACTTCTTCATAGGTGGAATAAGGTAGGAGATCCACCTTATTAGAAATTGGTTTTGACAATCCTTTGGTAAAACGCGCAATTTTGAGTGGCTCTCTCTCTTGCATATCACACACCAAACTGAGTGTCTCAAATTCTCGCACATATTCATCAACACTTCGTTCCCCTTGAGCTAGGCGAGTCAATTTTACATATTGATCTTGCTCATACTCACGTGGAATCCAACGTTGCTCCATCTTTTTTCTGAGTTTCACCCATGACTCAATCTTACCCTTTCCTTCTCTTCTCCTTTTGGCCTTCAGATTATCATACCAAAGTCCAGCAAGTTTGGTTAACTTCAGAATCGCCATTTTACAACTCCTAGCATCATCATACTCCTTATACTCAAAGATACTCTCCAATCTACGTACCCAATCAAAAAAAACTTCTGGATCATTAGAACCATCGAATTCGGGAAGATCAAGTTTGAGACTTCTATCTTCTTGGTAACCACGAAATTGTGATTCCCCATGGGTGGGTGTGGAATTGGAATGTTCTAATTCCTGTAACTTTCTACCTTGTTTAAGGCATAGGTCAGTAATGGCATCCATACGTGTTTCATGCTTTTTCATTTCGTCATGCATTTCCTGGAGTTTTCCAAGAATGTCTTTCATCGCTTCGTGAGATGTTGAGTTGGATGAACTCGAAGCCATACTCCAAAGCCTTTGCTCTGATACCAACTGATGTGTTTACTGATGTGTTTGTGTTTTAGGATCGTTTTGGAGTGGATTAGATGACTTAGAAACAAATTCGTCTCAAAAAGAAACAAGATAAAAACGCAAGGTAGAATCGGGTCTAAATTGCGTTTAGGGGAAATAATCTGGACCAAACACGAAGTAAGGCTAGATTATAGAGCTTATACTAACTAGCACTAAGCAAAGAAAGTATAAGTTTGTGAAACACAAAGTAACACACGAAATTCACAAAGAAAATCAGATTCTGTTCTATTTCTTTCACTCTTGTTCCAAATGAATTGGTAAGTGCCCTATTTATAGGAAGCTTTACAAATCCTTTAGCTTCCTATCTTATACGTTTAAAACAGAAGAAGCAAGCCTCAATAAAGCTTTGTAACTCCTTTTTGAAATTCAAAACAGAATTTAAAAACTGAATTCAAATTGAGCATGATTCAAGCCTTGAATCACGCTTTGACTAAGTCATTATTTGACTGATTATTTGAGCAGCTATTTCGTGCATATTTGACAGAAAATAACCTCCCTAATTAAAGCTTTAAACGACTAAAATAAACAGCAAATAAATCATAATTATTCTCCCACAGAAAACGCCTTGAATCAAGCTGACGTTAATTGTGCTGTTTGAAACTTCTTGTTGACCGTCCCCTTTAACTGGCCATAACTTCCCCTTTGCTCTCTTCCCATTTAAGGCACGAAACAAAAGGATTAATTGAAGAGAACCCCACGAAATTATCACCCAAGGACTTGGACTTTCCGTGGATGAACAAGGCATGGACCGTCGTTTGAACTTCTGGAACTTTACGGACTTTATTGCTTGCTACCATATCAGTGTTCATGGATGATGATTTCAAGTAACACTCAAATCGATGTATTTCAAGTTTTTATGACATGTTCAAGGGTAAATACGTCATTTTATACGAAAACATGATCCTATTTGACCTATATTGACTCATATCGTCCGATTAATATTGGTTAGGTCATGTAATACACAAAACCTCTCCCAATTGTTCGAGTTTGACTCAAATCGATGTATTTGAAGTGTTTATGACATGTTCAAGGGTAAATACATCATTTTCTACCCAAAATTGATCCTATTTAACCTATATTGACATATATTGTCTAATTCGAAGTGTTTAGGTCATTTAATACACAAAACCTCCCTCGTTTGATCGTTTTTGACTCAAATTGATGTATTTCAAGGATTTATGACATATTCAAGGGTAAATACATCATTTTCTACCCAAAACTGATCTATTTTACCTATATTTACACATATTGTCCGATTCGAAGTGTTTAGGTCATTTAATACACAAAACCTCTTCCATTTAACCGAGTTTAACTCAACTCGTTGTTTTTCAAGGGTTTAGGACATGTTCAAAGGTAAATACATCATTTTCTACCCAAAACTAATCCCATTTTACCAATATTGACTCATATTGTCCGATTCGAATGGTATAAGTCATTTTATACCAAGAACCTTTCCTCTTTGAACGAATTTGACTCAAATTGATGTATTTCAATTAATTAAAACATGTTCAAGGGTTATTACGTCATTTTCTACCAGAAATTGATCCTATTTGACCTATATTGACTCATATCATCTGATTCGAAGTGTTTAGGTCATTTTATACACAAACCCTCTCCCGTTTAACCTAGTTACACTCAAATCGATGTATTTCAAGTTTTTATGACATGTTCAAGGGTAAATACGTCATTTTATACGAAAACATGATCCTATTTGACCTATATTAACTCATATCGTCCGATTAGAATTGGTTAGGTCATGTAATACACAAAACGTCTCCCAATTGTTCGAGTTTAACTCAAATCGATGTATTTGAAGTGTTTATGACATGCTCAAGGGTAAATACATCTTTTTTACCCAAAATTGATCCTATTTAACCTATATTGACACATATTGTCTGATTCGAAGTGTTTAGGTCATTTAATACACAAAACCTCTCCTGTTTCAACGAATTTGACTCAAATCGATGTATTTCAAGGATTTATAACATGTTCAAGGGTAAATACGTCATTTTCTACCCAAAACTGATCTACTTTACCTATATTGACACATATCGTCCACTTCGAAGTGTTTAGGTCATTTAATACACAAAACCTCTTCCGTTTGACTGAGTTTAACTCAAATCAATGTTTTTCAAGGGTTGAGGACATGTTCAAAGGTAAATACGTCATTTTCTACCCAAAACTGATCCCATTTGACTTATATTGACTCATATCATATGATTCGAATTGTATAAGTCATTTTATACCAAGAAACTCTCCCATTTGACCAAGTTTGACTCAAATCGATGTATTTCAAGTGTTTATGACATGTTCAAGGGTTTATACGTCATTTTCTACCATAAAGTTACCCTCTTTGACCTATATTGACTCATATCATCCGATTCGAAGTGTTTAAGTAATTTTATACACAAAACCTCTCCTATTTGACCGAGTTTGACTTAAATCGATGTATTTCAAGTGTTTATGACATGTTCAAGGATAAATACGTCATTTTCTACCCAAAAATAATCCCATTTGACCTATATTGACTCATATCGTCCGATTCGAAGGGTTGAAGTCGTTTTATACCCAGAACCTTTCCCGTTTCACCGAGTTTGAGTCAAATCGATGTATTTCAAGTGTTTAAGACATGTTTAAGGGTTATTACGTCATTTTCTACCAGAATTTGATCCTATTTGACCTATATGGACTCATATCATCCGATTCGAAGTGTTTAGGTCATTTTATACATAAAACCTCTCTCGTTTAACCTAGTTACACTCAAATCGATGTATTTCAAGTTTTTATGACATGTTCAAGGGTAAATACGTCATTTTATACCATAAAATGATCCTATTTGAACTATATTGACTCATATCGTCCAAATCAAAGTGGTTAGGTCATGTAATACACAAAACCTCTCCCAATTGTTCGAGTTTGACTCAAATCGATGTATTTGAAGTGTTTATGACATGTTCAAGGGTAAATACGTCATTTTCTACCCAAAATTGATCTTATTTAACCTAGATTGACACATATTGTCTGATTCGAAGTGTTTAAGGCATTTAATAAAAAAACCTCTCCTGTTTGATCGATTTTGACTCAAATCGATGCATTTCAGGTGTTTATGACATGTTCAAGGGTTTATACGTCATTTTCTACCCAAAACTGGTCTATTTTACCTATATTGACACATATGAACTGATTCGAAGTGTTTAAGTCATTTAATACACAAAACCTCTTCCGTTTAACCGAGTTTAACTCAACTCGTTATTTTTCAAGGGTTTAGGACTTTTTAAAAGGTAAATACGTCATTTTCAACCCAAAACTGATCCCATTTGACCAATATTGACTCGTATTGTCCGATTCGAATTGTATAAGTCATTTTATACCAAGAACCTTTCCCATTTGAATGAGTTTGACTCAAATTGATGTATTTCAATTGGTTAAGACATGTTCAAGGGTTATTACGTCATTTTCTACTAGAAATTGATCTTATTTGACCTATATTGACTCATATCATCCGATTCGAAGTGTTTACGTCATTTTATACACAAACCCTCTCATGTTTAACGTAGTTACACTCAAATCGATGTATTTCAAGTTTTTATGACATGTTCCAGGGTAAATACGTCATTTTATACAAAAACATGATCCTATTTGACCAATATAGACTCATATCGTCCGATTCGAATTGGTTAGGTCATGTAATACACAAAACCTCTCCCAATTGTTCGAGTTTGACTCAAATCGATGTATTTGAAGTGTTTATGACATGTTCAAGGGTAAATACGTCATTTTCTACCCAAAATTGATCTTATTTAACCTCGATTGACACATATTGTCTTATTCGAAGTGTTTAAGGCATTTAATACAAAAAACCTCTCGTGTTTGATCGATTTTGACTCAAATCGATGCATTTCAGGTGTTTATAACATGTTCAAGGGTTTATACGTCATTTTCTACCCAAAACTGGTCTATTTTACCTATATTGACACATATCAACTGATTCGAAGTGTTTAAGTCATTTAATACACAAAACCTCTTCCGTTTAACCGAGTTTAACTCAACTCGTTATTTTTTAAAGGTTTAGGACTTTTTATAAGGTAAATACGTCATTTTCAACCCAAAACTGATCCCATTTGACCAATATTGACTCATATTGTCCGATTCGAATTGTATAAGTCATTTTATACCAAGAACCTTTCCCATTTGAACGAGTTAGACTCAAATTGTTGTATTTCAATTGTTTAAGACATGTTCAAGGGTTATTACCTCATTTTCTACCAGAAATTGATCCTATTTGACCTATATTGACTCATATCATCCGATTCAAAGTGTTTAGGTCATTTTATACACAAAACCTCTCCCGTTTACCCTTGTTACACTAAAATCGATGTATTTCAAGTTTTTATGTCATATTCAAGGGTAAATACATCATTTTATACGAAAACATGATCCTATTTGACCTATATTGACTCATATCCTCCGATTAAAATTGGTTAGGTCATGTAACACACAAAACCTCTCCCAATTGTTCGAGTTTGACTCAAATCGATGTATTTGAAGTGTTTATGACATGTTCAAGGGTAAGTACATCATTTTCTACCCAAAATTGATCCTATTTAACCTATATTGACGCATATTGTTTGAGTCGAAGTGTTTAGGTCATTTAATACACAAAACCTCTCATGTTTCAACGTATTTGACTCAAATCGATGTATTACAAGGATTTAGAACATGTTCAAGGGTAAATACGTCATTTTCTACCCAAAACTGATCTATTTTACCTATATTGACACATATCGTCCGATTCGAAGTGTTTAGATCAATTCATACACAAAACCTCTTCCGTTTGACCGAGTTTAACTCAAATCGTGGTTTTCCAAGGGTTTAGGACTTTTTCAAAGGTAAATACGTCATTTTCAACCCAAAACTGATCCCATTTGACCAATATTGACTCATATTGTCCGATTCGAATTGTATAAGTCATTTTATACCAAGAACCTTTCCCATTTGAACGAGTTAGACTCAAATTGTTGTATTTCAATTGTTTAAGACATGTTCAAGGGTTATTACGTCATTTTCTACCAGAAATTGATCCTATTTGACCTATATTGACTAATATCATCCGATTCGAAGAGTTTAGGTCATTTTATACACAAAACCTCTCCCGTTTACCCTTGTTATACTCAAATCGATTTATTTCAAGTCTTTATGACATATTCAAGGGTAAATACATCATTTTATACGAAAGCATGATCCTATTTGACCTATATTGACTCATATCCTCCGATTAAAATTGGTTAGGTCATGTAACACACAAAACCTCTCCCAATTGTTCGAGTTTGACTCAAATCGATGTATTTGAAGTGTTTATGACATGTTCAAGGGTAAATACATCATTTTCTACCCAAAATTGATCCTATTTAACCTATATTGACGCATATTGTCTGATTCGAAGTGTTTAGGTCATTTAATACACAAAACCTCTAATGTTTCAACGTATTTGACTCAAATCGATGTATTACAAGGATTTAGAACATGTTCAAGGGTAAATACGTCATTTTCTACCCAAAACTGATCTATTTTACCTATATTGACACATATCGTCCAATTCGAAGTGTTTAGATCAATTCATACACAAAACCTCTTCCGTTTGACCGAGCTTAACTCAAATCGTGGTTTTTTAAGGGTTTAGGACTTTTTATAAGGTAAATACGTCATTTTCAACCCAAAAGTGATCCCATTTGACCAATATTGACTCATATTGTCCGATTCGAATTGTATAAGTCATTTTATACCAAGAACCTTTCCCATTTGAACGAGTTTGACTCAAATTGTTGTATTTCAATTGTTTAAGACATGTTCAAGGGTTATTACCTCATTTTCTACCAGAAATTGATCCTATTTGACCTATATTGACTCATATCATCCGATTCAAAGTGTTTAGGTCATTTTATACACAAAACCTCTCCCGTTTACCCTTGTTACACTCAAATCGATGTATTTCAAGTTTTTATGACATATTCAAGGGTAAATACATCATTTTATACGAAAACATGATCCTATTTGACCTATATTGACTCATATCCTCCGATTAAAATTGGTTAGCTCATGTAACACACAAAACCTCTCCCAATTGTTCGAGTTTGACTCAAATCGATGTATTTGAAGTGTTTATGACATGTTCAACGGTAAATACATCATTTTCTACCCAAAATTGATCCTATTTAACCTATATTGACGCATATTGTATGATTCGAAGTGTTTAGGTCATTTAATACACAGAACCTATCATGTTTCAAAGTATTTGACTCAAATCGATGTATTACAAGGATTTAGAACATGTTCAAGGGTAAATACGTCATTTTCTACCCAAAACTGATCTATTTTACCTATATTGACACATATCGTCCGATTCGAAGTGTTTAGATCAATTCATACACAAAACCTCTTCCGTTTGACCGAGTTTAACTCAAATCGTGGTTTTTCAAGGGTTTAGGACTTTTTCAAAGGTAAATACGTCATTTTCAACCCAAAACTGATCCCATTTGACCAATATTGACTCATATTGTCCGATTCGAATTGTATAAGTCATTTTATACCAAGAACCTTTCCCATTTGAACGAGTTTGACTCAAATTGTTGTATTTCAATTGTTTAAGACATGTTCAAGGGTTATTACCTCATTTTCTACCAGAAATTGATCCTATTTGACCTATATTGACTCATATCATCCGATTCAAAGTGTTTAGGTCATTTTATACACAAAACCTCTCCCGTTTACCCTTGTTACACTAAAATCGATGTATTTCAAGTTTTTATGTCATATTCAAGGGGAAATACATCATTTTATACGAAAACATGATCCTATTTGACCTATATTGACTCATATCCTCCGATTAAAATTGGTTAGGTCATGTAACACACAAAACCTCTCCCAATTGTTCGAGTTTGACTCAAATCGATGTATTTGAAGTGTTTATGACATGTTCAAGGGTAAGTACATCATTTTCTACCCAAAATTGATCCTATTTAACCTATATTGACGCATATTGTTTGAGTCGAAGTGTTTAGGTCATTTAATACACAAAACCTCTCATGTTTCAACGTATTTGACTCAAATCGATGTATTACAAGGATTTAGAACATGTTCAAGGGTAAATACGTCATTTTCTACCCAAAACTGATCTATTTTACCTATATTGACACATATCGTCCGATTCGAAGTGTTTAGATCAATTCATACACAAAACCTCTTCCGTTTGACCGAGTTTAACTCAAATCGTGGTTTTCCAAGGGTTTAGGACTTTTTCAAAGGTAAATACGTCATTTTCAACCCAAAACTGATCCCATTTGACCAATATTGACTCATATTGTCCGATTCGAATTGTATAAGTCATTTTATACCAAGAACCTTTCCCATTTGAACGAGTTAGACTCAAATTGTTGTATTTCAATTGTTTAAGACATGTTCAAGGGTTATTACGTCATTTTCTACCAGAAATTGATCCTATTTGACCTATATTGACTCATATCATCCGATTCGAAGAGTTTAGGTCATTTTATACACAAAACCTCTCCCGTTTACCCTTGTTATACTCAAATCGATTTATTTCAAGTCTTTATGACATATTCAAGGGTAAATACATCATTTTATACGAAAGCATGATCCTATTTGACCTATATTGACTCATATCCTCCGATTAAAATTGGTTAGGTCATGTAACACACAAAACCTCTCCCAATTGTTCGAGTTTGACTCAAATCGATGTATTTGAAGTGTTTATGACATGTTCAAGGGTAAATACATCATTTTCTACCCAAAATTGATCCTATTTAACCTATATTGACGCATATTGTCTGATTCGAAGTGTTTAGGTCATTTAATACACAAAACCTCTAATGTTTCAACGTATTTGACTCAAATCGATGTATTACAAGGATTTAGAACATGTTCAAGGGTAAATACGTCATTTTCTACCCAAAACTGATCTATTTTACCTATATTGACACATATCGTCCAATTCGAAGTGTTTAGATCAATTCATACACAAAACCTCTTCCGTTTGACCGAGCTTAACTCAAATCGTGGTTTTTTAAGGGTTTAGGACTTTTTATAACGTAAATACGTCATTTTCAACCCAAAACTGATCCCATTTGACCAATATTGACTCATATTGTCCGATTCGAATTGTATAAGTCATTTTATACCAAGAACCTTTCCCATTTGAACGAGTTTGACTCAAATTGTTGTATTTCAATTGTTTAAGACATGTTCAAGGGTTATTACCTCATTTTCTACCAGAAATTGATCCTATTTGACCTATATTGACTCATATCATCCGATTCAAAGTGTTTAGGTCATTTTATACACAAAACCTCTCCCGTTTACCCTTGTTACACTCAAATCGATGTATTTCAAGTTTTTATGACATATTCAAGGGTAAATACATCATTTTATACGAAAACATGATCCTATTTGACCTATATTGACTCATATCCTCCGATTAAAATTGGTTAGCTCATGTAACACACAAAACCTCTCCCAATTGTTCGAGTTTGACTCAAATCGATGTATTTGAAGTGTTTATGACATGTTCAACGGTAAATACATCATTTTCTACCCAAAATTGATCCTATTTAACCTATATTGACGCATATTGTATGATTCGAAGTGTTTAGGTCATTTAATACACAGAACCTATCATGTTTCAAAGTATTTGACTCAAATCGATGTATTACAAGGATTTAGAACATGTTCAAGGGTAAATACGTCATTTTCTACCCAAAACTGATCTATTTTACCTATATTGACACATATCGTCCGATTCGAAGTGTTTAGATCAATTCATACACAAAACCTCTTCCGTTTGACCGAGTTTAACTCAAATCGTGGTTTTTCAAGGGTTTAGGACTTTTTCAAAGGTAAATACGTCATTTTCAACCCAAAACTGATCCCATTTGACCAATATTGACTCATATTGTCCGATTCGAATTGTATAAGTCATTTTATACCAAGAACCTTTCCCATTTGAACGAGTTTGACTCAAATTGTTGTATTTCAATTGTTTAAGACATGTTCAAGGGTTATTACCTCATTTTCTACCAGAAATTGATCCTATTTGACCTATATTGACTCATATCATCCGATTCAAAGTGTTTAGGTCATTTTATACACAAAACCTCTCCCGTTTACCCTTGTTACACTAAAATCGATGTATTTCAAGTTTTTATGTCATATTCAAGGGTAAATACATCATTTTATACGAAAACATGATCCTATTTGACCTATATTGACTCATATCCTCCGATTAAAATTGGTTAGGTCATGTAACACACAAAACCTCTCCCAATTGTTCGAGTTTGACTCAAATCGATGTATTTGAAGTGTTTATGACATGTTCAAGGGTAAATACATCATTTTCTACCCAAAATTGATCCTATTTAACCTATATTGACGCATATTGTCTGATTCGAAGTGTTTAGGTCATTTAATACACAAAACCTCTCATGTTTCAACGTATTTGACTCAAATCGATGTATTACAAGGATTTAGAACATGTTCAAGGGTAAATACGTCATTTTCTACCCTAAACTGATCTATTTTACCTATATTGACACATATCGTCCGATTCGAAGTGTTTAGATCAATTCATACACAAAACCTCTTCCGTTTGACCGAGTTTAACCCAAATCGTGGTTTTCCAAGGGTTTAGGACTTTTTCAAAGGTAAATACGTCATTTTCAACCCAAAACTGATCCCATTTGACCAATATTGACTCATATTGTCCGATTCGAATTGTATAAGTCATTTTATACCAAGAACCTTTCCCATTTGAACGAGTTAGACTCAAATTGTTGTATTTCAATTGTTTAAGACATGTTCAAGGGTTATTACGTCATTTTCTACCAGAAATTGATCCTATTTGACCTATATTGACTCATATCATCCGATTCGAAGAGTTTAGGTCATTTTATACACAAAACCTCTCCCGTTTACCCTTGTTATACTCAAATCGATTTATTTCAAGTCTTTATGACATATTCAAGGGTAAATACATCATTTTATACGAAAGCATGATCCTATTTGACCTATATTGACTCATATCCTCCGATTAAAATTGGTTAGCTCATGTAACACACAAAACCTCTCCCAATTGTTCGAGTTTGACTCAAATCGATGTATTTGAAGTGTTTATGACATGTTCAAGGGTAAATACATCATTTTCTACCCAAAATTGATCCTATTTAACCTATATTGACGCATATTGTCTGATTCGAAGTGTTTAGGTCATTTAATACACAAAACCTCTAATGTTTCAACGTATTTGACTCAAATCGATGTATTACAAGGATTTAGAACATGTTCAAGGGTAAATACATCATTTTCTACCCAAAACTGATCTATTTTACCTATATTGACACATATCGTCCAATTCGAAGTGTTTAGATCAATTCATACACAAAACCTCTTCCGTTTGACCGAGCTTAACTCAAATCGTGGGTTTTTAAGGGTTTAGGACTTTTTATAAGGTAAATACGTCATTTTCAACCCAAAACTGAGCCCATTTGACCAATATTGACTCATATTGTCCGATTCGAATTGTATAAGTCATTTTATACCAAGAACCTTTCCCATTTGAACGAGTTTGACTCAAATTGTTGTATTTCAATTGTTTAAGACCTGTTCAAGGGTTATTACCTCATTTTCTACCAGAAATTGATCCTATTTGACCTATATTGACTCATATCATCCGATTCAAAGTGTTTAGGTCATTTTATACACAAAACCTCTCCCGTTTACCCTTGTTACACTCAAATCGATGTATTTCAAGTTTTTATGACATATTCAAGGGTAAATACATCATTTTATACGAAAACATGATCCTATTTGACCTATATTGACTCATATCCTCCGATTAAAATTGGTTAGCTCATGTAACACACAAAACCTCTCCCAATTGTTCGAGTTTGACTCAAATCGATGTATTTGAAGTGTTTATGACATGTTCAAGGGTAAATACGTCATTTTCTACCCAAAATTGATCTTATTTAACCTCGATTGACACATATTGTCTTATTCGAAGTGTTTAAGGCATTTAATACAAAAAACCTCTCGTGTTTGATCGATTTTGACTCAAATCGATGCATTTCAGGTGTTTATGACATGTTCAAGGGTTTATACGTCATTTTCTACCCAAAACTGGTCTATTTTACCTATATTGACACATATCAACTGATTCGAAGTGTTTAAGTCATTTAATACACAAAACCTCTTCCGTTTAACCGAGTTTAACTCAACTCGTTATTTTTCTAGGGTTTAGGACATGTTCAAAGGTAAATATGTTATTTTCAACCCAAAAGTGATCCCATTTGACCAATATTGACTCATATTGTCCGATTCGAATTGTATAAGTCATTTTATACCAAGAACCTTTCCCATTTGAACGAGTTTGACTCAAATTGTTGTATTTCAATTGGTTAAGACATGTTCAAGGGTTATTACCTCATTTTCTACCAGAAATTGATCCTATTTGACCTATATTGACTCATATCATCCGATTCAAAGTGTTTAGGTCATTTTATACACAAAACCTCTCCCGTTTACCCTTGTTACACTCAAATCGATGTATTTCATGTTTTTATGACATATTCAAGGGTAAATACATCATTTCATACGAAAACATGATCCTATTTCACCTATATTGACTCATATCCTCCGATTAAAATTGGTGAGCTCATGTAACACACAAAACCTCTCCCAATTGTTCGAGGTTGACTCAAATCGATGTATTTGAAGTGTTTATGACATGTTCAACGGTAAATACATCATTTTCTACCCAAAATTGATCCTATTTAACCTATATTGACGCATATTGTATGATTCGAAGTGTTTAGGTCATTTAATACACAGAACCTCTCATGTTTCAAAGTATTTGACTCAAATCCATGTATTACAAGGATTTAGAACATGTTCAAGGGTAAATACGTCATTTTCTACCCAAAACTGATCTATTTTACCTATATTGACACATATCGTCCGATTCGAAGTGTTTAGATCAATTCATACACAAAACCTCTTCCGTTTGACCGAGTTTAACTCAAATCGTGGTTTTTCAAGGGTTTAGGACTTTTTCAAAGGTAAATACGTCATTTTCAACCCAAAACTGATCCCATTTGACCAATATTGACTCATATTGTCCGATTCGAATTGTATAAGTCATTTTATACCAAGAACCTTTCCCATTTGAACGAGTTTGACTCAAATTGTTGTATTTCAATTATTTAAGACATGTTCAAGGGTTATTACCTCATTTTCTACCAGAAATTGATCCTATTTGACCTATATTGACTCATATCATCCGATTCGAAGTGTTTAGGTCATTTTATACACAAACCCTCTCATGTTTAACGTAGTTACACTCAAATCGATGTATTTCAAGTTTTTATGACATGTTCCAGGGTAAATACGTCATTTTATACAAAAACATGATCCTATTTGACCAATATTGACTGATATCGTCCGATTCGAATTGGTTAGGTCATGTAATACACAAAACCTCTCCCAATTGTTCGAGTTTGACTCAAATCGATGTATTTGAAGTGTTTATGACATGTTCAAGGGTAAATACGTCATTTTCTACCCAAAATTGATCTTATTTAACCTCGATTGACACATATTGTCTTATTCGAAGTGTTTAAGGCATTTAATACAAAAAACCTCTCGTGTTTGATCGATTTTGACTCAAATCGATGCATTTCAGGTGTTTATGACATGTTCAAGGGTTTATACGTCATTTTCTACCCAAAACTGGTCTATTTTACCTATATTGACACATATCAACTGATTCGAAGTGTTTAAGTCATTTAATACACAAAACCTCTTCCGTTTAACCGAGTTTAACTCAACTCGTTATTTTTCTAGGGTTTAGGACATGTTCAAAGGTAAATATGTTATTTTCTATCCAAAACTGATCCCATTTGACCAATATTGACTCATATTGTCCGATTCGAATTGTATAAGTCATTTTATACCAAGAACCTTTCCCATTTGAACGAGTTTGACTCAAATTGTTGTATTTCAATTGGTTAAGACATGTTCAAGGGTTATTACCTCATTTTCTACCAGAAATTGATCCTATTTGACCTATATTGACTCATATCATCCGATTCAAAGTGTTTAGGTCATTTTATACACAAAACCTCTCCCGTTTACCCTTGTTACACTCAAATCGATGTATTTCATGTTTTTATGACATATTCAAGGGTAAATACATCATTTCATACGAAAACATGATCCTATTTCACCTATATTGACTCATATCCTCCGATTAAAATTGGTGAGCTCATGTAACACACAAAACCTCTCCCAATTGTTCGAGGTTGACTCAAATCGATGTATTTGAAGTGTTTATGACATGTTCAACGGTAAATACATCATTTTCTACCCAAAATTGATCCTATTTAACCTATATTGACGCATATTGTATGATTCGAAGTGTTTAGGTCATTTAATACACAGAACCTCTCATGTTTCAAAGTATTTGACTCAAATCCATGTATTACAAGGATTTAGAACATGTTCAAGGGTAAATACGTCATTTTCTACCCAAAACTGATCTATTTTACCTATATTGACACATATCGTCCGATTCGAAGTGTTTAGATCAATTCATACACAAAACCTCTTCCGTTTGACCGAGTTTAACTCAAATCGTGGTTTTTCAAGGGTTTAGGACTTTTTCAAAGGTAAATACGTCATTTTCAACCCAAAACTGATCCCATTTGACCAATATTGACTCATATTGTCCGATTCGAATTGTATAAGTCATTTTATACCAAGAACCTTTCCCATTTGAACGAGTTTGACTCAAATTGTTGTATTTCAATTATTTAAGACATGTTCAAGGGTTATTACCTCATTTTCTACCAGAAATTGATCCTATTTGACCTATATTGACTCATATCATCCGATTCGAAGTGTTTAGGTCATTTTATACACAAACCCTCTCATGTTTAACGTAGTTACACTCAAATCGATGTATTTCAAGTTTTTATGACATGTTCCAGGGTAAATACGTCATTTTATACAAAAACATGATCCTATTTGACCAATATTGACTGATATCGTCCGATTCGAATTGGTTAGGTCATGTAATACACAAAACCTCTCCCAATTGTTCGAGTTTGACTCAAATCGATGTATTTGAAGTGTTTATGACATGTTCAAGGGTAAATACGTCATTTTCTACCCAAAATTGATCTTATTTAACCTCGATTGACACATATTGTCTTATTCGAAGTGTTTAAGGCATTTAATACAAAAAACCTCTCGTGTTTGATCGATTTTGACTCAAATCGATGCATTTCAGGTGTTTATGACATGTTCAAGGGTTTATACGTCATTTTCTACCCAAAACTGGTCTATTTTACCTATATTGACACATATCAACTGATTCGAAGTGTTTAAGTCATTTAATACACAAAACCTCTTCCGTTTAACCGAGTTTAACTCAACTCGTTATTTTTCTAGGGTTTAGGACATGTTCAAAGGTAAATATGTTATTTTCTATCCAAAACTGATCCCATTTGACCAATATTGACTCATATTGTCCGATTCGAATTGTATAAGTCATTTTATACCAAGAACCTTTCCCATTTGAACGAGTTTGACTCAAATTGTTGTATTTCAATTGGTTAAGACATGTTCAAGGGTTATTACCTCATTTTCTACCAGAAATTGATCCTATTTGACCTATATTGACTCATATCATCCGATTCAAAGTGTTTAGGTCATTTTATACACAAAACCTCTCCCGTTTACCCTTGTTACACTCAAATCGATGTATTTCATGTTTTTATGACATATTCAAGGGTAAATACATCATTTCATACGAAAACATGATCCTATTTCACCTATATTGACTCATATCCTCCGATTAAAATTGGTGAGCTCATGTAACACACAAAACCTCTCCCAATTGTTCGAGGTTGACTCAAATCGATGTATTTGAAGTGTTTATGACATGTTCAACGGTAAATACATCATTTTCTACCCAAAATTGATCCTATTTAACCTATATTGACGCATATTGTATGATTCGAAGTGTTTAGGTCATTTAATACACAGAACCTCTCATGTTTCAAAGTATTTGACTCAAATCCATGTATTACAAGGATTTAGAACATGTTCAAGGGTAAATACGTCATTTTCTACCCAAAACTGATCTATTTTACCTATATTGACACATATCGTCCGATTCGAAGTGTTTAGATCAATTCATACACAAAACCTCTTCCGTTTGACCGAGTTTAACTCAAATCGTGGTTTTTCAAGGGTTTAGGACTTTTTCAAAGGTAAATACGTCATTTTCAACCCAAAACTGATCCCATTTGACCAATATTGACTCATATTGTCCGATTCGAATTGTATAAGTCATTTTATACCAAGAACCTTTCCCATTTGAACGAGTTTGACTCAAATTGTTGTATTTCAATTATTTAAGACATGTTCAAGGGTTATTACCTCATTTTCTACCAGAAATTGATCCTATTTGACCTATATTGACTCATATCATCCGATTCGAAGTGTTTAGGTCATTTTATACACAAACTGATATGATAGAGGATGCCAAATTCGAAGGATTGGTTGAAGCTTTAAAGAAGAATGCTACCATGGGAGAGTTGTTGGCTTATGGAGACACGAATCTTCTAGCCATCAAAGGGGAACATTTGCATGTGCATGATAACATGCAAATGTAAATGAGGATTGGTGGACATAGGGAATAAGTTGGTTTTGCCTATGAGTTTTCTCCCATTTCATTTGATAGGGTTTTTCTCATTTTAGGCATAGGTGTGTTTTGAACTTTCCATTTTCAGATTTTATGATTCTATAATGTGTGGAAGCCATGGAGGTGATGATTGATGGAAGGCCTTGATCAAAAGCTAAAATCTTGGAGTAATTTTCGAAGATTGAAAATTTTGACCAAGGAGGAAAATTTTAAGACAAGGGGAGGTGCTTGTTACATTGAGATGTGCTTATTACATCTTATCGGTGCTTTATTACGACTTAAGTGACTTGGCAAGTGACATGGCATGGGTATGGACGTGGCTACACACATGGCATTGGATATTTAGTGTTTTACTTTAAATAAAATAGGATTAGAGTAGTTAAATTGTAATATTATCTTTTTAGGTAGGATAAGATTCTAATTAAGATAAGATAGTGTTAGAGTTTTAGTAGGATTATGTAATAAATAGGTGGCATTATCCTATTGGTTATTAGGAGTCCTTTTAGAAGTAGGAGGCCTAGTCATAATATGATTGAAACTCTCAAGCTATGGGTATAAATAGATGTGCACCCAAGCTTGGAAAAATCAGATTTGGAGATTCTTTTCTATATATTCTTCAATAAACTTAGAGAGTTTGTTGTTTTTCTTTGTGTGTAACAAAGAGTTGTGAATTGGTGCTTAAAGCTTTAGATTCACGTGAGGAAGTGTAGGAATTGAGGGTGCTTTGCTTTAATCAATTCTTAAACTTTCGCCCTAGATTTTAAACCTTTGGTGCGTAGCTTTAGAGGGTTTTCTATCTAGTTCTATCCCTTTTGTGTGGATTAAGGTTTCAATACCTAGATTCACATCAACTTTTGGTGCTTTCGTTGAGAGGATTCGAAGAATACTCAAGCAATATGGATTCCAATGGTGATGATGCACACGAGATGCCACCAGGCTTCAAAAAAGGTTTAACCTTACAAGAAGCCAAAGCCTTGTGCATGGAACGCGAGTTGAAGGAACTGAAGGAACGTATGAATGAGCTGTTGCAAATCGTGGGGAAGAAGGAAAAGTCCTCAAGCAAAGGTAAACTCTCTTCTCATGAATCTAACTCTAGCGAAAGTGATGGTGAATCCAGTGTTAGAAGCTCAAGGAGGCCTAGCAAGAGGGACCCATCCTCTTCAGGTGATGATGAGGAATCATATAAAGGGCGTAGGAGAAAGAGTTTAAGGGGGAAAGAGGATCAAAGCTTGAGACTTGAAATCCCTGAGTTCAATGGCAGTTTGAACACAGACAAATTCCTAGATTGGATCTGCAGAGTTGAACGAATTTTCAGATATAAGGACTATGATGATCATAGATCCTTTAAGGTTGCTGAACTCAAACTCACTTCTTATGCAAGTTTGTGGCTTGAAGGTTTGCAAAAGAAGAGGAGAAAGGAGGGGCGTTCCAAGATCTCATCTTGGACAAAACTAAAGAAGTACATGCAAAAAAGGTTTGTTCCTCAAGACTTTGAACAAAACAATTTTATAAAAATGCATACTTTGAAGCAAGAAAGGAGGTCTGTGGAGGAATACTTGATGGAATTCGAATATCTAGCCATGGTGTGTGGGCTAGAGGAGAAAGAAGACCACAAGGTGGCTCGTTTTGTGGCTGGGTTAAATGACCCAATCAAGGAAAAGGTGGAATTACAACCCTATTGGAGCTTTGATGAGGTGTGTACAATAGCAACTAGGGTTGAAAGGCAAACACGTAAACCTAGAGGGATCTTTCGATCATTTGAAGCTAAAGGGGTGCGTGAGATGTCTAATGTGAAGCCTAATCTCGAGAAATCCATAAAGCCACAATCTTTTGGGAGAGATAAGGGAGGAAGTTCGAGGCCCCCTATGGGAGATCAACGAACTTGCTTCAAATGTAAGGGACAAGGCTATATCCAATGGGATTGTCCCCATGCTAGGATTGCTACTACTCGGACTTGGGAGGAAGATGAAACCTTTGAAGAAGAGGAGCATGAGCTTGAAGAGGAAGAAGGTAACACATCTTTTGAAGTCCTAGAGGAGGATGTGGAGGAGGTGATGGCTGAAACTAGGGGATCTAGCCTAGTATTGCGAAGGGCATTGCAATCCAAGTCCTTACCATTAGAGGAGAGCCAAAGGGAGAAAATCTTCCTCACAAGATGCAATGTCCAAGGAAGACTATGTGATGTGATTATAGATTCGGGGAGTTGCACTAACGTGGTTTCTACACTCTTGGTGGACAAGTTGGAGGTGCCCAATCAAATCCATCCTCAACCATATAAGCTCCATTGGCTTAGCAATTCAAGTGATGTAAAGTTTAGTAAACAAGCATTGATTTCGTTCAAAATTGGCAATTATGAAGATCAAGTGCTTTGTGATGTTTGTCCCATGGATGCGTGTCATATTCTCTTGGGAAGACCTTGGCAATATGACAGATTTGTAAAGTTTGATGGAAGGACAAACATATATGTTGTGAGGAAGAATGCACAAGCCAAAGCATTTGCTTTGAAGCCTTTTATGGCTCTAAAAATTCGTTCTAACAAAGATAATGGCAAGGGAGTGTTATTGGTGGATGGAAGGGAATTAGAGAAGGATGCGAAGGCCAAGGTTGACTATATGCAAAAGCTTCACACCCAAGTGAGAGCAAGAATTGAGAAGGTCAATGATATCTATAAGGCTAGAGCTAACAAACACAAGACTCAACATACTTACAAGGAGGGAGACTTGGTTTGGTTACACTTGAGGAAGGAAAGATTTCCTAATCGACGTAAGAACAAGCTTATGCCTAGGTGTGATGGTCCATTCAAAATCATCAGTAAGGGGGGTGATTATGCATATAAGCTTCAGTTGCCTGGAGACTATGGAGTTCATGCCACATTCAATATAGGCGACTTAGCACCTTATGTGCCTGATGATCAACTTCGAAGTTTGAGGACAAACTCTTTTGAAGAAGAGGAGGATGATATGATAGAGGATGCCAAATTCGAAGGATTGGTTGAAGCTTTAAAGAAGAATGCTACCATGGGAGAGTTGTTGGCTTATGGAGACACGAATCTTCTAGCCATCAAAGGGGAACATTTGCATGTGCATGATAACATGCAAATGTAAATGAGGATTGGTGGACATAGGGAATAAGTTGGTTTTGCCTATGAGTTTTCTCCCATTTCATTTGATAGGGTTTTTCTCATTTTAGGCATAGGTGTGTTTTGAACTTTCCATTTTCAGATTTTATGATTCTATAATGTGTGGAAGCCATGGAGGTGATGATTGATGGAAGGCCTTGATCAAAAGCTAAAATCTTGGAGTAATTTTCGAAGATTGAAAATTTTGACCAAGGAGGAAAATTTTAAGACAAGGGGAGGTGCTTGTTACATTGAGATGTGCTTATTACATCTTATCGGTGCTTTATTACGACTTAAGTGACTTGGCAAGTGACATGGCATGGGTATGGACGTGGCTACACACATGGCATTGGATATTTAGTGTTTTACTTTAAATAAAATAGGATTAGAGTAGTTAAATTGTAATATTATCTTTTTAGGTAGGATAAGATTCTAATTAAGATAAGATAGTGTTAGAGTTTTAGTAGGATTATGTAATAAATAGGTGGCATTATCCTATTGGTTATTAGGAGTCCTTTTAGAAGTAGGAGGCCTAGTCATAATATGATTGAAACTCTCAAGCTATGGGTATAAATAGATGTGCACCCAAGCTTGGAAAAATCAGATTTGGAGATTCTTTTCTATATATTCTTCAATAAACTTAGAGAGTTTGTTGTTTTTCTTTGTGTGTAACAAAGAGTTGTGAATTGGTGCTTAAAGCTTTAGATTCACGTGAGGAAGTGTAGGAATTGAGGGTGCTTTGCTTTAATCAATTCTTAAACTTTCGCCCTAGATTTTAAACCTTTGGTGCATAGCTTTAGAGGGTTTTCTATCTAGTTCTATCCCTTTTGTGTGGATTAAGGTTTCAATACCTAGATTCACATCACAAACCCTCTCATGTTTAACGTAGTTACACTCAAATCGATGTATTTCAAGTTTTTATGACATGTTCCAGGGTAAATACGTCATTTTATACAAAAACATGATCTTATTTGACCAATATTGACTCATATCGTCCGATTCGAATTGGTTAGGTCATGTAATACACAAAACCTCTCCCAATTGTTCGAGTTTGACTCAAATCGATGTATTTGAAGTGTTTATGACATGTTCAAGGGTAAATACGTCATTTTCTACCCAAAATTTATCTTATTTAACCTCGATTGACACATATTGTCTTATTCGAAGTGTTTAAGGCATTTAATACAAAAAACCTCTCGTGTTTGATCGATTTTGACTCAAATCGATGCATTTCAGGTGTTTATGACATGTTCAAGGGTTTATACGTCATTTTCTACCCAAAACTGGTCTATTTGTTTAGGTCATTTAATACACAAAACCTCTCATGTTTCAACGTATTTGACTCAAATCGATGTATTACTAGGATTTAGAACATGTTCAAGGGTAAATACGTCATTTTCTACCCAAAACAGATCTATTTTACCTCTATTGACACATATCGTCCGATTCGAAGTGTTTAGATCAATTCATACACAAAACCTCTTCCGTTTGACCGAGTTTAACTCAAATCGTTGTTTTTCAAGGGTTTAGGACTTTTTCAAAGGTAAATACGTCATTTTCATCCCAAAACTGATCCCATTTGACCAATATTAACTCATATTGTCCGATTCGAATTGTATAAGTCATTTTATACCAAGAACCTTTCCCATTTGAATGAGTTTGACTCAAATTGATGTATTTCAATTGTTTAAGACATGTTCAAGGGTTATTACGTCATTTTCTACTAGAAATTGATCTTATTTGACCTATATTGACTCATATCATCCGATTCGAAGTGTTTACGTCATTTTATACACAAACCCTCTCATGTTTAACGTAGTTACACTCAAATCGAGGTATTTCAAGTTTTTATGACATGTTCCAGGGTAAATACTTTATTTTATACAAAAACATGATCCTATTTGACCAATATTGACTCATATCGTCCTATTCGAATTGGTTAGGTCATGTAATACACAAAACCTCTCCCAAATGTTTAAGTTTGACTCAAATTGATGTATTGGAAATGTTTATGACATGTTCAAGGGTAAATACATCATTTTCTACGCAAAATTGATCCTATTGAACCTATATTGACGCATATTGTCTGATTCGAAGTGTTTAGGTCATTTAATACACAAAACCTCTCATGTTTCAACGAATTTGACTCAAATCGATGTATTACAAGGATTTAGAACATGTTCAAGGGTAAGTATGTCATTTTCTACCCAAAACTAATCTATTTTACCTATATTGACACATATCGTCCGATTCGAAGTGTTTAGATCAATTAATACACAAAACCCCTTCCGTTTGACTGAGTTTAACTCAAATCGTTGTTTTTCAAGGGTTTAGGACTTTTTCAAAGGTAAATACGTCAGTTTCAACCCAAAACTGATCCCATTTGACCAATATTGACTTATATTGTCCGTTTCGAATTATATAAGTCATTTTATACCAAAAACCTTTCCCATTTGAACGAGTTTGACTCAAATTGATGTATTTCAATTGTTTAAGACATGTTCAAGGGTTATTACGTCATTTTCTACTAGAAATTGATCCTATTTGACCTATATTGACTCATATCATCCGATTCGAAGTGTTTACGTAATTTTAGACACAAACCCTCTCATTTTTAACGTAGTTACACTCAAATCCATGTATTTCAAGTTTTTATGACATGTTCCAGGGTACATACGTCATTTTTTACAAAAACATGATCCTATTTGACCAATATTGACTCATATCGTCCGATTCGAATTGGTTAGGTCATGTAATACACAAAACATCTCCCAATTATTCGAGTTTGACTCAAATCGATGTATTTGAAGTGTTTATGACATGTTCAAGGTTAAATACATCATTTTCTACCCAAAATTGATCCTATTTAACCTATATTGACGCATATTGTCTGATTCGATGTGTTTAGGTCATTTAATACACAAAACCTCTTATGTTTCAACTTGTTTGACTCAAATCGATGTATTACAAGGATTTAGAACATGTTCAAGGGTAAATACGTCATTTTCTACCCAAAACTGATCTATTTTACCTATATTGACACATATCGTCCGATTCGAAGTGTTTAGATCAATTCATACACAAAACCTCTTCCGTTTGACCGAGTTTAACTCAAATCGTGGTTTTTTAAGGGTTTAGGTGATGTGTAAGCAAGATGAGAACCTTGTTACAGAATATGTGTTTAAGGGGTCTTAATGAAATGTCGTGTTTAATGAGGGGAGAATAGGGGAAAACTCAACCCTAGTCTCGGATATAACCAAGGGGAACACTCACCCTTCGCTTAGTGTAGTTTGGAAATAGGGATTACTCAACCCACTCGTTTACTACGTAAGTTCTAGGTTTGGGAACACTCGACCAAAACTAGTACTCTTCAAATTTGGATTTCTCAAATTTGGACCTTAAAAATGACTATTAGCAAGTCATGTTTAATCAAAGAAAAACTCAAGTGTTTAGCAAATTTCTGGATGCATTTCTATTCATTTCGTACACTATTTATAGTAGTGTCTTCATTACATAGGAATCATAGGATTCCCTTTTTGTAGTTATCCAATACTTGCCTAATTAAGGACAGAAATAAAAACTAAATATAAAGTGATTAAAAAGGCTCATATAACCGTCCCCTTAATCCTTTATCACAATAAACTGAAATTACCTAATAACAATAAACTGAAATAAACTAATAACCATAATCAGAAACTAACTAATCGTAAGACTAGGCTTAAACTAAGGAAACATTTAACAAACTTCAAACGGCATTCAAACGATCATTAAAACGTGCAAATAGCTTCAACGACCCTTTCAGCGTGTATTTAGCTCGTTTGCAACTTCCCTTGACTTAAGCTTCTTTATTCAACTAACTAACTTCCTTAAGCTACGTCCATTCAACCAACTACCTCCTTAAATTACGCCTATTCAGTTTAACTAACCAACAGGCTAACTAACTCCTCAATCCACGTCAACTAACCACCATTTCAGCGAACTAACACCATGATCAGCTAACTAACTCCTAAACTTCCGCCCACCACATAATCAGTCAATTCCTCCCTTAATTCATGCCCCATGATCAGTCCAACGTGTCTCTTATTACACGAATCATGCGTGGCATCAAAACCGGCACCTTTACTAGCTCCCTTCAACTAGATTAACTACTTTAAGGGAAGTATATCCAGTAGTAAAACGTTTTAGACCGACGTGTATAGGATTGAAGAACGATTTGGACAGAATTAACCCTTTAGCATTTAATTCAATAACACCGTCTTGACCGTCTTCATCTAAATCATGGATAATTGTTCTTTGACCATTTTGGTCATCCTCCCCTTCTTCAACAGGAATTGCCCTCAATTCGTCATCATCAAGGTAAGGAGCAAGATCTCCAACGTTGAATGTACTTGAGACACCATATTGACCTCCCAAATCAACTTTGTATGCGTTGTCATTGACCTTTTCCATGATCTCAAATGGTCCCTCGGCTCTTGGCATAAGTTTGTTTTTCCTTTTGCTAGGAAAACGTTCCTTCCTCATGTAAATCCACACTAAATCCCCAACTTCAAAAGACTTCACATTTCTCACTCGTCTGTTGGCTTGTTTCTTGTAGATTTCATTCGCCTTTTCAATGTTCCTCTGAACTTCTTTATGGACCTTTATCATGAATTCGGCTTGTTCTTTTGCCCCTCCATGAACGAACTTGTCTTTTGGCAAAGCAATAAGATCAATGGGAACATAAGGATTGACGCCATATACTACTTCAAAAGGAGAGTACTTTGTAGTAGCACTAGGTGTCCTATTATAAGCAAACTCGGCATGAGCAAGCTTATTATCCCAATCCTTGGTACTTTTGCTTATCAAAGCCCTAAGCAACGAACCAAGTATTCTATTTACCACCTCCGTCTGGCCATCGGTTTGTGGATGATGTGAGGTAGAGAACAATAACTTAGTTCCCATCAAACGCCATATGGATTTCCAAAAATGACTTAGGAACTTAGTATCACGATCTGACACAATGGTGCGTGGCACCCCATGGAAACGAACTACCTCTTCAAAGTATAACTTAGCCACCTTTATCGCATCTTCAATTTTATGGCAAGGAATGAAATGAGCCATTTTTGAGAACCGATCCACCACCACCATTATTGAATCTTTGCCTCTTTGAGTTCTTGGCAAAGCTACAATAAAATCCATACTTACATCTTCCCAAGGTCTTTCGGGAATTGGTAGGGGTTTGTAGAGACCTTTATGAAACACCATTTTTGCTCTTTGACAGGTAGAACAACGGCTCACCACATGATGAACTGTGGCTAACATTTTCGGCCAATAGAAATGAGCTTGGAGAAGCTCCATTGTCTTGTGAATACCCACGTGACCAGCTAGTCCTCCCCCATGAGCTTCATGTATCAACAAACTGCGAATGGGACATTTTGGGATGCATAATCTATTCCCTTTGAAAAGAAAACCATTATGCAAAGAAAACAGATCATAAACTCCACGGACGCATTTTTCAATAATTCCTTTGAATTCATCATCTTCTTGATAGTACTCCTTAATCAAATCGAATCCAAGTACCTTTGCTTCAACCATTCCAAGCAAATTATGCCTCCTAGACAAGGCATCTGCCACCACATTCGCTTTTCCACTCTTGTATTTAGAGGAAAAGTTAAATGATTGCAAGAATTCGACCCACTTTGCATGCCTCGCATTCAGCTTCTTTTGGCCATGTATGAATCTCAAGGATTCATGATCAGAATGCAATATGAACGGTTGTGGCCTCAAATAATGTGACCAATGATCTAGAGCTCTTACCATAGCATAGAACTCTTTATCATAGGTGGAGTAATTCAACTTGCCTTGACTCATCTTCTCACTAAAATAGGCAATGGGTCGCCCACCTTGAATCAATACGGCACCAATACCTTTTCCACTTGCGTCACATTCAACCTCAAATGGTTTGGAAAAATCAGGAAGTGCTAATATGGGTGTGTTACACATCTTCTTCTTGACTTCTTCAAACGCCCTTTGAGCTTGGGGTGTCCATTCGAACACGCCCTTCTTAGTACACTCGGTGATGGGAGCCATGAGTGTGCTGAAGTTCTTGATGAATCTTCTATAGAAAGAAGCAAGTCCATGAAATGACCGAACTTCCGTGAGCGTTTTCGGACTAGGCCATGATTGAATTGCTTCAATTTTGCTAGGATCCACCTTTACGCCATCACTTGAAACTATGTAGCCAAGAAACATGACTTCATATAATAAAAAATCACATTTCTCTAGTTTTCCATACAGCTTTTCTCTTCTCAAAACGGAAAATACTTGAAAAAGGTGATCAAAATGAGATTCTTCATCACGTGAATAGATGAGAATGTCATCCAAGTATACTACCACAAACTTGCCCAGAAATGGCCTTAACACCTCATTCATCAACCTCATGAACGTGCTAGGGGCATTGGTAAGGCCAAATGGCATGACGAGCCATTCATATAGCCCATGCTTTGTCTTGAATGCAGTCTTCCATTCATCCCCTTCTCTCATGCGAATCTGATGATATCCACTTCTCAAGTCTACTTTTGAGAAGACCTTGGAACCACTCAACTCATCCAGCATATCGTCAAGTCTTGGGATTGGAAACCTGTACTTGATAGTAACGTTATTAACGGCTCTACTATCAATACACATTCTCCAAGTACCATCTTTCTTAGGAACCAACAAAGCAGGAACGGCACATGGACTCATGGACTCACGCACATAACCCATACCCATTAGTTCTTCAATTTGGCGTTGTAACTCCTTGGTTTCCAAAGGATTACATCTATAGGCTGGTTTATTTGGTAAGGGTGCTCCGGGAATGAGATCAATTTGATGCTCAATTCCTCGTATGGGTGGTAGTCCCTTAGGTAATTCATCTGGAAAAACGTCCTCAAAATCTTTAATTAATTGGGCTAATTTAGGATTTCGAGCAACAAAATTTTCGTGGGTTTCTTTGGAGTATAGTAGAAACAATTCTGCCTCACCATCTAACTCCCTCTCAAATTCCCTAAAAGACAATAAGGATACTTCTTTTTGTGGTGTTTGTGATGGTGAAAAACGTGGGGGTGGTAAAGGGTGTAGTTTTTTCTTCCTCCCTTCATGGACTATTGTATAAGTGTTGTGATACCCATCGTGTATAGATCTTCTATCAGTTTGCCAAGGTCTACCAAGTAGAATATGACAAGCATCCATAGACACAACATCACATAATATCGAATCACAATACGCACCAATACAAAAAGAGACCATACATTGCTTCCTAACCCCGGTGCTAGCATTAGAGTCTAACCAACTCAATTTGTAAGGTTGTGGATGATTTGTGGTCGTAAGACCTAGTTTGGATACTAGAGTCTTAGATACGGTATTAGCCTCACTTCCCCCATCAATAATTAGATCACATACCTCGTCACCAATTTTACAACGGGTGATGAAAATGTGTTGTCGTTGAGGGGCAGCATCTTCTTCCACACGTGCTTGCAAGGCCCTCCTAATCACGAGGCTAGTCTTCTCCTCTGATTCGGCAATGCAATCGTCACAATCATCTTCAACGTCTTCTTCTCCATCCTCAAACTCATCCCAATTGATGTTTTGAGTGGCCATGAGTTTAACTTCTTGCATAGTTAATGCCCTAGTATTAGGACAATCCTTCTTGTAATGACCTCGCCCTCCACATTTGTAACACACAATGTCACCTATCTTCACGCTCCTTGCGTCCTTCTTTATGGGGTTGCTTGATTTGTTAAAGGACGAATTTTCCTTTGTAGGAAAAGAAGGTTTTCGTGTCAATTGAGGAATGGCAGTAGGCTTCTTCTTCTTCCTCTTAGCATCGAATTTACTCACCAACTTGCAAGCTTCCACAAACGTGAGGTTAGTGTAACCCTCAAGTCTGTCTTGTAATTCTTGGTCCAAACCAGATATGAAACGCCCCATTTTGAGCTCTTCATTCTCGGTTACTTCACACACAATAGCAAGCCTATCGAATTCTTTTATGTAATCCTCGACAGAGTCCCCATTTTGTTGCAAGGTACTCCATTTCACATATTGGCTCTGCTTGTAATTGTGGGGGATGAAACGGTCTTTCATCCGTTTTTTGAGTTTGTCCCAAGTAGAGATAGGAACTTTCCCCTTAAGGGTACGTCCCCTTTGCTCTCCTTGTAGCCAACTATCACCATAGCCCTTTAGCTTGACTTTGGCAATCTTAAAACGCTGAACATCCTCATGGATGTCCTTGTATTCAAAGTACCTTTCCAAGGATTTCTCCCATTCTAAGTACTTTTCTGGATCAAGGGTCCCATCAAATGAAGGGATGTCCACTTTGAGACTCCTATCTTCCCTCCTAGGTGGAGGGTCTTCCTCTCGATCTCTCCTATCTTGCTCGTTCATGAGTCTTGCCATTAAGGCAGCAAGATTTCCTTGTAGATTGGCATTAGTTTCGGCCAATCTTTCTTGACTAGCAATGGATCGATTTAGAGCTTCCAAGGCTGTCCTTAAATCTTGATTTTCTCCCATGGTGTGTAGGTATACGACCCCTTAGGAAAAGCTTTCTCTTTTTTTTTTTTTTTTTTGACAAATTTCCCCCTACCTGACGCGCCAAATGATGTGTAAGCAAGATGAGAACCTTGTTACAGAATATGTGTTTAAGGGGTCTTAATGAAATGTCGTGTTTAATGAGGGGAGAATAGGGGAAAACTCAACCCTAGTCTCGGATATAACCAAGGGGAACACTCACCCTTCGCTTAGTGTAGTTTGGAAATAGGGATTACTCAACCCACTCGTTTACTACGTAAGTTCTAGGTTTGGGAACACTCGACCAAAACTAGTACTCTTCAAATTTGGATTCTCAAATTTGGACCTTAAAAATGACTATTAGCAAGTCATGTTTAATCAAAGAAAAACTCAAGTGTTTAGCAAATTTCTGGATGCATTTCTATTCATTTCGTACACTATTTATAGTAGTGTCTTCATTACATAGGAATCATAGGATTCCCTTTTTGTAGTTATCCAATACTTGCCTAATTAAGGACAGAAATAAAAACTAAATATAAAGTGATTAAAAAGGCTCATATAACCGTCCCCTTAATCCTTTATCACAATAAACTGAAATTACCTAATAACAATAAACTGAAATAAACTAATAACCATAATCAGAAACTAACTAATCGTAAGACTAGGCTTAAACTAAGGAAACATTTAACAAACTTCAAACGGCATTCAAACGATCATTAAAACGTGCAAATAGCTTCAACGACCCTTTCAGCGTGTATTTAGCTCGTTTGCAACTTCCCTTGACTTAAGCTTCTTTATTCAACTAACTAACTTCCTTAAGCTACGTCCATTCAACCAACTACCTCCTTAAATTACGCCTATTCAGTTTAACTAACCAACAGGCTAACTAACTCCTCAATCCACGTCAACTAACCACCATTTCAGCGAACTAACACCATGATCAGCTAACTAACTCCTAAACTTCCGCCCACCACATAATCAGTCAATTCCTCCCTTAATTCATGCCCCATGATCAGTCCAACGTGTCTCTTATTACACGAATCATGCGTGGCATCAAAACCGGCACCTTTACTAGCTCCCTTCAACTAGATTAACTACTTTAAGGGAAGTATATCCAGTAGTAAAACGTTTTAGACCGACGTGTATAGGATTGAAGAACGATTTGGACAGAATTAACCCTTTAGCATTTAATTCAATAACACCGTCTTGACCGTCTTCATCTAAATCATGGATAATTGTTCTTTGACCATTTTGGTCATTAGGACTTTTTAAAAGGTAAATACGTCATTTTCAACCCAAAACTAATCCCATTTGACCAATATTGACTTCTATTGTCCGTTTCGAATTATATAAGTCATTTTATACGAAAAACCTTTCCCATTTGAACGAGTTTGACTCAAATTGATGTATTTCAATTGTTTAAGACATGTTCAAGGGTTATTACGTCATTTTCTACTAGAAATTGATCTTATTTGACCTATATTGACTCATATCATCCGATTCGAAGTGTTTACGTCATTTTATACACAAACCCTCTCATGTTTAACGTAGTTACACTCAAATCGAGGTATTTCAAGTTTTTATGACATGTTCCAGGGTAAATACTTTATTTTATACAAAAACATGATCCTATTTGACCAATATTGACTCATATCGTCCTATTCGAATTGGTTAGGTCATGTAATACACAAAACCTCTCCCAAATGTTTAAGTTTGACTCAAATTGATGTATTGGAAATGTTTATGACATGTTCAAGGGTAAATACATCATTTTCTACGCAAAATTGATCCTATTTAACCTATATTGACGCATATTGTCTGATTTGATGTGTTTAGGTCATTTAATACACAAAACCTCTCATGTTTCAACGAATTTGACTCAAATCGATGTATTACAAGGAATTAGAACATGTTCAAGGGTAAATACGTCATTTTCTACCCAAAACTGATCTATTTTACCTATATTGACACATATCGTCCGATTCGAAGTGTTTAGATCAATTAATACACAAAACCCCTTCCGTTTGACTGAGTTTAACTCAAATCGTTGTTTTTCAAGGGTTTAGGACTTTTTCAAAGGTAAATACGTCATTTTCAACCCAAAACTGATCCCATTTGACCAATATTGACTTATATTGTCCGATTCGAATTATATAAGTCATTTTATACCAAAAACCTTTCCCATTTGAACGAGTTTGACTCAAATTGATGTATTTCAATTGTTTAAGACATGTTCAAGGGTTATTACGTCATTTTCTACTAGAAATTGATCCTATTTGACCTATATTGACTCATATCATCCGATTCGAAGTGTTTACGTCATTTTATACACAAACCCTCTCATTTTTAACGTAGTTACACTCAAATCCATGTATTTCAAGTTTTTATGACATGTTCCAGGGTAAATACGTCATTTTTTACAAAAACATGATCCTATTTGACCAATATTGACTCATATCGTCCGATTCAAATTGCTCAGGTCATGTAATACACAAAACATCTCCCAATAGTTCGAGTTTGACTCAAATTGATGTATTTGAAGTGTTTATGACATGTTCAAGGTTAAATACATCATTTTCTACCCAAAATTGATCCTATTTAACCTATATTGACGCATATTGTCTGATTCGATGTGTTTAGGTCATTTAATACACAAAACCTCTCATGTTTCAACGTATTTGACTCAAATCGATGTATTACTAGGATTTAGAACATGTTCAAGGGTAAATACGTCATTTTCTACCCAAAACAGATCTATTTTACCTCTATTGACACATATCGTCCGATTCGAAGTGTTTAGATCAATTCATACACAAAACCTCTTCCGTTTGACCGAGTTTAACTCAAATCGTTGTTTTTCAAGGGTTTAGGACTTTTTCAAAGGTAAATACGTCATTTTCATCCCAAAACTAATCCCATTTGACCAATATTAACTCATATTGTCCGATTCGAATTGTATAAGTCATTTTATACCAAGAACCTTTCCCATTTGAATGAGTTTGACTCAAATTGATGTATTTCAATTGTTTAAGAGATGTTCAAGGGTTATTACGTCATTTTATACTAGAAATTGATCCTATTTGACCTATATTGACTCATATCATCAGATTCGAAGTATTTACGTCATTTTATACACAAACCCTCTCCCATTTAACCTAGTTACACTCAAATCGTTGTATTTCAAGTTTTAATGACATATTTAAGGGTAAATACGTCATTTTATACAAAAACATGATCCTATTTGATGTATATTGACTCATATCGTCCGATTCGAATTGCTTAGGTCATGTAATACACAAAACCTCTCCCAATTGTTCGAGTTTGACTCAAATCGATGTATTTGAAGTGTTTATGACATGTTCAAGGGTAAATACATCATTTTCTACTCAAAATTGATCCTATTTAACCTATATTGACGCATATTGTCTGATTCGAAGTGTTTAGGTCATTTAATACACAAAACCTCTCATGTTTCAACGAATTTGACTCAAATCGATGTATTACAAGGATTTAGAACATGTTCAAGGGTAAGTATGTCATTTTCTACCCAAAACTAATCTATTTTACCTATATTGACACATATCGTCCGATTCGAAGTGTTTAGATCAATTAATACACAAAACCCCTTCCGTTTGACTGAGTTTAACTCAAATCGTTGTTTTTCAAGGGTTTAGGACTTTTTCAAAGGTAAATACGTCAGTTTCAACCCAAAACTGATCCCATTTGACCAATATTGACTTATATTGTCCGTTTCGAATTATATAAGTCATTTTATACCAAAAACCTTTCCCATTTGAACGAGTTTGACTCAAATTGATGTATTTCAATTGTTTAAGACATGTTCGAGGGTTATTACGTCATTTTCTACTAGAAATTGGTCCTATTTGACCTATATTGACTCATATCATCCGATTCGAAGTGTTTACGTAATTTTAGACACAAACCCTCTCATTTTTAACGTAGTTACACTCAAATCCATGTATTTCAAGTTTTTATGACATGTTCCAGGGTAAATACGTCATTTTTTACAAAAACATGATCCTATTTGACCAATATTGACTCATATCGTCCGATTCGAATTGGTTAGGTCATGTAATACACAAAACATCTCCCAATTATTCGAGTTTGACTCAAATCGATGTATTTGAAGTGTTTATGACATGTTCAAGGGTAAATACATCATTTTCTACTCAAAATTGATCCTATTTAACCTATATTGACGCATATTGTCTGATTCGAAGTGTTTAGGTCATTTAATACACAAAACCTCTCATGTTTCAACGAATTTGAATCAAATCGATGTATTACAAGGATTTAGAACATGTTCAAGGGTAAGTATGTCATTTTCTACCCAAAACTAATCTATTTTACCTATATTGACACATATCGTCCGATTCGAAGTGTTTAGATCAATTAATACACAAAACCCCTTCCGTTTGACTGAGTTTAACTCAAATCGTTGTTTTTCAAGGGTTTAGGACTTTTTCAAAGGTAAATACGTCAGTTTCAACCCAAAACTGATCCCATTTGACCAATATTGACTTATATTGTCCGTTTCGAATTATATAAGTCATTTTATACCAAAAACCTTTCCCATTTGAACGAGTTTGACTCAAATTGATGTCTTTCAATTGTTTAAGACATGTTCAAGGGTTATTACGTCATTTTCTACTAGAAATTGATCCTATTTGACCTATATTGACTCATATCATCCGATTCGAAGTGTTTACGTAATTTTAGACACAAACCCTCTCATTTTTAACGTAGTTACACTCAAATCCATGTATTTCAAGTTTTTATGACATGTTCCAGGGTAAATACGTCATTTTTTACAAAAACATGATCCTATTTGACCAATATTGACTCATATCGTCCGATTTGAATTGGTTAGGTCATGTAATACACAAAACATCTCCCAATTATTCGAGTTTGACTCAAATCGATGTATTTGAAGTGTTTATGACATGTTCAAGGTTAAATACATCATTTTCTACCCAAAATTGATCCTATTTAACCTATATTGACGCATATTGTCTGATTCGATGTGTTTAGGTCATTTAATACACAAAACCTCTCATGTTTCAACTTGTTTGACTCAAATCGATGTATTACAAGGATTTAGAACATGTTCAAGGGTAAATACGTCATTTTCTACCCAAAACTGATCTATTTTACCTATATTGACACATATCGTCCGATTCGAAGTGTTTAGATCAATTAATACACAAAACCCCTTCCGTTTGACTGAGTTTAACTCAAATCGTGGTTTTTCAAGGGTTTAGGACTTTTTCAAAGGTAAATACGTCATTTTCAACCCAAAACTGATCCCATTTGACCAATATTGACTTATATTGTCCGATTCGAATTATATAAGTCATTTTATACCAAAAACCTTTCCCATTTGAACGAGTTTGACTCAAATTGATGTATTTCAATTGTTTAAGACATGTTCAAGGGTTATTACGTCATTTTCTACTAGAAATTGATCCTATTTGACCTATATTGACTCATATCATCCGATTCGAAGTGTTTACGTCATTTTATACACAAACCCTCTCATTTTTAACGTAGTTACACTCAAATCCATGTATTTCAAGTTTTTATGACATGTTCCAGGGTAAATACGTCATTTTTTACAAAAACATGATCCTATTTGACCAATATTGACTCATATCGTCCGATTCAAATTGCTCAGGTCATGTAATACACAAAACATCTCCCAATAGTTCGAGTTTGACTCAAATTGATGTATTTGAAGTGTTTATGACATGTTCAAGGTTAAATACATCATTTTCTACCCAAAATTGATCCTATTTAACCTATATTGACGCATATTGTCTGATTCGATGTGTTTAGGTCATTTAATACACAAAACCTCTCATGTTTCAACGTATTTGACTCAAATCGATGTATTACTAGGATTTAGAACATGTTCAAGGGTAAATACGTCATTTTCTACCCAAAACAGATCTATTTTACCTCTATTGACACATATCGTCCGATTCGAAGTGTTTAGATCAATTCATACACAAAACCTCTTCCGTTTGACCGAGTTTAACTCAAATCGTTGTTTTTCAAGGGTTTAGGACTTTTTCAAAGGTAAATACGTCATTTTCATCCCAAAACTGATCCCATTTGACCAATATTAACTCATATTGTCCGATTCGAATTGTATAAGTCATTTTATACCAAGAACCTTTCCCATTTGAATGAGTTTGACTCAAATTGATGTATTTCAATTGTTTAAGAGATGTTCAAGGGTTATTACGTCATTTTATACTAGAAATTGATCCTATTTGACCTATATTGACTCATATCATCAGATTCGAAGTATTTACGTCATTTTATACACAAACCCTCTCCCATTTAACCTAGTTACACTCAAATCGTTGTATTTCAAGTTTTAATGACATATTTAAGGGTAAATACGTCATTTTATACAAAAACATGATCCTATTTGATGTATATTGACTCATATCGTCCGATTCGAATTGCTTAGGTCATGTAATACACAAAACCTCTCCCAATTGTTCGAGTTTGACTCAAATCGATGTATTTGAAGTGTTTATGACATGTTCAAGGGTAAATACATCATTTTCTACTCAAAATTGATCCTATTTAACCTATATTGACGCATATTGTCTGATTCGAAGTGTTTAGGTCATTTAATACACAAAACCTCTCATGTTTCAACGAATTTGACTCAAATCGATGTATTACAAGGATTTAGAACATGTTCAAGGGTAAGTATGTCATTTTCTACCCAAAACTAATCTATTTTACCTATATTGACACATATCGTCCGATTCGAAGTGTTTAGATCAATTAATACACAAAACCCCTTCCGTTTGACTGAGTTTAACTCAAATCGTTGTTTTTCAAGGGTTTAGGACTTTTTCAAAGGTAAATACGTCAGTTTCAACCCAAAACTGATCCCATTTGACCAATATTGACTTATATTGTCCGTTTCGAATTATATAAGTCATTTTATACCAAAAACCTTTCCCATTTGAACGAGTTTGACTCAAATTGATGTATTTCAATTGTTTAAGACATGTTCGAGGGTTATTACGTCATTTTCTACTAGAAATTGATCCTATTTGACCTATATTGACTCATATCATCCGATTCGAAGTGTTTACGTAATTTTAGACACAAACCCTCTCATTTTTAACGTAGTTACACTCAAATCCATGTATTTCAAGTTTTTATGACATGTTCCAGGGTAAATACGTCATTTTTTACAAAAACATGATCCTATTTGACCAATATTGACTCATATCGTCCGATTCGAATTGGTTAGGTCATGTAATACACAAAACATCTCCCAATTATTCGAGTTTGACTCAAATCGATGTATTTGAAGTGTTTATGACATGTTCAAGGGTAAATACATCATTTTCTACTCAAAATTGATCCTATTTAACCTATATTGACGCATATTGTCTGATTCGAAGTGTTTAGGTCATTTAATACACAAAACCTCTCATGTTTCAACGAATTTGAATCAAATCGATGTATTACAAGGATTTAGAACATGTTCAAGGGTAAGTATGTCATTTTCTACCCAAAACTAATCTATTTTACCTATATTGACACATATCGTCCGATTCGAAGTGTTTAGATCAATTAATACACAAAACCCCTTCCGTTTGACTGAGTTTAACTCAAATCGTTGTTTTTCAAGGGTTTAGGACTTTTTCAAAGGTAAATACGTCAGTTTCAACCCAAAACTGATCCCATTTGACCAATATTGACTTATATTGTCCGTTTCGAATTATATAAGTCATTTTATACCAAAAACCTTTCCCATTTGAACGAGTTTGACTCAAATTGATGTCTTTCAATTGTTTAAGACATGTTCAAGGGTTATTACGTCATTTTCTACTAGAAATTGATCCTATTTGACCTATATTGACTCATATCATCCGATTCGAAGTGTTTACGTAATTTTAGACACAAACCCTCTCATTTTTAACGTAGTTACACTCAAATCCATGTATTTCAAGTTTTTATGACATGTTCCAGGGTAAATACGTCATTTTTTACAAAAACATGATCCTATTTGACCAATATTGACTCATATCGTCCGATTCGAATTGGTTAGGTCATGTAATACACAAAACATCTCCCAATTATTCGAGTTTGACTCAAATCGATGTATTTGAAGTGTTTATGACATGTTCAAGGTTAAATACATCATTTTCTACCCAAAATTGATCCTATTTAACCTATATTGACGCATATTGTCTGATTCGATGTGTTTAGGTCATTTAATACACAAAACCTCTCATGTTTCAACTTGTTTGACTCAAATCGATGTATTACAAGGATTTAGAACATGTTCAAGGGTAAATACGTCATTTTCTACCCAAAACTGATCTATTTTACCTATATTGACACATATCGTCCGATTCGAAGTGTTTAGATCAATTAATACACAAAACCCCTTCCGTTTGACTGAGTTTAACTCAAATCGTGGTTTTTCAAGGGTTTAGGACTTTTTCAAAGGTAAATACGTCATTTTCAACCCAAAACTGATCCCATTTGACCAATATTGACTTATATTGTCCGATTCGAATTATATAAGTCATTTTATACCAAAAACCTTTCCCATTTGAACGAGTTTGACTCAAATTGATGTATTTCAATTGTTTAAGACATGTTCAAGGGTTATTACGTCATTTTCTACTAGAAATTGATCCTATTTGACCTATATTGACTCATATCATCCGATTCGAAGTGTTTACGTCATTTTATACACAAACCCTCTCATTTTTAACGTAGTTACACTCAAATCGATGTATTTCAAGTTTTTATGACATGTTCCAGGGTAAATACGTCATTTTTTACAAAAACATGATCCTATTTGACCAATATTGACTCATATCGTCCGATTCAAATTGCTCAGGTCATGTAATACACAAAACATCTCCCAATAGTTCGAGTTTGACTCAAATTGATGTATTTGAAGTGTTTATGACATGTTCAAGGTTAAATACATCATTTTCTACCCAAAATTGATCCTATTTAACCTATATTGACGCATATTGTCTGATTCGATGTGTTTAGGTCATTTAATACACAAAACCTCTCATGTTTCAACGTATTTGACTCAAATCGATGTATTACTAGGATTTAGAACATGTTCAAGGGTAAATACGTCATTTTCTACCCAAAACAGATCTATTTTACCTCTATTGACACATATCGTCCGATTCGAAGTGTTTAGATCAATTCATACACAAAACCTCTTCCGTTTGACCGAGTTTAACTCAAATCGTTGTTTTTCAAGGGTTTAGGACTTTTTCAAAGGTAAATACGTCATTTTCATCCCAAAACTGATCCCATTTGACCAATATTAACTCATATTGTCCGATTCGAATTGTATAAGTCATTTTATACCAAGAACCTTTCCCATTTGAATGAGTTTGACTCAAATTGATGTATTTCAATTGTTTAAGAGATGTTCAAGGGTTATTACGTCATTTTATACTAGAAATTGATCCTATTTGACCTATATTGACTCATATCATCAGATTCGAAGTATTTACGTCATTTTATACACAAACCCTCTCCCATTTAACCTAGTTACACTCAAATCGTTGTATTTCAAGTTTTAATGACATATTTAAGGGTAAATACGTCATTTTATACAAAAACATGATCCTATTTGATGTATATTGACTCATATCGTCCGATTCGAATTGCTTAGGTCATGTAATACACAAAACCTCTCCCAATTGTTCGAGTTTGACTCAAATCGATGTATTTGAAGTGTTTATGACATGTTCAAGGGTAAATACATCATTTTCTACTCAAAATTGATCCTATTTAACCTATATTGACGCATATTGTCTGATTCGAAGTGTTTAGGTCATTTAATACACAAAACCTCTCATGTTTCAACGAATTTGACTCAAATCGATGTATTACAAGGATTTAGAACATGTTCAAGGGTAAGTATGTCATTTTCTACCCAAAACTAATCTATTTTACCTATATTGACACATATCGTCCGATTCGAAGTGTTTAGATCAATTAATACACAAAACCCCTTCCGTTTGACTGAGTTTAACTCAAATCGTTGTTTTTCAAGGGTTTAGGACTTTTTCAAAGGTAAATACGTCAGTTTCAACCCAAAACTGATCCCATTTGACCAATATTGACTTATATTGTCCGTTTCGAATTATATAAGTCATTTTATACCAAAAACCTTTCCCATTTGAACGAGTTTGACTCAAATTGATGTATTTCAATTGTTTAAGACATGTTCGAGGGTTATTACGTCATTTTCTACTAGAAATTGATCCTATTTGACCTATATTGACTCATATCATCCGATTCGAAGTGTTTACGTAATTTTAGACACAAACCCTCTCATTTTTAACGTAGTTACACTCAAATCCATGTATTTCAAGTTTTTATGACATGTTCCAGGGTAAATACGTCATTTTTTACAAAAACATGATCCTATTTGACCAATATTGACTCATATCGTCCGATTCGAATTGGTTAGGTCATGTAATACACAAAACATCTCCCAATTATTCGAGTTTGACTCAAATCGATGTATTTGAAGTGTTTATGACATGTTCAAGGGTAAATACATCATTTTCTACTCAAAATTGATCCTATTTAACCTATATTGACGCATATTGTCTGATTCGAAGTGTTTAGGTCATTTAATACACAAAACCTCTCATGTTTCAACGAATTTGAATCAAATCGATGTATTACAAGGATTTAGAACATGTTCAAGGGTAAGTATGTCATTTTCTACCCAAAACTAATCTATTTTACCTATATTGACACATATCGTCCGATTCGAAGTGTTTAGATCAATTAATACACAAAACCCCTTCCGTTTGACTGAGTTTAACTCAAATCGTTGTTTTTCAAGGGTTTAGGACTTTTTCAAAGGTAAATACGTCAGTTTCAACCCAAAACTGATCCCATTTGACCAATATTGACTTATATTGTCCGTTTCGAATTATATAAGTCATTTTATACCAAAAACCTTTCCCATTTGAACGAGTTTGACTCAAATTGATGTCTTTCAATTGTTTAAGACATGTTCAAGGGTTATTACGTCATTTTCTACTAGAAATTGATCCTATTTGACCTATATTGACTCATATCATCCGATTCGAAGTGTTTACGTAATTTTAGACACAAACCCTCTCATTTTTAACGTAGTTACACTCAAATCCATGTATTTCAAGTTTTTATGACATGTTCCAGGGTAAATACGTCATTTTTTACAAAAACATGATCCTATTTGACCAATATTGACTCATATCGTCCGATTTGAATTGGTTAGGTCATGTAATACACAAAACATCTCCCAATTATTCGAGTTTGACTCAAATCGATGTATTTGAAGTGTTTATGACATGTTCAAGGTTAAATACATCATTTTCTACCCAAAATTGATCCTATTTAACCTATATTGACGCATATTGTCTGATTCGATGTGTTTAGGTCATTTAATACACAAAACCTCTCATGTTTCAACTTGTTTGACTCAAATCGATGTATTACAAGGATTTAGAACATGTTCAAGGGTAAATACGTCATTTTCTACCCAAAACTGATCTATTTTACCTATATTGACACATATCGTCCGATTCGAAGTGTTTAGATCAATTAATACACAAAACCCCTTCCGTTTGACTGAGTTTAACTCAAATCGTGGTTTTTCAAGGGTTTAGGACTTTTTCAAAGGTAAATACGTCATTTTCAACCCAAAACTGATCCCATTTGACCAATATTGACTTATATTGTCCGATTCGAATTATATAAGTCATTTTATACCAAAAACCTTTCCCATTTGAACGAGTTTGACTCAAATTGATGTATTTCAATTGTTTAAGACATGTTCAAGGGTTATTACGTCATTTTCTACTAGAAATTGATCCTATTTGACCTATATTGACTCATATCATCCGATTCGAAGTGTTTACGTCATTTTATACACAAACCCTCTCATTTTTAACGTAGTTACACTCAAATCCATGTATTTCAAGTTTTTATGACATGTTCCAGGGTAAATACGTCATTTTTTACAAAAACATGATCCTATTTGACCAATATTGACTCATATCGTCCGATTCAAATTGCTCAGGTCATGTAATACACAAAACATCTCCCAATAGTTCGAGTTTGACTCAAATTGATGTATTTGAAGTGTTTATGACATGTTCAAGGTTAAATACATCATTTTCTACCCAAAATTGATCCTATTTAACCTATATTGACGCATATTGTCTGATTCGATGTGTTTAGGTCATTTAATACACAAAACCTCTCATGTTTCAACGTATTTGACTCAAATCGATGTATTACTAGGATTTAGAACATGTTCAAGGGTAAATACGTCATTTTCTACCCAAAACAGATCTATTTTACCTCTATTGACACATATCGTCCGATTCGAAGTGTTTAGATCAATTCATACACAAAACCTCTTCCGTTTGACCGAGTTTAACTCAAATCGTTGTTTTTCAAGGGTTTAGGACTTTTTCAAAGGTAAATACGTCATTTTCATCCCAAAACTGATCCCATTTGACCAATATTAACTCATATTGTCCGATTCGAATTGTATAAGTCATTTTATACCAAGAACCTTTCCCATTTGAATGAGTTTGACTCAAATTGATGTATTTCAATTGTTTAAGAGATGTTCAAGGGTTATTACGTCATTTTATACTAGAAATTGATCCTATTTGACCTATATTGACTCATATCATCAGATTCGAAGTATTTACGTCATTTTATACACAAACCCTCTCCCATTTAACCTAGTTACACTCAAATCGTTGTATTTCAAGTTTTAATGACATATTTAAGGGTAAATACGTCATTTTATACAAAAACATGATCCTATTTGATGTATATTGACTCATATCGTCCGATTCGAATTGCTTAGGTCATGTAATACACAAAACCTCTCCCAATTGTTCGAGTTTGACTCAAATCGATGTATTTGAAGTGTTTATGACATGTTCAAGGGTAAATACATCATTTTCTACTCAAAATTGATCCTATTTAACCTATATTGACGCATATTGTCTGATTCGAAGTGTTTAGGTCATTTAATACACAAAACCTCTCATGTTTCAACGAATTTGACTCAAATCGATGTATTACAAGGATTTAGAACATGTTCAAGGGTAAGTATGTCATTTTCTACCCAAAACTAATCTATTTTACCTATATTGACACATATCGTCCGATTCGAAGTGTTTAGATCAATTAATACACAAAACCCCTTCCGTTTGACTGAGTTTAACTCAAATCGTTGTTTTTCAAGGGTTTAGGACTTTTTCAAAGGTAAATACGTCAGTTTCAACCCAAAACTGATCCCATTTGACCAATATTGACTTATATTGTCCGTTTCGAATTATATAAGTCATTTTATACCAAAAACCTTTCCCATTTGAACGAGTTTGACTCAAATTGATGTATTTCAATTGTTTAAGACATGTTCGAGGGTTATTACGTCATTTTCTACTAGAAATTGATCCTATTTGACCTATATTGACTCATATCATCCGATTCGAAGTGTTTACGTAATTTTAGACACAAACCCTCTCATTTTTAACGTAGTTACACTCAAATCCATGTATTTCAAGTTTTTATGACATGTTCCAGGGTAAATACGTCATTTTTTACAAAAACATGATCCTATTTGACCAATATTGACTCATATCGTCCGATTCGAATTGGTTAGGTCATGTAATACACAAAACATCTCCCAATTATTCGAGTTTGACTCAAATCGATGTATTTGAAGTGTTTATGACATGTTCAAGGGTAAATACATCATTTTCTACTCAAAATTGATCCTATTTAACCTATATTGACGCATATTGTCTGATTCGAAGTGTTTAGGTCATTTAATACACAAAACCTCTCATGTTTCAACGAATTTGAATCAAATCGATGTATTACAAGGATTTAGAACATGTTCAAGGGTAAGTATGTCATTTTCTACCCAAAACTAATCTATTTTACCTATATTGACACATATCGTCCGATTCGAAGTGTTTAGATCAATTAATACACAAAACCCCTTCCGTTTGACTGAGTTTAACTCAAATCGTTGTTTTTCAAGGGTTTAGGACTTTTTCAAAGGTAAATACGTCAGTTTCAACCCAAAACTGATCCCATTTGACCAATATTGACTTATATTGTCCGTTTCGAATTATATAAGTCATTTTATACCAAAAACCTTTCCCATTTGAACGAGTTTGACTCAAATTGATGTATTTCAATTGTTTAAGACATGTTCAAGGGTTATTACGTCATTTTCTACTAGAAATTGATCCTATTTGACCTATATTGACTCATATCATCCGATTCGAAGTGTTTACGTAATTTTAGACACAAACCCTCTCATTTTTAACGTAGTTACACTCAAATCCATGTATTTCAAGTTTTTATGACATGTTCCAGGGTAAATACGTCATTTTTTACAAAAACATGATCCTATTTGACCAATATTGACTCATATCGTCCGATTCGAATTGGTTAGGTCATGTAATACACAAAACATCTCCCAATTATTCGAGTTTGACTCAAATCGATGTATTTGAAGTGTTTATGACATGTTCAAGGTTAAATACATCATTTTCTACCCAAAATTGATCCTATTTAACCTATATTGACGCATATTGTCTGATTCGATGTGTTTAGGTCATTTAATACACAAAACCTCTTATGTTTCAACTTGTTTGACTCAAATCGATGTATTACAAGGATTTAGAACATGTTCAAGGGTAAATACGTCATTTTCTACCCAAAACTGATCTATTTTACCTATATTGACACATATCGTCCGATTCGAAGTGTTTAGATCAATTCATACACAAAACCTCTTCCGTTTGACCGAGTTTAACTCAAATCGTGGTTTTTTAAGGGTTTAGGACTTTTTAAAAGGTAAATACGTCATTTTCAACCCAAAACTGATCCCATTTGACCAATATTGACTTCTATTGTCCGTTTCGAATTATATAAGTCATTTTATACGAAAAACCTTTCCCATTTGAACGAGTTTGACTCAAATTGATGTATTTCAATTGTTTAAGACATGTTCAAGGGTTATTACGTCATTTTCTACTAGAAATTGATCTTATTTGACCTATATTGACTCATATCATCCGATTCGAAGTGTTTACGTCATTTTATACACAAACCCTCTCATGTTTAACGTAGTTACACTCAAATCGAGGTATTTCAAGTTTTTATGACATGTTCCAGGGTAAATACTTTATTTTATACAAAAACATGATCCTATTTGACCAATATTGACTCATATCGTCCTATTCGAATTGGTTAGGTCATGTAATACACAAAACCTCTCCCAAATGTTTAAGTTTGACTCAAATTGATGTATTGGAAATGTTTATGACATGTTCAAGGGTAAATACATCATTTTCTACGCAAAATTGATCCTATTTAACCTATATTGACGCATATTGTCTGATTTGATGTGTTTAGGTCATTTAATACACAAAACCTCTCATGTTTCAACGAATTTGACTCAAATCGATGTATTACAAGGAATTAGAACATGTTCAAGGGTAAATACGTCATTTTCTACCCAAAACTGATCTATTTTACCTATATTGACACATATCGTCCGATTCGAAGTGTTTAGATCAATTAATACACAAAACCCCTTCCGTTTGACTGAGTTTAACTCAAATCGTTGTTTTTCAAGGGTTTAGGACTTTTTCAAAGGTAAATACGTCATTTTCAACCCAAAACTGATCCCATTTGACCAATATTGACTTATATTGTCCGATTCGAATTATATAAGTCATTTTATACCAAAAACCTTTCCCATTTGAACGAGTTTGACTCAAATTGATGTATTTCAATTGTTTAAGACATGTTCAAGGGTTATTACGTCATTTTCTACTAGAAATTGATCCTATTTGACCTATATTGACTCATATCATCCGATTCGAAGTGTTTACGTCATTTTATACACAAACCCTCTCATTTTTAACGTAGTTACACTCAAATCGATGTATTTCAAGTTTTTATGACATGTTCCAGGGTAAATACGTCATTTTTTACAAAAACATGATCCTATTTGACCAATATTGACTCATATCGTCCGATTCAAATTGCTCAGGTCATGTAATACACAAAACATCTCCCAATTGTTCGAGTTTGACTCAAATTGATGTATTTGAAGTGTTTATGACATGTTCAAGGTTAAATACATCATTTTCTACCCAAAATTGATCCTATTTAACCTATATTGACGCATATTGTCTGATTCGATGTGTTTAGGTCATTTAATACACAAAACCTCTCATGTTTCAACGTATTTGACTCAAATCGATGTATTACTAGGATTTAGAACATGTTCAAGGGTAAATACGTCATTTTCTACCCAAAACAGATCTATTTTACCTCTATTGACACATATCGTCCGATTCGAAGTGTTTAGATCAATTCATACACAAAACCTCTTCCGTTTGACCGAGTTTAACTCAAATCGTTGTTTTTCAAGGGTTTAGGACTTTTTCAAAGGTAAATACGTCATTTTCATCCCAAAACTGATCCCATTTGACCAATATTAACTCATATTGTCCGATTCGAATTGTATAAGTCATTTTATACCAAGAACCTTTCCCATTTGAATGAGTTTGACTCAAATTGATGTATTTCAATTGTTTAAGAGATGTTCAAGGGTTATTACGTCATTTTATACTAGAAATTGATCCTATTTGACCTATATTGACTCATATCATCAGATTCGAAGTATTTACGTCATTTTATACACAAACCCTCTCCCATTTAACCTAGTTACACTCAAATCGTTGTATTTCAAGTTTTAATGACATATTTAAGGGTAAATACGTCATTTTATACAAAAACATGATCCTATTTGATGTATATTGACTCATATCGTCCGATTCGAATTGCTTAGGTCATGTAATACACAAAACCTCTCCCAATTGTTCGAGTTTGACTCAAATCGATGTATTTGAAGTGTTTATGACATGTTCAAGGGTAAATACATCATTTTCTACTCAAAATTGATCCTATTTAACCTATATTGACGCATATTGTCTGATTCGAAGTGTTTAGGTCATTTAATACACAAAACCTCTCATGTTTCAACGAATTTGACTCAAATCGATGTATTACAAGGATTTAGAACATGTTCAAGGGTAAGTATGTCATTTTCTACCCAAAACTAATCTATTTTACCTATATTGACACATATCGTCCGATTCGAAGTGTTTAGATCAATTAATACACAAAACCCCTTCCGTTTGACTGAGTTTAACTCAAATCGTTGTTTTTCAAGGGTTTAGGACTTTTTCAAAGGTAAATACGTCAGTTTCAACCCAAAACTGATCCCATTTGACCAATATTGACTTATATTGTCCGTTTCGAATTATATAAGTCATTTTATACCAAAAACCTTTCCCATTTGAACGAGTTTGACTCAAATTGATGTATTTCAATTGTTTAAGACATGTTCGAGGGTTATTACGTCATTTTCTACTAGAAATTGATCCTATTTGACCTATATTGACTCATATCATCCGATTCGAAGTGTTTACGTAATTTTAGACACAAACCCTCTCATTTTTAACGTAGTTACACTCAAATCCATGTATTTCAAGTTTTTATGACATGTTCCAGGGTAAATACGTCATTTTTTACAAAAACATGATCCTATTTGACCAATATTGACTCATATCGTCCGATTCGAATTGGTTAGGTCATGTAATACACAAAACATCTCCCAATTATTCGAGTTTGACTCAAATCGATGTATTTGAAGTGTTTATGACATGTTCAAGGGTAAATACATCATTTTCTACTCAAAATTGATCCTATTTAACCTATATTGACGCATATTGTCTGATTCGAAGTGTTTAGGTCATTTAATACACAAAACCTCTCATGTTTCAACGAATTTGAATCAAATCGATGTATTACAAGGATTTAGAACATGTTCAAGGGTAAGTATGTCATTTTCTACCCAAAACTAATCTATTTTACCTATATTGACACATATCGTCCGATTCGAAGTGTTTAGATCAATTAATACACAAAACCCCTTCCGTTTGACTGAGTTTAACTCAAATCGTTGTTTTTCAAGGGTTTAGGACTTTTTCAAAGGTAAATACGTCAGTTTCAACCCAAAACTGATCCCATTTGACCAATATTGACTTATATTGTCCGTTTCGAATTATATAAGTCATTTTATACCAAAAACCTTTCCCATTTGAACGAGTTTGACTCAAATTGATGTCTTTCAATTGTTTAAGACACGTTCAAGGGTTATTACGTCATTTTCTACTAGAAATTGATCCTATTTGACCTATATTGACTCATATCATCCGATTCGAAGTGTTTACGTAATTTTAGACACAAACCCTCTCATTTTTAACGTAGTTACACTCAAATCCATGTATTTCAAGTTTTTATGACATGTTCCAGGGTAAATACGTCATTTTTTACAAAAACATGATCCTATTTGACCAATATTGACTCATATCGTCCGATTCGAATTGGTTAGGTCATGTAATACACAAAACATCTCCCAATTATTCGAGTTTGACTCAAATCGATGTATTTGAAGTGTTTATGACATGTTCAAGGTTAAATACATCATTTTCTACCCAAAATTGATCCTATTTAACCTATATTGACGCATATTGTCTGATTCGATGTGTTTAGGTCATTTAATACACAAAACCTCTCATGTTTCAACTTGTTTGACTCAAATCGATGTATTACAAGGATTTAGAACATGTTCAAGGGTAAATACGTCATTTTCTACCCAAAACTGATCTATTTTACCTATATTGACACATATCGTCCGATTCGAAGTGTTTAGATCAATTAATACACAAAACCCCTTCCGTTTGACTGAGTTTAACTCAAATCGTGGTTTTTCAAGGGTTTAGGACTTTTTCAAAGGTAAATACGTCATTTTCAACCCAAAACTGATCCCATTTGACCAATATTGACTTATATTGTCCGATTCGAATTATATAAGTCATTTTATACCAAAAACCTTTCCCATTTGAACGAGTTTGACTCAAATTGATGTATTTCAATTGTTTAAGACATGTTCAAGGGTTATTACGTCATTTTCTACTAGAAATTGATCCTATTTGACCTATATTGACTCATATCATCCGATTCGAAGTGTTTACGTCATTTTATACACAAACCCTCTCATTTTTAACGTAGTTACACTCAAATCCATGTATTTCAAGTTTTTATGACATGTTCCAGGGTAAATACGTCATTTTTTACAAAAACATGATCCTATTTGACCAATATTGACTCATATCGTCCGATTCAAATTGCTCAGGTCATGTAATACACAAAACATCTCCCAATAGTTCGAGTTTGACTCAAATTGATGTATTTGAAGTGTTTATGACATGTTCAAGGTTAAATACATCATTTTCTACCCAAAATTGATCCTATTTAACCTATATTGACGCATATTGTCTGATTCGATGTGTTTAGGTCATTTAATACACAAAACCTCTCATGTTTCAACGTATTTGACTCAAATCGATGTATTACTAGGATTTAGAACATGTTCAAGGGTAAATACGTCATTTTCTACCCAAAACAGATCTATTTTACCTCTATTGACACATATCGTCCGATTCGAAGTGTTTAGATCAATTCATACACAAAACCTCTTCCGTTTGACCGAGTTTAACTCAAATCGTTGTTTTTCAATGGTTTAGGACTTTTTCAAAGGTAAATACGTCATTTTCATCCCAAAACTGATCCCATTTGACCAATATTAACTCATATTGTCCGATTCGAATTGTATAAGTCATTTTATACCAAGAACCTTTCCCATTTGAATGAGTTTGACTCAAATTGATGTATTTCAATTGTTTAAGAGATGTTCAAGGGTTATTACGTCATTTTATACTAGAAATTGATCCTATTTGACCTATATTGACTCATATCATCAGATTCGAAGTATTTACGTCATTTTATACACAAACCCTCTCCCATTTAACCTAGTTACACTCAAATCGTTGTATTTCAAGTTTTAATGACATATTTAAGGGTAAATACGTCATTTTATACAAAAACATGATCCTATTTGATGTATATTGACTCATATCGTCCGATTCGAATTGCTTAGGTCATGTAATACACAAAACCTCTCCCAATTGTTCGAGTTTGACTCAAATCGATGTATTTGAAGTGTTTATGACATGTTCAAGGGTAAATACATCATTTTCTACTCAAAATTGATCCTATTTAACCTATATTGACGCATATTGTCTGATTCGAAGTGTTTAGGTCATTTAATACACAAAACCTCTCATGTTTCAACGAATTTGACTCAAATCGATGTATTACAAGGATTTAGAACATGTTCAAGGGTAAGTATGTCATTTTCTACCCAAAACTAATCTATTTTACCTATATTGACACATATCGTCCGATTCGAAGTGTTTAGATCAATTAATACACAAAACCCCTTCCGTTTGACTGAGTTTAACTCAAATCGTTGTTTTTCAAGGGTTTAGGACTTTTTCAAAGGTAAATACGTCAGTTTCAACCCAAAACTGATCCCATTTGACCAATATTGACTTATATTGTCCGTTTCGAATTATATAAGTCATTTTATACCAAAAACCTTTCCCATTTGAACGAGTTTGACTCAAATTGATGTATTTCAATTGTTTAAGACATGTTATTACGTCATTTTCTACTAGAAATTGATCCTATTTGACCTATATTGACTCATATCATCCGATTCGAAGTGTTTACGTAATTTTAGACACAAACCCTCTCATTTTTAACGTAGTTACACTCAAATCCATGTATTTCAAGTTTTTATGACATGTTCCAGGGTAAATACGTCATTTTTTACAAAAACATGATCCTATTTGACCAATATTGACTCATATCGTCCGATTCGAATTGGTTAGGTCATGTAATACACAAAACATCTCCCAATTATTCGAGTTTGACTCAAATCGATGTATTTGAAGTGTTTATGACATGTTCAAGGGTAAATACATCATTTTCTACTCAAAATTGATCCTATTTAACCTATATTGACGCATATTGTCTGATTCGAAGTGTTTAGGTCATTTAATACACAAAACCTCTCATGTTTCAACGAATTTGAATCAAATCGATGTATTACAAGGATTTAGAACATGTTCAAGGGTAAGTATGTCATTTTCTACCCAAAACTAATCTATTTTACCTATATTGACACATATCGTCCGATTCGAAGTGTTTAGATCAATTAATACACAAAACCCCTTCCGTTTGACTGAGTTTAACTCAAATCGTTGTTTTTCAAGGGTTTAGGACTTTTTCAAAGGTAAATACGTCAGTTTCAACCCAAAACTGATCCCATTTGACCAATATTGACTTATATTGTCCGTTTCGAATTATATAAGTCATTTTATACCAAAAACCTTTCCCATTTGAACGAGTTTGACTCAAATTGATGTATTTCAATTGTTTAAGACATGTTCAAGGGTTATTACGTCATTTTCTACTAGAAATTGATCCTATTTGACCTATATTGACTCATATCATCCGATTCGAAGTGTTTACGTAATTTTAGACACAAACCCTCTCATTTTTAACGTAGTTACACTCAAATCCATGTATTTCAAGTTTTTATGACATGTTCCAGGGTAAATACGTCATTTTTTACAAAAACATGATCCTATTTGACCAATATTGACTCATATCGTCCGATTCGAATTGGTTAGGTCATGTAATACACAAAACATCTCCCAATTATTCGAGTTTGACTCAAATCGATGTATTTGAAGTGTTTATGACATGTTCAAGGTTAAATACATCATTTTCTACCCAAAATTGATCCTATTTAACCTATATTGACGCATATTGTCTGATTCGATGTGTTTAGGTCATTTAATACACAAAACCTCTCATGTTTCAACTTGTTTGACTCAAATCGATGTATTACAAGGATTTAGAACATGTTCAAGGGTAAATACGTCATTTTCTACCCAAAACTGATCTATTTTACCTATATTGACACATATCGTCCGATTCGAAGTGTTTAGATCAATTAATACACAAAACCCCTTCCGTTTGACTGAGTTTAACTCAAATCGTGGTTTTTCAAGGGTTTAGGACTTTTTCAAAGGTAAATACGTCATTTTCAACCCAAAACTGATCCCATTTGACCAATATTGACTTATATTGTCCGATTCGAATTATATAAGTCATTTTATACCAAAAACCTTTCCCATTTGAACGAGTTTGACTCAAATTGATGTATTTCAATTGTTTAAGACATGTTCAAGGGTTATTACGTCATTTTCTACTAGAAATTGATCCTATTTGACCTATATTGACTCATATCATCCGATTCGAAGTGTTTACGTCATTTTATACACAAACCCTCTCATTTTTAACGTAGTTACACTCAAATCCATGTATTTCAAGTTTTTATGACATGTTCCAGGGTAAATACGTCATTTTTTACAAAAACATGATCCTATTTGACCAATATTGACTCATATCGTCCGATTCAAATTGCTCAGGTCATGTAATACACAAAACATCTCCCAATAGTTCGAGTTTGACTCAAATTGATGTATTTGAAGTGTTTATGACATGTTCAAGGTTAAATACATCATTTTCTACCCAAAATTGATCCTATTTAACCTATATTGACGCATATTGTCTGATTCGATGTGTTTAGGTCATTTAATACACAAAACCTCTCATGTTTCAACGTATTTGACTCAAATCGATGTATTACTAGGATTTAGAACATGTTCAAGGGTAAATACGTCATTTTCTACCCAAAACAGATCTATTTTACCTCTATTGACACATATCGTCCGATTCGAAGTGTTTAGATCAATTCATACACAAAACCTCTTCCGTTTGACCGAGTTTAACTCAAATCGTTGTTTTTCAAGGGTTTAGGACTTTTTCAAAGGTAAATACGTCATTTTCATCCCAAAACTGATCCCATTTGACCAATATTAACTCATATTGTCCGATTCGAATTGTATAAGTCATTTTATACCAAGAACCTTTCCCATTTGAATGAGTTTGACTCAAATTGATGTATTTCAATTGTTTAAGAGATGTTCAAGGGTTATTACGTCATTTTATACTAGAAATTGATCCTATTTGACCTATATTGACTCATATCATCAGATTCGAAGTATTTACGTCATTTTATACACAAACCCTCTCCCATTTAACCTAGTTACACTCAAATCGTTGTATTTCAAGTTTTAATGACATATTTAAGGGTAAATACGTCATTTTATACAAAAACATGATCCTATTTGATGTATATTGACTCATATCGTCCGATTCGAATTGCTTAGGTCATGTAATACACAAAACCTCTCCCAATTGTTCGAGTTTGACTCAAATCGATGTATTTGAAGTGTTTATGACATGTTCAAGGGTAAATACATCATTTTCTACTCAAAATTGATCCTATTTAACCTATATTGACGCATATTGTCTGATTCGAAGTGTTTAGGTCATTTAATACACAAAACCTCTCATGTTTCAACGAATTTGACTCAAATCGATGTATTACAAGGATTTAGAACATGTTCAAGGGTAAGTATGTCATTTTCTACCCAAAACTAATCTATTTTACCTATATTGACACATATCGTCCGATTCGAAGTGTTTAGATCAATTAATACACAAAACCCCTTCCGTTTGACTGAGTTTAACTCAAATCGTTGTTTTTCAAGGGTTTAGGACTTTTTCAAAGGTAAATACGTCAGTTTCAACCCAAAACTGATCCCATTTGACCAATATTGACTTATATTGTCCGTTTCGAATTATATAAGTCATTTTATACCAAAAACCTTTCCCATTTGAACGAGTTTGACTCAAATTGATGTATTTCAATTGTTTAAGACATGTTCGAGGGTTATTACGTCATTTTCTACTAGAAATTGATCCTATTTGACCTATATTGACTCATATCATCCGATTCGAAGTGTTTACGTAATTTTAGACACAAACCCTCTCATTTTTAACGTAGTTACACTCAAATCCCTGTATTTCAAGTTTTTATGACATGTTCCAGGGTAAATACGTCATTTTTTACAAAAACATGATCCTATTTGGCCAATATTGACTCATATCGTCCGATTCGAATTGGTTAGGTCATGTAATACACAAAACATCTCCCAATTATTCGAGTTTGACTCAAATCGATGTATTTGAAGTGTTTATGACATGTTCAAGGGTAAATACATCATTTTCTACTCAAAATTGATCCTATTTAACCTATATTGACGCATATTGTCTGATTCGAAGTGTTTAGGTCATTTAATACACAAAACCTCTCATGTTTCAACGAATTTGAATCAAATCGATGTATTACAAGGATTTAGAACATGTTCAAGGGTAAGTATGTCATTTTCTACCCAAAACTAATCTATTTTACCTATATTGACACATATCGTCCGATTCGAAGTGTTTAGATCAATTAATACACAAAACCCCTTCCGTTTGACTGAGTTTAACTCAAATCGTTGTTTTTCAAGGGTTTAGGACTTTTTCAAAGGTAAATACGTCAGTTTCAACCCAAAACTGATCCCATTTGACCAATATTGACTTATATTGTCCGTTTCGAATTATATAAGTCATTTTATACCAAAAACCTTTCCCATTTGAACGAGTTTGACTCAAATTGATGTCTTTCAATTGTTTAAGACACGTTCAAGGGTTATTACGTCATTTTCTACTAGAAATTGATCCTATTTGACCTATATTGACTCATATCATCCGATTCGAAGTGTTTACGTAATTTTAGACACAAACCCTCTCATTTTTAACGTAGTTACACTCAAATCCATGTATTTCAAGTTTTTATGACATGTTCCAGGGTAAATACGTCATTTTTTACAAAAACATGATCCTATTTGACCAATATTGACTCATATCGTCCGATTCGAATTGGTTAGGTCATGTAATACACAAAACATCTCCCAATTATTCGAGTTTGACTCAAATCGATGTATTTGAAGTGTTTATGACATGTTCAAGGTTAAATACATCATTTTCTACCCAAAATTGATCCTATTTAACCTATATTGACGCATATTGTCTGATTCGATGTGTTTAGGTCATTTAATACACAAAACCTCTCATGTTTCAACTTGTTTGACTCAAATCGATGTATTACAAGGATTTAGAACATGTTCAAGGGTAAATACGTCATTTTCTACCCAAAACTGATCTATTTTACCTATATTGACACATATCGTCCGATTCGAAGTGTTTAGATCAATTAATACACAAAACCCCTTCCGTTTGACTGAGTTTAACTCAAATCGTGGTTTTTCAAGGGTTTAGGACTTTTTCAAAGGTAAATACGTCATTTTCAACCCAAAACTGATCCCATTTGACCAATATTGACTTATATTGTCCGATTCGAATTATATAAGTCATTTTATACCAAAAACCTTTCCCATTTGAACGAGTTTGACTCAAATTGATGTATTTCAATTGTTTAAGACATGTTCAAGGGTTATTACGTCATTTTCTACTAGAAATTGATCCTATTTGACCTATATTGACTCATATCATCCGATTCGAAGTGTTTACGTCATTTTATACACAAACCCTCTCATTTTTAACGTAGTTACACTCAAATCCATGTATTTCAAGTTTTTATGACATGTTCCAGGGTAAATACGTCATTTTTTACAAAAACATGATCCTATTTGACCAATATTGACTCATATCGTCCGATTCAAATTGCTCAGGTCATGTAATACACAAAACATCTCCCAATAGTTCGAGTTTGACTCAAATTGATGTATTTGAAGTGTTTATGACATGTTCAAGGTTAAATACATCATTTTCTACCCAAAATTGATCCTATTTAACCTATATTGACGCATATTGTCTGATTCGATGTGTTTAGGTCATTTAATACACAAAACCTCTCATGTTTCAACGTATTTGACTCAAATCGATGTATTACTAGGATTTAGAACATGTTCAAGGGTAAATACGTCATTTTCTACCCAAAACAGATCTATTTTACCTCTATTGACACATATCGTCCGATTCGAAGTGTTTAGATCAATTCATACACAAAACCTCTTCCGTTTGACCGAGTTTAACTCAAATCGTTGTTTTTCAAGGGTTTAGGACTTTTTCAAAGGTAAATACGTCATTTTCATCCCAAAACTGATCCCATTTGACCAATATTAACTCATATTGTCCGATTCGAATTGTATAAGTCATTTTATACCAAGAACCTTTCCCATTTGAATGAGTTTGACTCAAATTGATGTATTTCAATTGTTTAAGAGATGTTCAAGGGTTATTACGTCATTTTATACTAGAAATTGATCCTATTTGACCTATATTGACTCATATCATCAGATTCGAAGTATTTACGTCATTTTATACACAAACCCTCTCCCATTTAACCTAGTTACACTCAAATCGTTGTATTTCAAGTTTTAATGACATATTTAAGGGTAAATACGTCATTTTATACAAAAACATGATCCTATTTGATGTATATTGACTCATATCGTCCGATTCGAATTGCTTAGGTCATGTAATACACAAAACCTCTCCCAATTGTTCGAGTTTGACTCAAATCGACGTATTTGAAGTGTTTATGACATGTTCAAGGGTAAATACATCATTTTCTACTCAAAATTGATCCTATTTAACCTATATTGACGCATATTGTCTGATTCGAAGTGTTTAGGTCATTTAATACACAAAACCTCTCATGTTTCAACGAATTTGACTCAAATCGATGTATTACAAGGATTTAGAACATGTTCAAGGGTAAGTATGTCATTTTCTACCCAAAACTAATCTATTTTACCTATATTGACACATATCGTCCGATTCGAAGTGTTTAGATCAATTAATACACAAAACCCCTTCCGTTTGACTGAGTTTAACTCAAATCGTTGTTTTTCAAGGGTTTAGGACTTTTTCAAAGGTAAATACGTCAGTTTCAACCCAAAACTGATCCCATTTGACCAATATTGACTTATATTGTCCGTTTCGAATTATATAAGTCATTTTATACCAAAAACCTTTCCCATTTGAACGAGTTTGACTCAAATTGATGTATTTCAATTGTTTAAGACATGTTATTACGTCATTTTCTACTAGAAATTGATCCTATTTGACCTATATTGACTCATATCATCCGATTCGAAGTGTTTACGTAATTTTAGACACAAACCCTCTCATTTTTAACGTAGTTACACTCAAATCCATGTATTTCAAGTTTTTATGACATGTTCCAGGGTAAATACGTCATTTTTTACAAAAACATGATCCTATTTGACCAATATTGACTCATATCGTCCGATTCGAATTGGTTAGGTCATGTAATACACAAAACATCTCCCAATTATTCGAGTTTGACTCAAATCGATGTATTTGAAGTGTTTATGACATGTTCAAGGGTAAATACATCATTTTCTACTCAAAATTGATCCTATTTAACCTATATTGACGCATATTGTCTGATTCGAAGTGTTTAGGTCATTTAATACACAAAACCTCTCATGTTTCAACGAATTTGAATCAAATCGATGTATTACAAGGATTTAGAACATGTTCAAGGGTAAGTATGTCATTTTCTACCCAAAACTAATCTATTTTACCTATATTGACACATATCGTCCGATTCGAAGTGTTTAGATCAATTAATACACAAAACCCCTTCCGTTTGACTGAGTTTAACTCAAATCGTTGTTTTTCAAGGGTTTAGGACTTTTTCAAAGGTAAATACGTCAGTTTCAACCCAAAACTGATCCCATTTGACCAATATTGACTTATATTGTCCGTTTCGAATTATATAAGTCATTTTATACCAAAAACCTTTCCCATTTGAACGAGTTTGACTCAAATTGATGTATTTCAATTGTTTAAGACATGTTCAAGGGTTATTACGTCATTTTCTACTAGAAATTGATCCTATTTGACCTATATTGACTCATATCATCCGATTCGAAGTGTTTACGTAATTTTAGACACAAACCCTCTCATTTTTAACGTAGTTACACTCAAATCCATGTATTTCAAGTTTTTATGACATGTTCCAGGGTAAATACGTCATTTTTTACAAAAACATGATCCTATTTGACCAATATTGACTCATATCGTCCGATTCGAATTGGTTAGGTCATGTAATACACAAAACATCTCCCAATTATTCGAGTTTGACTCAAATCGATGTATTTGAAGTGTTTATGACATGTTCAAGGTTAAATACATCATTTTCTACCCAAAATTGATCCTATTTAACCTATATTGACGCATATTGTCTGATTCGATGTGTTTAGGTCATTTAATACACAAAACCTCTCATGTTTCAACTTGTTTGACTCAAATCGATGTATTACAAGGATTTAGAACATGTTCAAGGGTAAATACGTCATTTTCTACCCAAAACTGATCTATTTTACCTATATTGACACATATCGTCCGATTCGAAGTGTTTAGATCAATTAATACACAAAACCCCTTCCGTTTGACTGAGTTTAACTCAAATCGTGGTTTTTCAAGGGTTTAGGACTTTTTCAAAGGTAAATACGTCATTTTCAACCCAAAACTGATCCCATTTGACCAATATTGACTTATATTGTCCGATTCGAATTATATAAGTCATTTTATACCAAAAACCTTTCCCATTTGAACGAGTTTGACTCAAATTGATGTATTTCAATTGTTTAAGACATGTTCAAGGGTTATTACGTCATTTTCTACTAGAAATTGATCCTATTTGACCTATATTGACTCATATCATCCGATTCGAAGTGTTTACGTCATTTTATACACAAACCCTCTCATTTTTAACGTAGTTACACTCAAATCCATGTATTTCAAGTTTTTATGACATGTTCCAGGGTAAATACGTCATTTTTTACAAAAACATGATCCTATTTGACCAATATTGACTCATATCGTCCGATTCAAATTGCTCAGGTCATGTAATACACAAAACATCTCCCAATAGTTCGAGTTTGACTCAAATTGATGTATTTGAAGTGTTTATGACATGTTCAAGGTTAAATACATCATTTTCTACCCAAAATTGATCCTATTTAACCTATATTGACGCATATTGTCTGATTCGATGTGTTTAGGTCATTTAATACACAAAACCTCTCATGTTTCAACGTATTTGACTCAAATCGATGTATTACTAGGATTTAGAACATGTTCAAGGGTAAATACGTCATTTTCTACCCAAAACAGATCTATTTTACCTCTATTGACACATATCGTCCGATTCGAAGTGTTTAGATCAATTCATACACAAAACCTCTTCCGTTTGACCGAGTTTAACTCAAATCGTTGTTTTTCAAGGGTTTAGGACTTTTTCAAAGGTAAATACGTCATTTTCATCCCAAAACTGATCCCATTTGACCAATATTAACTCATATTGTCCGATTCGAATTGTATAAGTCATTTTATACCAAGAACCTTTCCCATTTGAATGAGTTTGACTCAAATTGATGTATTTCAATTGTTTAAGAGATGTTCAAGGGTTATTACGTCATTTTATACTAGAAATTGATCCTATTTGACCTATATTGACTCATATCATCAGATTCGAAGTATTTACGTCATTTTATACACAAACCCTCTCCCATTTAACCTAGTTACACTCAAATCGTTGTATTTCAAGTTTTAATGACATATTTAAGGGTAAATACGTCATTTTATACAAAAACATGATCCTATTTGATGTATATTGACTCATATCGTCCGATTCGAATTGCTTAGGTCATGTAATACACAAAACCTCTCCCAATTGTTCGAGTTTGACTCAAATCGATGTATTTGAAGTGTTTATGACATGTTCAAGGGTAAATACATCATTTTCTACTCAAAATTGATCCTATTTAACCTATATTGACGCATATTGTCTGATTCGAAGTGTTTAGGTCATTTAATACACAAAACCTCTCATGTTTCAACGAATTTGACTCAAATCGATGTATTACAAGGATTTAGAACATGTTCAAGGGTAAGTATGTCATTTTCTACCCAAAACTAATCTATTTTACCTATATTGACACATATCGTCCGATTCGAAGTGTTTAGATCAATTAATACACAAAACCCCTTCCGTTTGACTGAGTTTAACTCAAATCGTTGTTTTTCAAGGGTTTAGGACTTTTTCAAAGGTAAATACGTCAGTTTCAACCCAAAACTGATCCCATTTGACCAATATTGACTTATATTGTCCGTTTCGAATTATATAAGTCATTTTATACCAAAAACCTTTCCCATTTGAACGAGTTTGACTCAAATTGATGTATTTCAATTGTTTAAGACATGTTCGAGGGTTATTACGTCATTTTCTACTAGAAATTGATCCTATTTGACCTATATTGACTCATATCATCCGATTCGAAGTGTTTACGTAATTTTAGACACAAACCCTCTCATTTTTAACGTAGTTACACTCAAATCCCTGTATTTCAAGTTTTTATGACATGTTCCAGGGTAAATACGTCATTTTTTACAAAAACATGATCCTATTTGGCCAATATTGACTCATATCGTCCGATTCGAATTGGTTAGGTCATGTAATACACAAAACATCTCCCAATTATTCGAGTTTGACTCAAATCGATGTATTTGAAGTGTTTATGACATGTTCAAGGGTAAATACATCATTTTCTACTCAAAATTGATCCTATTTAACCTATATTGACGCATATTGTCTGATTCGAAGTGTTTAGGTCATTTAATACACAAAACCTCTCATGTTTCAACGAATTTGAATCAAATCGATGTATTACAAGGATTTAGAACATGTTCAAGGGTAAGTATGTCATTTTCTACCCAAAACTAATCTATTTTACCTATATTGACACATATCGTCCGATTCGAAGTGTTTAGATCAATTAATACACAAAACCCCTTCCGTTTGACTGAGTTTAACTCAAATCGTTGTTTTTCAAGGGTTTAGGACTTTTTCAAAGGTAAATACGTCAGTTTCAACCCAAAACTGATCCCATTTGACCAATATTGACTTATATTGTCCGTTTCGAATTATATAAGTCATTTTATACCAAAAACCTTTCCCATTTGAACGAGTTTGACTCAAATTGATGTCTTTCAATTGTTTAAGACACGTTCAAGGGTTATTACGTCATTTTCTACTAGAAATTGATCCTATTTGACCTATATTGACTCATATCATCCGATTCGAAGTGTTTACGTAATTTTAGACACAAACCCTCTCATTTTTAACGTAGTTACACTCAAATCCATGTATTTCAAGTTTTTATGACATGTTCCAGGGTAAATACGTCATTTTTTACAAAAACATGATCCTATTTGACCAATATTGACTCATATCGTCCGATTCGAATTGGTTAGGTCATGTAATACACAAAACATCTCCCAATTATTCGAGTTTGACTCAAATCGATGTATTTGAAGTGTTTATGACATGTTCAAGGTTAAATACATCATTTTCTACCCAAAATTGATCCTATTTAACCTATATTGACGCATATTGTCTGATTCGATGTGTTTAGGTCATTTAATACACAAAACCTCTTATGTTTCAACTTGTTTGACTCAAATCGATGTATTACAAGGATTTAGAACATGTTCAAGGGTAAATACGTCATTTTCTACCCAAAACTGATCTATTTTACCTATATTGACACATATCGTCCGATTCGAAGTGTTTAGATCAATTCATACACAAAACCTCTTCCGTTTGACCGAGTTTAACTCAAATCGTGGTTTTTTAAGGGTTTAGGACTTTTTAAAAGGTAAATACGTCATTTTCAACCCAAAACTGATCCCATTTGACCAATATTGACTTCTATTGTCCGTTTCGAATTATATAAGTCATTTTATACGAAAAACCTTTCCCATTTGAACGAGTTTGACTCAAATTGATGTATTTCAATTGTTTAAGACATGTTCAAGGGTTATTACGTCATTTTCTACTAGAAATTGATCTTATTTGACCTATATTGACTCATATCATCCGATTCGAAGTGTTTACGTCATTTTATACACAAACCCTCTCATGTTTAACGTAGTTACACTCAAATCGAGGTATTTCAAGTTTTTATGACATGTTCCAGGGTAAATACTTTATTTTATACAAAAACATGATCCTATTTGACCAATATTGACTCATATCGTCCTATTCGAATTGGTTAGGTCATGTAATACACAAAACCTCTCCCAAATGTTTAAGTTTGACTCAAATTGATGTATTGGAAATGTTTATGACATGTTCAAGGGTAAATACATCATTTTCTACGCAAAATTGATCCTATTTAACCTATATTGACGCATATTGTCTGATTTGATGTGTTTAGGTCATTTAATACACAAAACCTCTCATGTTTCAACGAATTTGACTCAAATCGATGTATTACAAGGAATTAGAACATGTTCAAGGGTAAATACGTCATTTTCTACCCAAAACTGATCTATTTTACCTATATTGACACATATCGTCCGATTCGAAGTGTTTAGATCAATTAATACACAAAACCCCTTCCGTTTGACTGAGTTTAACTCAAATCGTTGTTTTTCAAGGGTTTAGGACTTTTTCAAAGGTAAATACGTCATTTTCAACCCAAAACTGATCCCATTTGACCAATATTGACTTATATTGTCCGATTCGAATTATATAAGTCATTTTATACCAAAAACCTTTCCCATTTGAACGAGTTTGACTCAAATTGATGTATTTCAATTGTTTAAGACATGTTCAAGGGTTATTACGTCATTTTCTACTAGAAATTGATCCTATTTGACCTATATTGACTCATATCATCCGATTCGAAGTGTTTACGTCATTTTATACACAAACCCTCTCATTTTTAACGTAGTTACACTCAAATCGATGTATTTCAAGTTTTTATGACATGTTCCAGGGTAAATACGTCATTTTTTACAAAAACATGATCCTATTTGACCAATATTGACTCATATCGTCCGATTCAAATTGCTCAGGTCATGTAATACACAAAACATCTCCCAATAGTTCGAGTTTGACTCAAATTGATGTATTTGAAGTGTTTATGACATGTTCAAGGTTAAATACATCATTTTCTACCCAAAATTGATCCTATTTAACCTATATTGACGCATATTGTCTGATTCGATGTGTTTAGGTCATTTAATACACAAAACCTCTCATGTTTCAACGTATTTGACTCAAATCGATGTATTACTAGGATTTAGAACATGTTCAAGGGTAAATACGTCATTTTCTACCCAAAACAGATCTATTTTACCTCTATTGACACATATCGTCCGATTCGAAGTGTTTAGATCAATTCATACACAAAACCTCTTCCGTTTGACCGAGTTTAACTCAAATCGTTGTTTTTCAAGGGTTTAGGACTTTTTCAAAGGTAAATACGTCATTTTCATCCCAAAACTGATCCCATTTGACCAATATTAACTCATATTGTCCGATTCGAATTGTATAAGTCATTTTATACCAAGAACCTTTCCCATTTGAATGAGTTTGACTCAAATTGATGTATTTCAATTGTTTAAGACATGTTCAAGGGTTATTACGTCATTTTCTACTAGAAATTGATCTTATTTGACCTATATTGACTCATATCATCCGATTCGAAGTGTTTACGTCATTTTATACACAAACCCTCTCATGTTTAACGTAGTTACACTCAAATCGAGGTATTTCAAGTTTTTATGACATGTTCTAGGGTAAATACTTTATTTTATACAAAAACATGATCCTATTTGACCAATATTGACTCATATCGTCCTATTCGAATTGGTTAGGTCATGTAATACACAAAACCTCTCCCAAATGTTTAAGTTTGACTCAAATTGATGTATTGGAAATGTTTATGACATGTTCAAGGGTAAATACATCATTTTCTACGCAAAATTGATCCTATTTAACCTATATTGACGCATATTGTCTGATTTGATGTGTTTAGGTCATTTAATACACAAAACCTCTCATGTTTCAACGAATTTGACTCAAATCGATGTATTACAAGGAATTAGAACATGTTCAAGGGTAAATACGTCATTTTCTACCCAAAACTGATCTATTTTACCTATATTGACATATATCGTCCGATTCGAAGTGTTTAGATCAATTAATACACAAAACCCCTTCCGTTTGACTGAGTTTAACTCAAATCGTTGTTTTTCAAGGGTTTAGGACTTTTTCAAAGGTAAATACGTCATTTTCAACCCAAAACTGATCCCATTTGACCAATATTGACTTATATTGTCCGTTTCGAATTATATAAGTCATTTTATACCAAAAACCTTTCCCATTTGAACGAGTTTGACTCAAATTGATGTATTTCAATTGTTTAAGACATGTTCAAGGGTTATTACGTCATTTTCTACTAGAAATTGATCCTATTTGACCTATATTGACTCATATCATCCGATTCGAAGTGTTTACGTCATTTTATACACAAACCCTCTCATTTTTAACGTAGTTACACTCAAATCGATGTATTTCAAGTTTTTATGACATGTTCCAGGGTAAATACGTCATTTTTTACAAAAACATGATCCTATTTGACCAATATTGACTCATATCGTCCGATTCAAATTGCTCAGGTCATGTAATACACAAAACATCTCCCAATAGTTCGAGTTTGACTCAAATTGATGTATTTGAAGTGTTTATGACATGTTCAAGGTTAAATACATCATTTTCTACCCAAAATTGATCCTATTTAACCTATATTGACGCATATTGTCTGATTCGATGTGTTTAGGTCATTTAATACACAAAACCTCTCATGTTTCAACGTATTTGACTCAAATCGATGTATTACTAGGATTTAGAACATGTTCAAGGGTAAATACGTCATTTTCTACCCAAAACAGATCTATTTTACCTCTATTGACACATATCGTCCGATTCGAAGTGTTTAGATCAATTCATACACAAAACCTCTTCCGTTTGACCGAGTTTAACTCAAATCGTTGTTTTTCAAGGGTTTAGGACTTTTTCAAAGGTAAATACGTCATTTTCATCCCAAAACTGATCCCATTTGACCAATATTAACTCATATTGTCCGATTCGAATTGTATAAGTCATTTTATACCAAGAACCTTTCCCATTTGAATGAGTTTGACTCAAATTGATGTATTTCAATTGTTTAAGAGATGTTCAAGGGTTATTACGTCATTTTATACTAGAAATTGATCCTATTTGACCTATATTGACTCATATCATCAGATTCGAAGTATTTACGTCATTTTATACACAAACCCTCTCCCATTTAACCTAGTTACACTCAAATCGTTGTATTTCAAGTTTTAATGACATATTTAAGGGTAAATACGTCATTTTATACAAAAACATGATCCTATTTGATGTATATTGACTCATATCGTCCGATTCGAATTGCTTAGGTCATGTAATACACAAAACCTCTCCCAATTGTTCGAGTTTGACTCAAATCGATGTATTTGAAGTGTTTATGACATGTTCAAGGGTAAATACATCATTTTCTACTCAAAATTGATCCTATTTAACCTATATTGACGCATATTGTCTGATTCGAAGTGTTTAGGTCATTTAATACACAAAACCTCTCATGTTTCAACGAATTTGACTCAAATCGATGTATTACAAGGATTTAGAACATGTTCAAGGGTAAGTATGTCATTTTCTACCCAAAACTAATCTATTTTACCTATATTGACACATATCGTCCGATTCGAAGTGTTTAGATCAATTAATACACAAAACCCCTTCCGTTTGACTGAGTTTAACTCAAATCGTTGTTTTTCAAGGGTTTAGGACTTTTTCAAAGGTAAATACGTCAGTTTCAACCCAAAACTGATCCCATTTGACCAATATTGACTTATATTGTCCGTTTCGAATTATATAAGTCATTTTATACCAAAAACCTTTCCCATTTGAACGAGTTTGACTCAAATTGATGTATTTCAATTGTTTAAGACATGTTCAAGGGTTATTACGTCATTTTCTACTAGAAATTGATCCTATTTGACCTATATTGACTCATATCATCCGATTCGAAGTGTTTACGTAATTTTAGACACAAACCCTCTCATTTTTAACGTAGTTACACTCAAATCCATGTATTTCAAGTTTTTATGACATGTTCCAGGGTAAATACGTCATTTTTTACAAAAACATGATCCTATTTGACCAATATTGACTCATATCGTCCGATTCGAATTGGTTAGGTCATGTAATACACAAAACATCTCCCAATTATTCGAGTTTGACTCAAATCGATGTATTTGAAGTGTTTATGACATGTTCAAGGTTAAATACATCATTTTCTACCCAAAATTGATCCTATTTAACCTATATTGACGCATATTGTCTGATTCGATGTGTTTAGGTCATTTAATACACAAAACCTCTTATGTTTCAACTTGTTTGACTCAAATCGATGTATTACAAGGATTTAGAACATGTTCAAGGGTAAATACGTCATTTTCTACCCAAAACTGATCTATTTTACCTATATTGACACATATCGTCCGATTCGAAGTGTTTAGATCAATTCATACACAAAACCTCTTCCGTTTGACCGAGTTTAACTCAAATCGTGGTTTTTTAAGGGTTTAGGACTTTTTAAAAGGTAAATACGTCATTTTCAACCCAAAACTGATCCCATTTGACCAATATTGACTTCTATTGTCCGTTTCGAATTATATAAGTCATTTTATACGAAAAACCTTTCCCATTTGAACGAGTTTGACTCAAATTGATGTATTTCAATTGTTTAAGACATGTTCAAGGGTTATTACGTCATTTTCTACTAGAAATTGATCTTATTTGACCTATATTGACTCATATCATCCGATTCGAAGTGTTTACGTCATTTTATACACAAACCCTCTCATGTTTAACGTAGTTACACTCAAATCGAGGTATTTCAAGTTTTTATGACATGTTCCAGGGTAAATACTTTATTTTATACAAAAACATGATCCTATTTGACCAATATTGACTCATATCGTCCTATTCGAATTGGTTAGGTCATGTAATACACAAAACCTCTCCCAAATGTTTAAGTTTGACTCAAATTGATGTATTGGAAATGTTTATGACATGTTCAAGGGTAAATACATCATTTTCTACGCAAAATTGATCCTATTTAACCTATATTGACGCATATTGTCTGATTTGATGTGTTTAGGTCATTTAATACACAAAACCTCTCATGTTTCAACGAATTTGACTCAAATCGATGTATTACAAGGAATTAGAACATGTTCAAGGGTAAATACGTCATTTTCTACCCAAAACTGATCTATTTTACCTATATTGACACATATCGTCCGATTCGAAGTGTTTAGATCAATTAATACACAAAACCCCTTCCGTTTGACTGAGTTTAACTCAAATCGTTGTTTTTCAAGGGTTTAGGACTTTTTCAAAGGTAAATACGTCATTTTCAACCCAAAACTGATCCCATTTGACCAATATTGACTTATATTGTCCGTTTCGAATTATATAAGTCATTTTATACCAAAAACCTTTCCCATTTGAACGAGTTTGACTCAAATTGATGTATTTCAATTGTTTAAGACATGTTCAAGGGTTATTACGTCATTTTCTACTAGAAATTGATCCTATTTGACCTATATTGACTCATATCATCCGATTCGAAGTGTTTACGTCATTTTATACACAAACCCTCTCATTTTTAACGTAGTTACACTCAAATCCATGTATTTCAAGTTTTTATGACATGTTCCAGGGTAAATACGTCATTTTTTACAAAAACATGATCCTATTTGACCAATATTGACTCATATCGTCCGATTCAAATTGCTCAGGTCATGTAATACACAAAACATCTCCCAATAGTTCGAGTTTGACTCAAATTGATGTATTTGAAGTGTTTATGACATGTTCAAGGTTAAATACATCATTTTCTACCCAAAATTGATCCTATTTAACCTATATTGACGCATATTGTCTGATTCGATGTGTTTAGGTCATTTAATACACAAAACCTCTCATGTTTCAACGTATTTGACTCAAATCGATGTATTACTAGGATTTAGAACATGTTCAAGGGTAAATACGTCATTTTCTACCCAAAACAGATCTATTTTACCTCTATTGACACATATCGTCCGATTCGAAGTGTTTAGATCAATTCATACACAAAACCTCTTCCGTTTAACCGAGTTTAACTCAAATCGTTGTTTTTCAAGGGTTTAGGACTTTTTCAAAGGTAAATACGTCATTTTCATCCCAAAACTGATCCCATTTGACCAATATTAACTCATATTGTCCGATTCGAATTGTATAAGTCATTTTATACCAAGAACCTTTCCCATTTGAATGAGTTTGACTCAAATTGATGTATTTCAATTGTTTAAGAGATGTTCAAGGGTTATTACGTCATTTTATACTAGAAATTGATCCTATTTGACCTATATTGACTCATATCATCAGATTCGAAGTATTTACGTCATTTTATACACAAACCCTCTCCCATTTAACCTAGTTACACTCAAATCGTTGTATTTCAAGTTTTAATGACATATTTAAGGGTAAATACGTCATTTTATACAAAAACATGATCCTATTTGATGTATATTGACTCATATCGTCCGATTCGAATTGCTTAGGTCATGTAATACACAAAACCTCTCCCAATTGTTCGAGTTTGACTCAAATCGATGTATTTGAAGTGTTTATGACATGTTCAAGGGTAAATACATCATTTTCTACTCAAAATTGATCCTATTTAACCTATATTGACGCATATTGTCTGATTCGAAGTGTTTAGGTCATTTAATACACAAAACCTCTCATGTTTCAACGAATTTGACTCAAATCGATGTATTACAAGGATTTAGAACATGTTCAAGGGTAAGTATGTCATTTTCTACCCAAAACTAATCTATTTTACCTATATTGACACATATCGTCCGATTCGAAGTGTTTAGATCAATTAATACACAAAACCCCTTCCGTTTGACTGAGTTTAACTCAAATCGTTGTTTTTCAAGGGTTTAGGACTTTTTCAAAGGTAAATACGTCAGTTTCAACCCAAAACTGATCCCATTTGACCAATATTGACTTATATTGTCCGTTTCGAATTATATAAGTCATTTTATACCAAAAACCTTTCCCATTTGAACGAGTTTGACTCAAATTGATGTATTTCAATTGTTTAAGACATGTTCAAGGGTTATTACGTCATTTTCTACTAGAAATTGATCCTATTTGACCTATATTGACTCATATCATCCGATTCGAAGTGTTTACGTAATTTTAGACACAAACCCTCTCATTTTTAACGTAGTTACACTCAAATCCATGTATTTCAAGTTTTTATGACATGTTCCAGGGTAAATACGTCATTTTTTACAAAAACATGATCCTATTTGACCAATATTGACTCATATCGTCCGATTCGAATTGGTTAGGTCATGTAATACACAAAACATCTCCCAATTATTCGAGTTTGACTCAAATCGATGTATTTGAAGTGTTTATGACATGTTCAAGGTTAAATACATCATTTTCTACCCAAAATTGATCCTATTTAACCTATATTGACGCATATTGTCTGATTCGATGTGTTTAGGTCATTTAATACACAAAACCTCTTATGTTTCAACTTGTTTGACTCAAATCGATGTATTACAAGGATTTAGAACATGTTCAAGGGTAAATACGTCATTTTCTACCCAAAACTGATCTATTTTACCTATATTGACACATATCGTCCGATTCGAAGTGTTTAGATCAATTCATACACAAAACCTCTTCCGTTTGACCGAGTTTAACTCAAATCGTGGTTTTTTAAGGGTTTAGGACTTTTTAAAAGGTAAATACGTCATTTTCAACCCAAAACTGATCCCATTTGTGATGTGTTTTTGGATGTGTTTAATTGAATTAGGATCGTTTGGAGTGATTTAAAATAAATCAGATTCAAGTTCGTCTCACAAGAACCAATATAACACTCAATGTAGAAACGGATTCTATTTGTGTGTTTGGGGTTTATAATCTGACCGAACACAAAGTAAGGCTAGATTATTATGATTATACAACCTAAGCACTAAGCAAAGAAGGTATAATTTTGTGAAACACAAAGTAACACCAGAATTTCACAAAGAAAGTCAGAATTTTTATTTCTTAACACTTGTTTTTCAATGACTAACAGGTGCCCTATTTATAGGAATCTTACAAGAACTTTGAAATTCCTATCTCACACGCCTAAAACAGCAAAAATAAGCTACTATCAAGGCTTTGTAACTCCCTTTACGGATTTCAAACAAAGCTGACAGTCAATGCATGATTTAAGCCTAAAATCATGCTCTTCCTAAGCTAGAAATTGACTTGTTTATTTCTGGCCTTAATGGCGTCTATCATGGGTTATTTTGACAGAAAAACAACCCCTAATTAAAGCTTGCATAATTGAAACAATCAGCAAAAGTCCTCCATGAAAAACGCCATGCAACGCGTTTTCAATCTGGCGTGAATTGCGTCAGTTTTGACAATTCAACTAGAAGTCTTCCTTATGATGTGATTCTGATCTTTTCGTCCTATTTTCCCTCTTCCCATTTAAGGTAAGAGACAAAATGATTTTTGGAAGAGAATCCCACGAAATTAGCATCTGAAGACTTGGTTTTTCCGTGGGTAAACAAGGTGTGAACCGTAGCTTGGATTTCTGGAATGTTTTGGGCTTTAGTTTGGATTTGATCACTTGCTGCCATATCATTCTCCCCTTCTTCGAAAAAGTTTGTCCTCAAACTTTCATCATCTAGATATGGACTCAAATCCCCCACATTGAAGGTCGCACTTACTCCACCAAATTCACTAGGTAGATTAATTTTGTAAGCACTTTCTCCAATTTTCTCCAGAACTTGAAAAGGACCATCGGATCTGGGCATAAGCTTGTTTTTCCTAAGATTAGGAAAACGTTCTTTCCTCAAGTGTAACCAAACCCAGTCACCCTTAGCAAATGTAGGTTGCCTTCGGTTCTTATTTACACGGTCTTTGTATACTTTGTTCATAATTTCAATCTTTTCTTTGACTTTGGCGCATGTTTTCTGAAATGCTTCCCATCTCTTCTTAGGTTCAGCATGTATCAAATCTCCTTTAGGTAAAGGAATTAGTTCAATGGGCAGCAAAGGATTAATTCCATACACCACTTCAAAAGGACTACGAGCAGTGGTAGAAGAAGGAGACCGATTATAAGCGAATTCTGCATGGGCCAACTTAACATCCCAATCCTTTTGAGTTCTACTCACTAGACCACGTAGCAAAGCTCCAAGGGTTCTGTTCGTCACCTCCGTTTGACCATCCGTTTGTGGGTGATGAGAAGTACTAAATAAGAGCTTAGTACCCACCAGTTTCCACAATACTCTCCAGAAATGACTAAGGAACTTAGTGTCCCTATCTGAGACAATGGACCTTGGAACCCCATGCAAACGAATGATTTCTCTAAAGTATAAATCAGCAACTTTAGAAGCATCATCTGTTTTGTGGCATGGCACAAAGTGAGCCATTTTTGAAAAACGGTCCACTACCACCATAATACTGTCCTTCCCCCTTTGAGTCCTAGGGAGACCCACAATAAAATCCATGCTTACTCCTTCCCATGGAACATCAGGCACGGGTAATGGGGTATAAAGACCTTTGTGAAAAGTACTCTTGGCTTTTTGGCAAGTAGAACACCTTTCTATCACGTGAGTTACATCCTTGATCATATGAGGCCAATAGAAATGTTCTTGAAGCATTTCTAATGTCTTGTGTATTCCAAAATGACCAGCAATTCCTCCCCCATGGATTTCACGAACCAAGAGTTCACGCACACCATTCTTAGGCACACAAAGTTTGTTGCCTTTGAACAAAAATCCATCTTGAACCGTGTAATCTTGAGTAGGCTTCTTGAATTTTTCTGAAAATTCCTCATCTTTTTCGTAGTGACTTTTCAAGTGTTCAAACCCAAGAATTTTCGTGTGAACCATAGCTAACAGATAGCTTCTCCTTGACAATGCATCCGCCACAACATTCTTCTTCCCTTCTTTGTATCTTGAGCTAAATGTGAAAGATTGAAGAAATTCAACCCATTTAGCATGTCGATGATTCAGTTTCTGCTGTCCATGAATAAACTTTAAGGCTTCATGATCCGAATGTAGAACAAACGGTTTTGGCCTTAAGTAATGAGACCAATGATCTAGAGCTCGAACAATGGCATAGAACTCGCGATCATAATTTGAATAATTAAGCTTTGCTCCACTTAATTTTTCACTGAAATAGCAGATGGGTCTCTTTCCTTGGATAAGAACAGCACCAATACCCACGCCACTTGCATCACATTCAACCTCAAACAGTTTATCAAAATCTGGTAATGCAAGAACCGTTGTATTGCACAATTTTTCTTTGATCTCTTCGAAGGCTTTTTGAGCAGCTTCACTCCATTGGAATGCACCTTTCTTCAATAATTCTGTTAAAGGAGCCGTGATTGTTGAGAAATTCCTGATGAAGATTCTGTAAAATGAGGCGAGGCCATGGAAACTCCTCACTTCATGCACATCTTTCGGCACCTTCCATGTTGAAATAGCCTTTACTTTCTCTGGATCAACCTGTACTCCTTCACTAGATACAACATAGCCTAGGAAGGTAATATGCTTACACATGAAAGCACACTTCTCTAACTTCCCATACAATTTGTTAGACCTTAAAATCTCAAATAAAGATTTTAAATGTAACAAATGATCATCTACAGACTTGCTATATACCAGAATATCATCTAAATATACAACAATGAATTTATTTAGAAAAGGACGCAATACCTCATTCATGAGTCTCATGAACGAACTAGGAGCATTGCAAAGACCAAACGGCATGACCAGCCATTCGTACAAGCCTTGTTTAGTCTTGAACGCTGTTTTCCATTCATCTCCTTCTCTAATTCGCATTTGATGGTAGCCACTTCTTAAATCAATTTTACTGAAAATCTGGGCTCCACTCAACTCATCAAACATGTCTTGAAGCCTGGGCATAGGAAAGCGGTATTTGATAGTAATATTATTGATGGACCGACTATCAATACACATTCTCCAAGTTCCCTCTTTCTTAGGCACTAAAAGAGCAGGAACAGCACAGGGGCTAAGGCTTTCACGCACATAACCTTTCTCCATAAGTTCTTCTACCTGCCTTTGCAATTCCTTGGCTTGATCTGGGCTACATCTGTAAGCTGGTTTGTTTGGCAATTGAGCTCCCGGAATCAGGTCAATAGCATGTTCAATACCTCGAAATGGAGGTAAGCCTTGCGGTAGGTCACTAGGAAAAACATCAGAAAATTCTTCCAGCAATTTCTTTAAAGGTAATGAGTTAGTCACAGTGGAAATAGTATCATCAACAGGTTTAACAACAAGGAAAAACCCTCCTCCTTCCATAGCACATTCTCGTTCAAACTCATGTCTCGAAATCAGAAAATTAGGTTTTTTCTCCATCATAGGTTCAACCTTTGGAGGCAAAGGAAGTAATCTGATTTTCTTTCCCCCATGAGTAGTGACTGTGTAAACATTAGAAACGCCATCATGCAAAGCATTTCTATCAAATTGCCATGGTCTGCCCAGCAATATATGACATGCACTCATAGGCAGAATATCACACCAACGTTCATCATGAAAATTCCCAATAGTAAAAGAAACTAGAGCTTGTTTCTTAACTTTTAAGCCGGTGTCATTATCTAGCCAATTTAACTTGTACGGTTTAGCATGCTCACGAGTAGGTAATTTAAGCTTACTTACAAGTTCAGTAGAAGCCACATCTGTACAAGATCCACCGTCTACAATCACATCGCAAATTCTGTCTTGCACCTTGCACCTCGTATGGAAGAGATTTTCTCTTTGTTGTACGTCTTTGAGAGGCTCGGAATGAAGGATTCTTCTCACAACACCACACAATGGAGTGGCGTTTTCTTCAGCTCCATACTCCTCATATTCCTCTTCCTCTTCCTCATTCTCCTCAGAATCATATCCTCCTTCATGTATGGTGAGTGTGTTTCTTTTCGGGCATTCACTAGCAATATGCCCTTTTTCGTGGCACTTGTAACACGTCCTCTTGGAAACTTCCAGTTTGTAATCCGTTTTTCCTCCATAACTTTTGAATGAGTTAGGAGTAAAAGTGGATTTAGAAGCAACCTCACTTTTTCCCACAGAAGGAAAAGCTTTGTAAGGAGGCCTCGAAGTAAGCCTTGGCCTTTCTTCCTTGTGTTGTGCCTCAACTTTTCTGGCAGCCTTCACAACGTCTTCATAAGATGAATAAGGTAGAAGATCCACCTTATTGGATATTGGCTTAGACAGCCCCTTCGTGAAACGAGCAATTTTAAGCGGTTCTTTTTCTTGCATATCACATACCATACTGAGTTTCTCAAATTCTCGCACATAATCATCAACACTTCGTTCCCCTTGAGCTAAGCGAGTCAATTTTACATATTGATCTTGCTCATACTCACGTGGAATCCAACGTTGCTCCATTTTCTTTTTGAGTTTTACCCATGACTCAATTTTTCCCTTTCCTTCTCTTCTCCTTTTGGCCTTCAGATTGTCATACCAAAGCCCAGCAAGTTTGGTTAATTTCAGAATTGCCATTTTACAACTCCTAGCATCATCATACTCCTTATACTCAAAAATACTTTCCAATCTACGTACCCAATCAAAAAAAACTTCTGGATCATTTGAACCATCGAATTCTGGAAGATCAAGTTTGAGACTTCTATCTTCTTGGTAACCACGAAATTGTGATTCCCCTTGGGTGGGTGTGGAATTTTCCAATTCCTCTATTCTTCTGCCTTGTCTAAGACAGAGGTCTGCAATGGCATCAACTCTTGTTTCATGCCTTTTCATTTCGTCATGCATCTCTTGGAGTTTTCCAAGAATGTCTTTCATCACCTCGTGAGATGGTGAGTTGGATGAACTTGAAGCCATTCTCCAAAGTCTTTGCTCTGATACCAACTGATGTGTTTTTGGATGTGTTTAATTGAATTAGGATCGTTTGGAGTGATTTAAAATAAATCAGATTCAAGTTCGTCTCACAAGAACCAATATAACACTCAATGTAGAAACGGATTCTATTTGTGTGTTTGGGGTTTATAATCTGACCGAACACAAAGTAAGGCTAGATTATTATGATTATACAACCTAAGCACTAAGCAAAGAAGGTATAATTTTGTGAAACACAAAGTAACACCAGAATTTCACAAAGAAAGTCAGAATTTTTATTTCTTAACACTTGTTTTTCAATGACTAACAGGTGCCCTATTTATAGGAATCTTACAAGAACTTTGAAATTCCTATCTCACACGCCTAAAACAGCAAAAATAAGCTACTATCAAGGCTTTGTAACTCCCTTTACGGATTTCAAACAAAGCTGACAGTCAATGCATGATTTAAGCCTAAAATCATGCTCTTCCTAAGCTAGAAATTGACTTGTTTATTTCTGGCCTTAATGGCGTCTATTATGGGTTATTTTGACAGAAAAACAACCCCTAATTAAAGCTTGCATAATTGAAACAATCAGCAAAAGTCCTCCATGAAAAACGCCATGCAACGCGTTTTCAATCTGGCGTGAATTGCGTCAGTTTTGACAATTCAACTAGAAGTCTTCCTTATGATGTGATTCTGATCTTTTCGTCCTATTTTCCCTCTTCCCATTTAAGGTAAGAGACAAAATGATTTTTGGAAGAGAATCCCACGAAATTAGCATCTGAAGACTTGGTTTTTCCGTGGGTAAACAAGGTGTGAACCGTAGCTTGGATTTCTGGAATGTTTTGGGCTTTAGTTTGGATTTGATCACTTGCTGCCATATCAATTTGACCAATATTGACTTCTATTGTCCGTTTCGAATTATATAAGTCATTTTATACGAAAAACCTTTCCCATTTGAACGAGTTTGACTCAAATTGATGTATTTCAATTGTTTAAGACATGTTCAAGGGTTATTACGTCATTTTCTACTAGAAATTGATCTTATTTGACCTATATTGACTCATATCATCCGATTCGAAGTGTTTACGTCATTTTATACACAAACCCTCTCATGTTTAACGTAGTTACACTCAAATCGAGGTATTTCAAGTTTTTATGACATGTTCCAGGGTAAATACTTTATTTTATACAAAAACATGATCCTATTTGACCAATATTGACTCATATCGTCCTATTCGAATTGGTTAGGTCATGTAATACACAAAACCTCTCCCAAATGTTTAAGTTTGACTCAAATTGATGTATTGGAAATGTTTATGACATGTTCAAGGGTAAATACATCATTTTCTACGCAAAATTGATCCTATTTAACCTATATTGACGCATATTGTCTGATTTGATGTGTTTAGGTCATTTAATACACAAAACCTCTCATGTTTCAACGAATTTGACTCAAATCGATGTATTACAAGGAATTAGAACATGTTCAAGGGTAAATACGTCATTTTCTACCCAAAACTGATCTATTTTACCTATATTGACACATATCGTCCGATTCGAAGTGTTTAGATCAATTAATACACAAAACCCCTTCCGTTTGACTGAGTTTAACTCAAATCGTTGTTTTTCAAGGGTTTAGGACTTTTTCAAAGGTAAATACGTCATTTTCAACCCAAAACTGATCCCATTTGACCAATATTGACTTATATTGTCCGTTTCGAATTATATAAGTCATTTTATACCAAAAACCTTTCCCATTTGAACGAGTTTGACTCAAATTGATGTATTTCAATTGTTTAAGACATGTTCAAGGGTTATTACGTCATTTTCTACTAGAAATTGATCCTATTTGACCTATATTGACTCATATCATCCGATTCGAAGTGTTTACGTCATTTTATACACAAACCCTCTCATTTTTAACGTAGTTACACTCAAATCCATGTATTTCAAGTTTTTATGACATGTTCCAGGGTAAATACGTCATTTTTTACAAAAACATGATCCTATTTGACCAATATTGACTCATATCGTCCGATTCGAATTGGTTAGGTCATGTAATACACAAAACATCTCCCAATTATTCGAGTTTGACTCAAATCGATGTATTTGAAGTGTTTATGACATGTTCAAGGTTAAATACATCATTTTCTACCCAAAATTGATCCTATTTAACCTATATTGACGCATATTGTCTGATTCGATGTGTTTAGGTCATTTAATACACAAAACCTCTTATGTTTCAACTTGTTTGACTCAAATCGATGTATTACAAGGATTTAGAACATGTTCAAGGGTAAATACGTCATTTTCTACCCAAAACAGATCTATTTTACCTATATTGACACATATCGTCCGATTCGAAGTGTTTAGATCAATTCATACACAAAACCTCTTCCGTTTGACCGAGTTTAACTCAAATCGTTGTTTTTCAAGGGTTTAGGACTTTTTCAAAGGTAAATACGTCATTTTCATCCCAAAACTGATCCCATTTGACCAATATTGACTCATATTGTCCGATTCGAATTGTATAAGTCATTCTATACCAAGAACCTTTCCCATTTGAACGAGTTTGACTCAAATTGATGTATTTCAATTGTTTAATAGATGTTCAAGGGTTATTACGTCATTTTTATACTAGAAATTGATCCTATTTGACCTATATTGACTCATATCATCAGATTCGAAGTATTTACGTCATTTTATACACAAACCCTCTCCCATTTAACCTAGTTACACTCAAATCGTTGTATTTCAAGTTTTAATGACATATTTAAGGGTAAATACGTCATTTTATACAAAAACATGATCCTATTTGATGTATATTGACTCATATCGTCCGATTCGAATTGGTTAGGTCATGTAATACACAAAACATCTCCCAATTATTCGAGTTTGACTCAAATCGATGTATTTGAAGTGTTTATGACATGTTCAAGGTTAAATACATCATTTTCTACCCAAAATTGATCCTATTTAACCTATATTGACGCATATTGTCTGATTCGATGTGTTTAGGTCATTTAATACACAAAACCTCTTATGTTTCAACTTGTTTGACTCAAATCGATGTATTACAAGGATTTAGAACATGTTCAAGGGTAAATACGTCATTTTCTACCCAAAACAGATCTATTTTACCTATATTGACACATATCGTCCGATTCGAAGTGTTTAGATCAATTCATACACAAAACCTCTTCCGTTTGACCGAGTTTAACTCAAATCGTTGTTTTTCAAGGGTTTAGGACTTTTTCAAAGGTAAATACGTCATTTTCATCCCAAAACTGATCCCATTTGACCAATATTGACTCATATTGTCCGATTCGAATTGTATAAGTCATTCTATACCAAGAACCTTTCCCATTTGAACGAGTTTGACTCAAATTGATGTATTTCAATTGTTTAAGAGATGTTCAAGGGTTATTACGTCTTTTTTATACTAGAAATTGATCCTATTTGACCTATATTGACTCATATCATCAGATTCGAAGTGTTTACCTCATTTTATACACAAACCCTCTCCCATTTAACCTAGTTACACTCAAATTGTTGTATTTCAAGTTTTAATGACATGTTTAAGGGTAAATACGTCATTTTATACAAAAACATGATCCTATTTGACCTATATTGACTCATATCGTCCGATTCGAATTGCTTAGGTCATGTAATACACAAAACCCTCCCAATTGTTCGAGTTTGACTCAAATCGATGTATTTGAAGTGATTATGACATGTTCAAGGGTAAATACATCCTTTCTTACCCAAAATTGATCCTATTTAACCTACATTGACCTATATTGTCTGATACAAAGTGTTTAGGTCATTTTATACACAAATCCTCTCCTGTTTTAACGAATATGACTCAAAGTGATGTATTATAAGGATTTAGAACATGTTCAAGGGTAAATACGTCATTTTCTACCCGAAACTGATCTATTTTAACTATATTGACTCATATTGTCCGATTCGAAGTGTTTAGATCAATTAATATACAAAACCTCTTCCGTTTGACCGAGTTTAACTCAAATCGTTGTTTTTCAAGGGTTTAGGACATGTTCAAAGGTAAATACGTCATTTTCTACCCAAAACTGATCCCATTTGATCAATATTAACTCATATTGTCTGATTCGAATTGTATAAGTCATTTTATACCAAGAACCTTTCCCATTTGAACGATTTTGACTCAAATTGATGTATTTCAAGTGTTTATGACATGTTCAAGGGGAAATACGTCATTTTCTACCAAAAATTAATCCTTTTTTACCTATATTGATTGATATCGTCCGATTCGATGTTTTCAAGTCTTTTTATAATAAGAACCTCTCTCGTTTGACCGAGTTTGACTCAAATCGATGTATTTCAAGTGCTTATGACATATTTAAGGGTAAATACGTCACTTTTAACTCAAAATTGATCCCATTTGACCTATATTTACTCATATCGTCCGATTCGAAGTGTTTAAGTCATTTTATACCTAAAACGTCTCCAATTTGACCAAGTTTCACTTAAATTGACTTATTTCAAGTGTTTAGGACATGCTCAAGGGTAAATACGTAATTTTCTACCCAAAATTGATCCTATTTCACCTATATTGACTCATATCGTCTGATTCGAAGTGTTTAGGTCATGTAATACACAAAACCTCGCTCGTTTGACCGAGTTTGATTCAAATCATAGTATTTCAAGGGTTTATGACATGTTTAAGGTTAAATACGTCATTTTCTACCCAAAACTGATCCTATTTTATACGAAGAACTTCTCGCATTTGACCGAGTTTGACTCAAATCAACGTATTTTGATATGATAGAGGATGCCAAATTCGAAGGATTGGTTGAAGCTTTAATGAAGAATGCTACCATGGGAGAGTTGTTGGCTTATGGAGACACGAATCTTCTAGCCATCAAAGGGGAACATTTGCATGTGCATGATAACATGCAAATGTAAATGAGGATTGGTGGACATAGGGAATAAGTTGGTTTTGCCTATGAGTTTTCTCCCATTTCATTTGATAGGGTTTTTCTCATTTTAGGCATAGGTGTGTTTTGAACTTTCCATTTTCAGATTTTATGATTTTATAATGTGTGGAAGCCATGGAGGTGATGATTGATGGAAGGCCTTGATCAAAAGCTAAAATCTTGGAGTAATTTTCGAAGATTGAAAATTTTGACCAAGGAGGAAAATTTTAAGACAAGGGGAGGTGCTTGTTACATTGAGATGTGCATATTACATCTTATCGGTGCTTTATTACGACTTAAGTGACATGGCAAGTGACATGGCATGGGTATGGACGTGGCTACACACATGGGATTGGATATTTAGTGTTTTACTTTAAATAAAATAGGATTAGAGTAGTTAATTTGTAATATTATCTTTTTAGGTAGGATAAGATTCTAATTAAGATAAGATAGTGTTAGAGTTTTAGTAGGATTATGTAATAAATAGGTGGCATTATCCTATTGGTTATTAGGAGTCCTTTTAGAAGTAGGAGGCCTAGTCATAATATGATTGAAACTCTCAAGCTATGGGTATAAATAGATGTGCACCCAAGCTTGGAAAAATCAGATTTGGAGATTCTTTTCTATATATTCTTCAATAAACTTAGAGAGTTTGTTGTTTTTCTTTGTGTGTAACAAAGAGTTGTGAATTGGTGCTTAAAGCTTTAGATTCACGTGAGGAAGTGTAGGAATTGAGGGTGCTTTGCTTTAATCAATTCTTAAACTTTCGCCCTAGATTTTAAACCTTTGGTGCGTAGCTTTAGAGGGTTTTCTATCTAGTTCTATCCCTTTTGTGTGGATTAAGGTTTCAATACCTAGATTCACATCATATTTTAAGTATTTACAACATGTTTAAGGGTAAATACGTAATTTTGTATTGGTTTTATGCATATTATGCTTGATTTTTCCTTCGATGGTCTTAAGTTTATTTCAGGCACTTTTGATGATTTCAAGGTGAAAGGCAATGCTTTCGAGCCTTTGACACACGTATCTTAGCTTGGACAAGTATTTGAAGTCACTCATGAAGATTCTACGGAGTTCAGGAAAGAGGGAAGTGAAAAAGAGGAAAGAATTGTCTCAGATTCGACCAAATCTGAGAGACATTCGACCGAATGGTTGCAGATTCGACCAAATCTGAGACACATTCGGTCGAATGGATGACTGTCTTCAGAGATCTTAAGCCTTGCCACTGGAAAAGCCGAATGGAACTCATTCGGGCGAATGAGCTTCCATTCGGCCGAATCAAGCTATACATTCGGGCGAATGCTTGACAGGTTCTTCGAAGCCTCTAGAATGGGCGAATGGAAGACCATTCGGGTGAATTGGATCATATTCGGTCGAATGAGACATATATTCGGGCGAATGAGATCAACTACTTCTTTTTAGGGCTGGCTCCTATGCATTTTAGGGTTTTCATAGGTTTTTCTTATTTTGTTATAAATACCCCTTCCTCTGATGAGAGGAGGTGAGAGCTAGGTTTTATAATTTTATGCACTTTTAGATTTCTTAGCCTCCAAATTCTTTTAGTTTTAGCTTTCGGTTTTCAATTTTTCTTTAATGCTTTGTAGTTCGAATTCTTTTCGTGCATATGAAATTGAAGATTTTGTAAGTTTAATTCCTTCCTTTAATCTTAATTCATTGCTTTATTTCATTACATGCTTAGTTCTAAGTTTATCGTTTATTAGTATAATTTCTGATTTTGTTTTCATTCTCGTAAATTCCTCCCATGTTCATCTCTTTTAATATCTTTATGTCTTTAAGCATGAATATGAGTGAGTAATTCCTTTAGGGGTTTTGATTGGTGAAACCCTAGGAAAGCTATGATCTTTATTGCTTAAGGTTGTAGAAACGATGTTAATAAGTAGTTTCGGATTCCGATGCGAATCTTTTCCTGCCACTTCTTGGAGACATAGGGCGATTATAATTTGTTCGTGTGATTTATAGGGTCACAAACTTCCTCTCGTATTCTGGGATGTCCATGCCAGTTATTATCAGATTTTCTGTAATTTATCATGTTCGGTTTTGAAAGCTTCATTCCTAGGGTGAATCCAATCTTGTCCCCATTTTTCTCTACTTGCTTTACTTCGGGATTTATCGTCATCTATTTTCTGCTTATTAGTTTTAATTGAATTTCCAACTCCAACTAGTCTGGTTGTGTTAAAAGTTGAAGTCTTGATATACCTTGTCTTCGTGGTTCGACCCCCTACTCCACTATACTCGTATAGTTTGTAGGTTGGAATAAATATTGTTTGCATAACATGTCTTTTAGTTAACGACCTAAAATACCAGTTATCACCGAGCTTGACTCATATCAATGTATTTCAAGTGTTTATAACATGGTCAAGGGTAAATACGTTTTATTATACCCAAAATTGATCGTATTTGTCCTATATTAACTCATATCGTCCGATTCAAAGTGTTTATATCATTTAATACACAAAACCTCTTCCGTTTGACAGAGTTTGACTTAAATTGATGTATCTCAGGTGTTTATGACATGTTCAAGGGTAAATACGTCATTTTCTACCCAAAATTCATCCTATTTGTCCTATATTAACTCATATCATCTAATTTGAAGTGTTTAGTCATTTAATACATAAAACCTTTCCTGTTTGACCAATTTGTACTCAAATTGATGTATTTCAAGTGGTTATGACATGTTTAAGAGTAAATACGTCATTTTCTACCGAAAATTGATCCTATTTGTCCTATATTAACTCATATCGTCGGATTCGAAGAGTTTAGGTCATTGAATACACAAAATCTCTCCCGTTTACTTGAAGTTGCTGCATTTGGTCAATTTGGAACTCCTGGCCCACAAGAGTTCCAAGGGGGTGTAGTACTTCCTGTTGCTACTACACCTTACCAAATTCACCCTCAGTTCACAAAATGGTTAAGGAAACGCCATTTAGTGGCTTAAGAAATGAATGTCCTCTTCAACACATAGAGGCATTCTCAGATATTTGTAGACTTATCCCTCCTTGTCCTAATAGCCCTGATTATGTGCGAATGCACCTATTCCATCTAAGTCTAGCAGGAGAAGCCAAGGATTGGTATAAATGCTTAGAACCCAATTCAATTATTAATTGGGTTCAACTAAAAACCGCATTTCTAGAAAGGTTCTATCCTACGGTTCGAACGCAGGATTGGCGTAAGAAAATTACGTCATTCACCTAAGAGGATGATGAGAACCTTAGTGCTACATGGAGTAGGTTTAAAAGAATGATTAGAGCATGCCCCCACCATGAGTACGGGGAAAGCCATCTCAACACATTCTTTTACGATGGTCTTAATAACTCCACCAAAGCACTCCTAGACTCAGCTGTAGGTGGCCAACTATCCAAAATTCCTTGCACCCAGGTGAAAGCCAAATAGAGGAAGTTGCTAAGAATAGTGCCTGGGGAGGAACTAGGAGTCAGGGATTACCTAGAGGGATGATAGACACAACCAACTTGGACAATATTAGCGCCAAAATAGAAGTCGTTATTGATAAAGAGTTGTCTAAGCTAAGTCTAGCCGATAGTTCGAATACCCCTCCAGTGCGTGAAAGGCATTTTGTATGTGCCATATGTGGGGGTACCAACCATGATACATCTTATTGTGGTGGTTTGCACTCTGAGCACGTAGCTGCAGTTGACTATGGAGGGTATAACCCAGAACCGCAGGTGATGAACTATGACGGTTTTGGGTATAACCCTGATCATGTGGCAGCCCTTAACTATAGTGGACAGGGCCAAGGAGTAGGGTATGGACAACAAACTTTCCCAAACAACCAACAGTACAAACCTCCCTTTAACTCCAACCAAAACCAGGGAAACTTCCACCCAGGATACAACATAAATGGTCAAGGTGGATTTAATAACCAAGGTTTCCAGGGGAACCAGGCTAATAGGAATGTACCTAGGGCCAATGTGTATAGACCCCAAGGGTTTCACCAAGGACCTAGAAATGGTTCAAACCTACCTTTTCCCCCTAGTCAGCCTCATCATGTGGCTCCTCAACCACAACATGGTCATGCTTCAACCAATGACCATTTAGCCTCCCAAGTAACAACTCTTGCTTAGCAGAACCAGAGTCTGACGCAAATTAATCAGACTCTCATCTAACAAATGCAGCAACTTCAAGCTCAGCAAAAGTTGTTTGAAACTTAACTGGCTAAAATGGCTAATCCTCCTGCACCACCGCTATTCTCATCTCACCCTCAACCTAACCCCTCTATACAGCCTCCACCTCAGTACCCAAACCCAAACCAGCACACTGCTAAGGCTATCCACTTGAGATCAGGGACTTAGTATAATGGTCCTTCATATCCGGTTGATACACCTTTGGTGCGGGTGAGTGATGAGACGAGAGTGCACAAAGATGAAAAAGAGGAGGAACATGGTAACATGCCAGAGGTTGAGGATGAAAGAGGTAGGGAGGACGTCAATGCTAAGGCAGGGAGTGAGAAGCCAGTAGAGAGTGAGGAAGAGAGGAGGAAGAAAGCTAAGGAGAGAAAGAGGTTAGAACGGTTATATGCACCACCGCTTCCTTTTCCCTAAAGGAAAGTTGAGAAGCAACTTGATGATAAGTTCAAGAAGTTTCTTGAACATCTTCAGAAGATGGATATGAAAATCCCATTCCTCGATGCTATGGCACAAATGCCAAAGTATGCTAAATTCTTGAAAGACTTACTGTCCAACCAGAAAAAGCTTGAGGAAGAGGTAATCAGTCTCCCCCATCAAGTTAGCTCTATACTACAAGGGAAAATGCCTATGAAGGAGCGAGATCCCGGTCCTTATAACCTCCCTGTAAAGTTGGGAAACCTTGATCCTTAAGGAGCGCTCGCCAATTTAGGGGCTTCGATCAGTCTTATGCCTCTATCGATCGCCAAAAAGCTCCCCTTTGACCTCCGACCTTCAAGGAAAACAATCCAATTGGCTGATAGGAGCATTAAAGTGCCATGTGGAGAGCTTGATGACATACCTATACAAGTAGGAGAACTAGTGGTCCCTTGTGATTTTATAGTAATAAAAATGGAAAAGGACCCTTATACTCCACTTATCTTGGGAAGAATCGTTCTGAAAACGCTTCGGGCAGTTATTAATTGCCATGATGATACCATAACGGTAGAAGTTTCCCAGGTAAAGGTAGTTTTCAAAATCTCTCCCCTTTTAAAGAAGCCTATGTTGAGCAGGTCTATCACCTTGAAGAAGGTCATAGGGAGAGTGAGGATTGTTATGGGAATAAGGAAGTAGAGGTTGGGTGTCAAATGAATGATGAGGATACCCCTACTATAAATGAGCTGTTGGAAGGCGGATTAGATACGGCCTAGGATTCTGAAAAAGAAGCAGAGTATGAGCACCTTTGCGAGGTAGAGGAAAGTATTACGCACAAAGGGGAAAGTCCTAAGCCTTTCCCCAAAGTGACTTTGAAACCTCTACCTCCTAGCTTAAAATATGCCTATCTCGATGAAGATGAAGGAAGCCCTGTCATAGTGAATTCCGAGCTTGATGACATTTCTTTGGAAAAACTACTTGTTTTATTAAGGAAATATCGAGATGTCATCGGGTATTCACTAGGTGATTTTAAAGGGATTAGTCCATCCCTTGTTATGCACTGGATTCATCTTGACGATGAACAATTTTTCTCCGCTGAGCCTCAAAGATGGCTGAATCCCAACATGAAAGAGGTAGTTAAGGATGAAATCCTCAAACTTCTCAAGGCCGGCATCATCTACTCAATTTCAGATAGTAGATGGGTTAGCCCAGTTCATGTTGTTCATAAAAAGGGAGGAATAACCATCGTCGAGAATGACAGAGGAGAGATGTTCCCCACAGGAGCCACCACAGGATGGCGAGTTTGCATTGACTATCGTAAACTCAATAGGGCTACCAGAAAGGATCACTTTCCCTTACCCTTCATCGATGAGATGCTTGAAAGACTGGCCAGGCACAGGTACTATTGTTTTCTAGATGGTTACTCGGGTTTCTTTCAAATCCTAATCCACCCCGAGGACCAACAGAAAACAACTTTCACCTGTCCTTTTGGGACTTTTGCCTACAGGAGAATGCCCATCGGTTTATGCAATGCTCCATCTACATTCCAGAGGTGCATGTCGGCTATATTTGTTGATATGTTAAAGGACTTCATAGAAGTATTCATGGATGATTTTTCTATTGGAGGGTCCTCTCTTGACACTTGCTTGACACATCTTGAGAAAGTACTATTAAGGTGTCAAGAAACGAATCTTGTACTAAATTGGGAGAGATGTCACTTTTTAGTTCAAGAGGGCATCGTCCTAGGCCATAAAGTGTCTTCCAAAGACATAGAGGTAGATCCTGCCAAAATTGATGTGATAAGGAATCTTCCTGTACATACCTCAGTTACAGGAGTACGATTCTTTCTTGGACACGCAGGATTCTATAGGCGTCTCATCCTAGGATTTTTTACTCTAGCAAAACCCTTGAATGAACTTCTTCAGAAAGATGTCGAATTTCACTTTGATGAGAGATGCCTGAATGCCTTTAACAAGCTAAAAGATGCTCTAATTTCTGCGCCCATCGTGCAAGCTCCGGATTGGAGTTTGCCATTTGAATTGATGTGCGATGCTAGTGATATTTCTGTTGGTGCTGTCCTTGGGAATAAAAAGGAGGGAAAGCACCATGTTATATGTTATATCAATAAAACACTGGACCTGCACAACATAACTACACTACAACTGAAAAAGAAATGCTGGCAGTAGTCTATGCTTTTGAGAGACTGCGCCAATATCTTATCTGTTCAAAAGTTGTAGTGTTCAATGATCACTCGGCTCTGAAGTTTTTAATGACAAAGAGAGATGCAAAGCCGAGGTTGATCCGTTGGGTGCTCCTATTATAGGAGTTTGACTTTGAGTTAAGAGATAGGAAAGGTAGCGAAAATGTGGTAGCTGACTATTTGTCTAGGCTACCCGAGCTTAATAATGACGCCTTACCTATCCAAGATGAAATGGTCGAAGAAACCCTAATGACAGCAATAGTAGTTGGAAAAGCCCCTTGGTTCGCGGATATTGCAAATTATTTAGCTTGTGGAGAACTTCCAGAGTTCGAATCAAGGGCTATGAAAAAGGCTTTCTTTAGTAAAGTCGGGAATTTCTTTTGGGATGATCCCTATTTATTTCATGCCAGCGCAGACGGCATAATCCGCCGCTGCGTCACTGAAGAGGAAGTCCCCAAAATCCTAACTCACTGTCATTCATACGCGTGTGGCGGTCACCATGGTATAATGAACACTGCTGCTAAGGTTGCCACCGCAGGTTTCTATTGGCCAACGTTACACAAGGATGTTGAAACTTTTGTGAAAAGCTATGAGAGGTGCCAAAAAGTTGGCAACATCTCAATGTGAAATGAGATGCCTCAAAACTACATCCTTGAGTGTGAAGTGTTTGACTATTGGGGAATTGACTTTATGGGCCCATTTATTTCATCTCATGGGAACCAATATATTTTAGTAGGAATTGATTATGTGTCTAAATGGGTGGAAGCCATCGCCTCACCTATGAACGATCACAAAGTGGTTATTAAGATTTTTAAAAGCATAATCTTTCCTCGATTCAGTGTTCCCAAAATAGTCATAAGTGATGGGGGATCGCACTTTGCTAAGCACGAACTAAATAAATTATTGAAAAATTATGGAGTCGTGCACAAAGTCGGTTCACCCTACCATCCCCAAACACAAGGACAGGTGGAAGTAGCTAATCGGGAAATTAAGAGAATTCTTGAGAAGGTGGTAAACCCAAACAGGAAAGATTGGTCTCTAAAGTTAGATGACGCTCTTTGGGCCCACCGGACGTGTTACAAAACCCCTATCGGCACCACCCCGTTCTAGCTTTTATATGGGAAATCCTGTCACCTACCGGTGGAAATGGAAAGCAAGTCTTGGTGGGCGATCCAAACTCTAAATTTGGACCCTACCTTATTCTGCGAGAAGCGAGCCGCCCAATTACGAGAATTGGAAGAACTACGGCTCGACGCATTCCATAACATACACATCTACAAGGAACATACTAAGAGTTGGCATGACCAACGTATCATCCAACGAGAATTCCTTGTAGGAGATAAAGTGCTGCTCTTTAATTCAAGAGCTAAGTTATTCCCCGAAAAATTAAAATCACGGTGGTCTGGGCCATTCGAGATTTTACAAGTTTTTCCATATGGAATGGTAGAGCTGAAAGACCATCTTGGAGGAAGTTTCGTTGTTAATGGACATGAGTTAAAACTCTTCCATGAGAGCAGCCTTCACAATGTCAACACCATTGAGCTCATAAGGTTAGATGATGTCAAAGTCAAATGATTGGTATAATCATTGGCGCTTATCGAGTATTGAATCATCGTTCTTTAGTGTTTTGTTATGTTTTAAATGCTTAGTTTCACTTTTGTCCTTGTTTAATTACCCGAGCCACGTCGAGCTAAACGACGTTAAACAAAGCACTTACGGGAGGTAACCCGGTTTATTTGGATTTTCATCAAACTTACTCATAGTACATTGATTGATTTTGAGAAGGCACGAGTGATTTGATCTAAGAAAGTGCGAAATCGCTGTCCATTCGACCGAATGATAGGTCCATTCGGTCGAATGTGCATTGAACAGGAGCTAAATCCAAGTTTGGCCAAGTCCCTAATAGTGCCGAATGAAGGATCAATTCGGCCGAATAAATCTAATTCGACCGAATGTAGTGCTCCATTCGGTCGAATAGATCTACTAAGGAAATTTACGAGGCTGCTAGTAACCCCGAATGAACCTAACATTCGGGCGAATATAGTTACATTCGACCGAATATCTGTTGGATTCGGTCGAATGCGAGCGACGAATTCTTCGTAACTCCACTCCATTCGACTGAACAGGTTATACATTCGGTCGAATGGGGCCCCATTCAACAGAATGTAAGATTCATTCGACCGAATGGAAGCCAGTTCTTTAAATACTGCCTCATTCCACGTAAATTCGCACAGAAATTTATTTGCTCCTCTAACTGGGCCGATTTCCCCCACACTCTTGCTCTTTCTCAAATTCCTCTACTCCCTTCCAAATCATCCTCAATTACCATGGGTCCAAGGAGAACCTTAAGGAACCCCTTCAAGAGGTCCAAAAAGCATGGAGAAGGTTCCTCTTTGGGTGCGGCTCAGGAAGCTCAACAAACCGGTTCTCAACAACCGGAAGGCTCACAAAGACTTCCCGGCCAGGAACTATGGTTCGATGAGGACCATCCATCGGTAATTTTCGTATCTTTAGAGCAATTTGAACGTTTCCAAAGGCTTAAGGTACGAAAAATCAACTCCACTCGTTATTTAGACCTTTCAATTTTGCAACGAATAGGTATATACGAACAATTTGTTGCACTACTAACTGCATGTGGGTTAGAGAACTGGATAAACATGAGGCACCCGACTCATAAGCTCTTAACTTATGAGTTTCTTAGTTCCCTAACCCCGTGTCAACGGGATGGTAGGCTGCATTTGTCTTTTAGGCTAAGGAATGCAACCTATTTTCTTGATTATGCTGCATTTTGTGTCGTATTTGGGTTCCATAACGAGCCTATTCCGGATAAACAACCGAACAACTCTTGGGTTTCCGAGCTATGGCCTAAAATAGCTGGCCGGCTTGTTTATCCAAATAGGAACATATATGCTTCTGATGTACAACACCCGGATTTTGATAACCAGTCTTTTAGGTCGTTTAACTAAAAGAATAGTTATGCAAACTAAATTTATAAAATCCCTAATACTACTACAACTAGTGTAGTGGTAAGTCGGGGATCGAACCACAAGGACAAGGGGCGATAGCTTTTAGACTTGGTGCAAAGGGGTTATATGGGGGTTTGACAGAATTATACTAATAGCAGAAAAGTAAAGCAAGAACTAAAACAATAATATGCTATGGAAGGAAAAACGAGGATAGATCAGTTCCACCCTAGCAAGGACAATCGAACTATCCATACGCTAAATTAGGAGAAATCAGTCAACAATGAATCATGACACTCAAGATGACGAGAGGAAGTTTGTGACCCTATAAATCACACGAACAACCTATAATTGCCCTATGTCTCCAAAGGAGTGGCAGGACAAGATTCGCATCGAATATCAATCAATCAACCATTAACAATCTCAAATCCTAACTCTATGCATGAAGAACGAGCCAACCTAGGGTTTCACCAATCAAACCCCTAAGAAAACTACTCACACATAGTAATAAAAGACATGATTGAAAGCATGAATAGACTGAATGGAAATGAACAAGAGAACGAAAACTAAAAACTATAACCGAACCGACAACTACTCTATCAAAACTGTAAACGAAACAACGATAATATCTAGAGGAATGAAATTAAGAAAAACAATACTTGAAAGCATTAAAAGAACTAAAATAGAAAAGAAACAATACCTTGCATAAATGAAAATGCTTGAATGAAAGAGAAATCGAATCCGAAATAAAAATCTTGAAAACGAGAACAACGAAAGCTATAAATCTAAACTAATGCATGAAAGAAATGAAAAGCTTTAAAGTGATGTTCTAGGTTGAGGCACAAAAGCTCTCAAAGTAGGCATAAAGGTTATGTATAGAGAAAGAGGGTATTTATACCCTAGGGACAAAAGGAGTAAAACCTTAGGAAAAACCCTCGAGCGCCGACTAAAGAAAGAACCAAAATCTGCGGGAAAGAAGGCCATTCGGCCGAATGAAGGGAAGATTCGGCCGAATGGGTATGCTATTCGCCTATATCAGAATCTTGGCATTTTTGCACCCTGTCTACCATTCGGCCGAATGAGTGGAACCATTCGGCAGAATGGGTCTTGAATCGGCCGAATGAGTGTTCATTCGGCTATTCCCGAGAGCTTGATTTATGTGCTTGAATTCCTGTCCACCATTCGACCGAATGGATGTCAGATTCGATCGAATCTGAACCTAAACCTTCCTGAACAGTTCCTTTGAAGTGTCTAGTGGCTTCTAGAGTTTATGGGATCTTCGAGGGTGACTTGGAACGCATGCCCAAGCTATGATACGCGCATCCAAACTCTTGATAGAAGTGTCAAAGCCTCGAACACGTCTCATTTTATGTCGAAATCATCGAGATCACCTGAAATGACCTAAAAGCAGCTTGAGGACAAGATCAAGGTAAAATTGAATGTAATGTGCATAAAACCAATATAAAAGCACGAGACTTGACACTAAAATGAGGTTGTAAACTTTCTCTAAAATGAGCACATCAGTTTTGCGCATGTTCTTTAAATTTTCTAGGGAGACTTTGTTCCCTTCCCCTAGCCCTCTCCTAGTACGAACACACGAGGTGCACATCTTGCACCGTTATCTTGCACCACACAACGACACTGCACTAAGCCTGCCAATGACGCTGTGGAAGTTTCTAAACAACACAGCCACCCTGAATGCTACTACTGACTTATGTTTAGGGGGACACGTATTCCGCATTGCTGAATTCTTGAACGTCATGAATCCTGTGGAATTCAGCGAACGATATGCCAGTTCCACTACCTTTCACGAGAAATGTCTCGTACGGGCTGGCTTCATTTTTGTGGAGCCCATGCGATGGCGGTACTTGAAAGACCGCACCATCCCACTTCCTTGCCCTCATTTACCTCCCCTGGTCCAGTTTGGGGCCTCGTATCTCTTAGAAGGTGATGTGCCGAGATACGCTGTCGATCCCCTACTTGTACCACCTCCCCGCCCTCACACCCTCTCTATGCGTGATAAACCTAGGTCCTCCACCTCGGTCTTACCGGACCATGACGATTCAGACGATGAGTCTGAATCCGATATTATGTCCTCCCTAGGACGCATAGAGAGAAGGTGATATGATAGAGGATGCCAAATTCGAAGGATTGGTTGAAGCTTTAAAGAAGAATGCTACCATGGGAGAGTTGTTGGCTTATGGAGACACGAATCTTCTAGCCATCAAAGGGGAACATTTGCATGTGCATGATAACATGCAAATGTAAATGAGGATTGGTGGACATAGGGAATAAGTTGGTTTTGCCTATGAGTTTTCTCCCATTTCATTTGATAGGGTTTTTCTCATTTTAGGCATAGGTGTGTTTTGAACTTTCCATTTTCAGATTTTATGATTTTATAATGTGTGGAAGCCATGGAGGTGATGATTGATGGAAGGCCTTGATCAAAAGCTAAAATCTTGGAGTAATTTTCGAAGATTGAAAATTTTGACCAAGGAGGAAAATTTTAAGACAAGGGGAGGTGCTTGTTACATTGATATGTGCTTATTACATCTTATCGGTGCTTTATTACGACTTAAGTGACATGGCAAGTGACATGGCATGGGTATGGACGTGGCTACACACATGGCATTGGATATTTAGTGTTTTACTTTAAATAAAATAGGATTAGAGTAGTTAAATTGTAATATTATCTTTTTAGGTAGGATAAGATTCTAATTAAGATAAGATAGTGTTAGAGTTTTAGTAGGATTATGTAATAAATAGGTGGCATTATCCTATTGGTTATTAGGAGTCCTTTTAGAAGTAGGAGGCCTAGTCATAATATGATTGAAACTCTCAAGCTATGGGTATAAATAGATGTGCACCCAAGCTTGGAAAAATCAGATTTGGAGATTCTTTTCTATATATTCTTCAATAAACTTAGAGAGTTTGTTGTTTTTCTTTGTGTGTAACAAAGAGTTGTGAATTGGTGCTTAAAGCTTTAGATTCACGTGAGGAAGTGTAGGAATTGAGGGTGCTTTGCTTTAATCAATTCTTAAACTTTTGCCCTAGATTTTAAACCTTTGGTGCGTAGCTTTAGAGGGTTTTCTATCTAGTTCTATCCCTTTTGTGTGGATTAAGGTTTCAATACCTAGATTCACATCAGAAGGCTTGACCAGGTCCTCACCACCCAAGCCCACCACACCGCCCGGCTCGAACACCTCGAACAAAACTTCGAGCGGGCGAACTAGCCATGGTATGATATGGCCTATCGCTCCCACATGGTCGGCGAAAGCATGGCCACCCCTTCCTGGTACCCTCGCCATGACAACTATAACGAGATATCACTAAGTCATAGGTTTGACCAGTTGCGGGTGGGTAGGTGTAGGTTTAATAACTTCACCCCGCCGGCTCCTAGAAGAGCCTCGGATGACTATGGGATGGACTACACGGGTGGGGAGGAGGAGTTTAATGAGGAGGATGACTAGGGGGATGATGAGGAATTTATAGGGGATGAGTAGTGGTGGACCTAACGACCTCCCTTAGCGCCGAGGACGGCTTCATCCTAGCTTGGGGGGGGAGGGGGGGGGTATCCATAGTCCACTACTCATTCTTTCGCGTGTCCTTTGGCCCTAGCTGTCAGTTTAGTGTTGTGTAGTGTTGTGTTGCTTCGTGTTTTGTGTCTATTTCTAGGTGTTATTTTGTGCTTTGCGCTTTGCTTTTTGGTGTTGTTTTCAGGTATATATATAAGAAGTTCCACATGCCGCTGCACCTAGTACTGGTATGATTTCTTACGCAAAAATCCAAATTTATGTATTTAGTTATTTTTATATTTGTTTTTACCCTTCTTTGCATCTTATGCCCCCTTCTTTTGTCCATCACAAGCACGCAAGCCTCTGTTATGCACTTTACATTGACTTTATGCAAACTCATATTCCCCTAGCCTTGTGCCTGTTTTGGGTACGAGTTTATCAACTGTTTTTCACTTAGCTTGGGGGATCTGAGATTGCTTGGTATGTGGTTTGGATGACTACCTATTGAGGCGCATTTTGACTAACCTAGTAAGGATTAAGCCTTTAGGACTTTATTATGAGTCCTATATTGATGAGTGTTAGTCAGGGAATCTTAAGAATTGTGTCTGTTCTCCTCCAGCATAGTCTACTTTTCTAAGGGTTAGGGATGATAACACGTTTGTAGTTAAAGCTACATAGCCAAAGTGCCTACCATGAAAATCAATTTACTCTAGGTTGAGCCAAATTTGTGCCTTTGCCTTCTTTTTTTTGTAGCCACGCTATCTAACTCCACATGAACCAAATGTTCCCTCTTTTTACCTAGAGGATAGTTATGTGATCATAGTGAAGTTGATATTTGTAGCATTTTAATATAGGATTTTAGTTTCAGGAAATGATCATTAGATGATTTGACTACGTACACTAGTCTTAGTGCATTTTAAAGAAGTATGCACATAGAAAGTTCAGAAAAAGCTTGAAAAGCACAAAGAAAAAAAGGGGAAAAAGAAGGAAAAAAAAAGAAAAAAAAAAGAAGAGAAAAAGAAAAAGAAAATAAACAAAATGAAATTAGAGAAAAAAAGTTGAGAATAAAGTTGACATAGTGTATTAGAGTCTATTATTGGGAATTTTGGGATTGACATGGTTGTCAGAAGGCATAATCTTCCTTGGTTTTATTCCCTTGGATCATTTACTATCCTCTATTTCAACTCCATATTCCCAAATTCTACCACACCTCGATTCGAACCTACAGTACAACCCTTTCCAAACCTGTTCGACTTAACCTGATTAGTAGGATCAGTGCTGGAGAGCAGATAAGACACAATTTATGGGATTTCTCCCTGCTTAGGTGTTTAATTCCCGACTCATCTTCAGTCGGATGATTTCGAGTGAAACACATACCCTATAAACACATGAGTATAATGGAAATTTCCCACACCTCGTGGGAAATAACCTTGGGAGCATAGACTTGCAACCTCATTAGGTAGTAGGCGGAATGAATTATGATGTGGCTTGCTTGGCGATCCCGAGTAGGTGTAAAAAGTTGATTATGCTCTTTAAATCCCATTGTACTTGCACACCCATGGCTAGGGAAGAGTTTCGCATGTGCACGGCTTGCATTGACTTAATTTTCACTCCCCATGTTTTTCATTTGTCTCTTCATTCATTTCTTCATTCATATTGCCTTAAGCTATCACTTCACCTTCCTATTTCGTTTGCTAGGGACTAGCAACGGTTTAGCTTGGGGGAAGTTGATGTGCTCATTTTAGAGCACATTTATTACCTCATTTTAGTGTCAAGTCTCGTAGTTTTGTATTGGTTTTATGCATATTATGCTTGATTTTGCCTTGATCTTATTTTCGAGTTATCTTAAGTTCATTTGAGGCACTTTTGATGATTTCAAGGTGAAAGGCAATGCATTCGAGCCTTTGTCACACGTATCTTAGCTTGGGCAAGTGCTTGAAGTCACTCATGAAGATTCTATGGAGTTCAGGAAAGAGGGAAGTGAAAGAGAGGAAGGAATGGTCTCAGATTCGACCAAATCTGAGAGACATTCGACCGAATGGTTGCAGATTCGACCGAATTTGAGACACATTCGGTCGAATGGATGACTGTCTTCATAGATCTTGAGCCTTGCCACTGGAAAATCCGAATGGAACTCATTCGGGCGAATGAGCTTTCATTCGGCCGAATTAAGCTATACATTCGGGCGAATGCTTGACAGGGATCGATTCTTCGAAGCCTCTAGAATGGGCGAATAGAAGACCAGTCGGGCGAATGGGATCATATTCGGCCGAATGAGACATATATTCGGGTGAATGACAGTGTTTTCCTCCGGATCAACTACTTCTTTTTAGGGCCGGCTCCTATGCATTTTAGGGTTTTCGTAGGTTTTTCTTATTTTGTTATAAATACCCCTTCCTCTGATGAGAGGAGGGGAGAGCTAGGTTTTATACTTTTATGCAATTTTAGATTTCTTAGCCTCCAAATTCTTTTAGTTTTAGCTTTTGGTTTTCAGTTTTTCTTCAACGCTTTGTAGTTTGAATTCTTTTCGCGGATATCAAATTGAAGCTTTTGTAAGTTTAATTCCTTCCTTTAATCTTAATTCATTACTTTATTTCATTGCATGCTTAGTTCTAAGTTTATCGTTTATTCGTATAATTTCTGATTTTGTTTTCATTCTCGTAAATTCCTCCCATGTTCGTATCTTTTAATATCTTTATGTCTTTAAGCATGAATATGAGTGAGTAATTCCTTTAGGGGTTTTGATTGGTGAAGCCCTAGGAAAGCTACGATCTTTATTGCTTAAGGTTGTAGAAACGATGTTAATAAGTAGTTTCGGATTCCGATGCGAATCTTGTCCTGCCACTCCTTTGGAGACATAGGGCGATTATAGGTTGTTCGTGTGATTTATAGGGTCACAAACTTCCTCTCGTATTCTTGGATGTCCATGCTAGTTATTATCAGATTTTCTGTAATCTATCATGTTCGGTTTTGAAAAGCTTCATTCCTAGGGTGAATCCAATCTTGTCCCCGTTTTTCTCTACTTGCTTTACTTCGTGATTTATCGTCATCTATTTTCTGCTTATTAGTTTTAATTGAATTTCCAACTCCAACTAGTCCGGTTGTGTTAAAAGTTGAAGTCTTGATATACCTTGTCTTCGTGGTTCGACCCCCTACTCCACTATACACGTATAGTTTGTAGGTTGGAATAAATATTGTTTGCATAAGTCGTCTTTTAGTTAACGACCTAAAATACCGGTTATCACCGAGTTTGACTCATATCGATGTATTTCAAGTGTTTATAACATGGTCAAGGGTAAATACGTTTTATTATACCCAAAATTGATCCTATTTGTCCTATATTAACTCATATCGTCCGATTCCAAGTGTTTATGTCATTTAATACACAAAACCTCTCCCGTTTGATAGAGTTTGACTTAAATTGATGTATCTCAGGTGTTTATGACATGTTTAAGGGTAAATACGTCATTTTCTACCCAAAATTCATCCTATTTGTCCTATATTAACTCATATCATCTAATTTGAAGTGTTTAGTCATTTAATACACAAAACCTTTCCCGTTTGACCAATTTGGACTCAAATTGATGTATTTCAAGTGGTTATGACATGTTTAAGAGTAAATACGTCATTTTCTACCAAAAATTGATCCAATTTGACCAATATTCACTCATATCGTCGGATTCGAAGAGTTTTGTTCATTGAATACACAAAATCTCTCCCATTTACTCGAGTGTGACACAAATTGATGTATTTCAAGTGTTTATGACATGTTCAAGGGTAAATAAGTCATTTTCTACCCAAAATGATCCTATTTGACCTATATTGACTCATATCATCCGATTCGAAGTGCTTAGGGAATTTAATACACAAACCTTCCCCCGTTTGACCGAGTTTGACTCAAATTGATGTATTTCAAGAGTTTACGACATGGTCAAGGGTAAATACGTCATTTTCTACTCAAAATTGATCCTATTTGACCTATTTTCACTCATATAGTCTAATTTGAAGTGGTTAGGTCATTTAATACACAAAACCTTTCCCAATTGATGAAGTTTGACTCAAATCTATGTATTTCAAGTGGTTAAGACATGTTTAAGGGTAAATACGTCATTTTCTACCCAAAATTGATCCTGTTTGACCTATATTGACTCATATCGTTCGATTCGATTAGTTTATGTCATTGAATATACAAAACCACTCCTGTTTAACTAAGTTTGGCTCAAATTGATGTATTTCAAGTGTTTATGACATTATTAAGGGTAAATACGTCGTTTTCAACTCAAAACTGATCCCATTTTACCTATATTTACTTATATCGTCTGATTCAAAGTGTTTAAGTTATTTTATACCTAGAACCTCTTCCATTTGAGCGAGTTTCGATTAAATTGTCTTATTTCAAGTGTTTATGATATGTTCAAGGTTAAATATGTCATTTTCTACCCAAAATTGATCCTATTTAACCTATATTGACTCATAACGTCTGATTCGAAGTGTTTATGTCATTTAATACCCATAACCTCTAATATTTCAGTAAGTTTGACTCAAATAGATGTTTTTCAAGTGTTTGTAACATGTTTAAGTGTAAAGACGTTATTTTCTTCCCAAAATTGATCTTATTTGACCTATTTTGACTCATATCGTCTAATTCAAACTGTTCAGGTCATTTAATAAACAAAATGTCTCTTGTTTTACCAAGTTTGACTCATATCGATTTTTTTCAAGTGTTTATGACATGTTCAAGGGTAAATACGTCATTTTCTACCCAAAATTGATCCTATTTGTCCTATATTAACTCATATCATCTAATTTGAAGTGTTTAGGTCATTTAATACACAAAACTTTTCCCGTTTGACCGAGTTTGACACAAATCTTTGTATTTCAAGTGGTTAAGACATGTTTAAGGGTAAATACACCATTTTCTACCAAAAATTGATCCTTTTTTACCTATATTGACTTATATCGTCCGATTCGATGAGTTTAGGTCATTGAAAACACAAAACCTCTCCCGTATAACCGAGTTTGGCTCAAATCGATGTATTTCAAGTGCTTATGACATATTTAAGGGTAAATACGTCATTTTCAACTCAAAACTGATCCCATTTGATGTATATTTACTCATATCGCCCGATTCGAAGTGTTTAAGTCATTTTATACCTAGAACCTCTCCAATTTGACCGAGTTTCACTCAAATCGATGTATTTCAAGTTTTTATGACATATTTAAGGGTAAATACGTCATTTTCTACCCAAAATTGATCCTATTTCATCTATATTGACTTATATCGTCTGATTTGAAGTGTTAAGATCATTTAAAACACAAAACCTCTCCCGTTTGATCGAGTTTGCCTCAAATCGTAGTATTTCAAGGGTTTTTGACATGTTTAAGGGTAATACGTCATTTTCTACACAAAACTGATCCTATTTTATACGAAGAACTTCTCGTATTTGACCGAGTTTGACTCAAATCAATGTATTTTAAGTATTTACAACCTGTTTAAGGGTAAATACGTAATTTTCTACCCAAATTTGATCCTATTTGACCTCTATTAACTCATATCGTCCGATTCAAAGTGTTTAAGTCATTTTATACCTAGACCCCAGCCCGTTTGACCGAGTTTGACTAAAATCGATGTATTTAAAGTGTTTATGACATGTTCAAGGGTAAATACGTCGTTTTCTACCCAAAATTGGTCCTATTTGACCTATATTGACTCATATCGTTTGATTCGAAGTGTTTAGGTCATTTAATACGCAAAACCTTTCCCGTTTGACCGAGTTTGCCTCAAATCGTAGTATTTCAAGGGTTTTTGACATGTTTAAGGGTAAATACGTCATTTTCTACCCAAAACTGATCCTATTTTATACGAAGAACTTCTCGTATTTGACCGAGTTTGACTCAAATCAATGTATTTTAAGTATTTACAACATGTTTAAGGGTAAATACGTAATTTTCTACCCAAAACTGATCCTATTGGACCTCTATTCACTCCTATTGTCCGATTCAAAGTGTTCATGTCCTTTTATACCTAGACCTCCTCCCGTTTGACTGAGTTTGACTCAAATCGATTTATTTAAAGTGTTTATGAAATGTTTAAGGGTAAATACGTCATTTTCTGCTCAAAACTGATCCCATTTGACCTATATTACCTCACATCATCTGATTCAAAGTGTTTAAGTCATTTTATACATAGAACCTCTCCCATTAACGAGTTTTACTCAAATCGATGTATTTCAAGTGCTTATGACATGTTCAAGGCAAAATACGTCATTTTCTACCCAGAATTGGTCCTATTTGACCTATATTGACTCATTTCGTCTGGTTCAAAGTGTCTATGTCATTTAATTTAATACAAAAAACCTCTCCTGTTTGATTGATTTTGACTCAAATCGTTGTATATCAAGAGTGTATGACATGTTTAAGGGTAAACACGTCATTTTATACCCAAAACTTATCCTATTTGACGTATAATGACTCATATCGACCGATTTCAATGGTAAAAGTCATTTTATACCAAGAACCTCTCCCATTTGACCAAGTTTGACTCAAATCGATGTATTTGACCAAGGGTAAATACGTCATTTTCCACCCAAAACTGATCCCATTTGACCTATATTTACTCATATCATCCGATTCGAAGTGTTTAAGTCATTTTATACCTAGAACATCTCCCATTTGACCGAGTTCCACTCAAATCGATTTCTCAAGTGTTTATGACATGTTCAAGGGTAAGTACGTTATTTTCTAACCAAAATTGATCCTATTTGACCTATTTTAACTCATATTGTCTAATTCAAAAAGATTAGGTCATTTAATAAACAATACCTCTCCCGTTTGACCGAGTTTGACTCATATCGATGTATTTCAAGTGTTTATGACATGTTCAAGGGTAAATACGTCATTTTCTACCCAAAATTGATTATATTTGTCTTATTAAACTCATATCATCTAATTTTAAAAGTATAGGTCATTTAATTCACAAAAACTTTCCCGTTTGACCAATTTGGAATCAAATTGGTGTATTTCAAGTGGTTATAACATGTTTAAGAGTAAATACGTCATTTTCTACCGAAAATTGATCCAATTTGACCAATATTAACTCATATCGTCGGATTCGAACAGTTTAGGTCATTGAATACACAAAATCTCTCCCGTTTACTCGAGTGTGACACAAATCGATGTATTTCAAGTGTTTATGACATATTCAAGGGTAAATAAGTCATTTTTTACCCAAAATTGATCCTATTTGACTTATATTGACTCATATCATCCGATTCGAAGTGCTTAGGTCATTTAATACACAAAACTTCCCCCGTTTGACCGAGTTTGACTCAAATTGATGTATTTCAAGAGTTTAAGACATGGTCAAGGGTAAATACGTCATTTTCTACCCAAAATTGATCCTATTTGACCTATTTTCACTCATATTGTCTAATTTAAAGTGGTTAGGTCATTTAATACACAAAAGATTTCCCAATTGATCAAGTTTTCCTCAAATCTATGTATTTCAAGTGGTTAAGACATGTTTAAGGGTAAATACGTCATTTTCTACCCAAAATTGATCCTCTTTGACCTATATTAACTCATATCGTCCGATTCGATGAGTTTAGGTCATTGAATACACAAAACCACTCTCGTTTAACTAAGTTTGGCTCAAATCGATGTATTTCAAGTGTTTATGACATAATTAAGGGTAAATACGTCATTTTCAACTCAAAACTGATCCCATTTAACCTACATTTACTTATATAGTCTGATTCAAAGTGTTTAAGTTATTTTAGACCTAGAACCTCTCCCATTTGACCGAGTTTCGATTAAATTGACTTATTTCAAGTGTTTAGACATGTTCAAAGGTAAATAAGTCATTTTCTACCAAAACTTGATCCTATTTGACCTATATTGACTCATAACGTCTAATTCGAAGTGCTTATGTCATTTAATACCCATAACCTCTAATATTTCAGTAAGTTTGACTCAAATTGATGTTTTTCAAGTGTTTGTAACATGTTAAAGGGTAAATATGTTATTTTCTTCCCAAAATTGATCCTATTTGACCTATTTTGACTCATATCGTCTAATTCAAAGTGTTCGGGTCATTTTATAAATTAAATGTCTCTCGTTTGACCAAATTTGACTCATATCGATTTTTTTCAAGTGTTTATGACATGTTCAAGGGTAAATACGTCATCTTCTACCCAAAATTGATCATATTTGACCTATTTTTACTCATATCGTATGATTTGAAGTGTTTAGGTCATTTAAGAAACAATACCTCTCCCGTGTTTCCGAGTTTCACTCATATCGATGTATTTCAAGTGTTTATGACATGGTCAAGGGTAAATACATTTATTCTATCCAAAATTCATCCTATTTGTCCTATATTAACTCATATCGTCCGATTCGAAGTGTTTTGATCATTTAATACACAAAACCTCTCCCGTTTGACTGAGTTTGACTCAAATTGATGTATTTCAAGTGTTTATGACATGTTCAAGGGTAAATACGTCATTTTCTACCCAAAATTGATCCTATTTGTCCTATATTAACTCATATCATCTAATTTGAAGTGTTTAGGTCATTTAATACACAAAACTTTTCCCGTTTGACCGAGTTTGACACAAATCTTTGTATTTCAAGTGGTTACGACATTTTTAAGGGTAAATACACCATTTTCTACCCAAAATTGATCCTTTTTTACCTATATTGACTTATATCGTCCGATTCGAAGAGTTTAGGTCATTGAAAACACAAAACCTCTCCCGTTTAACCGAGTTTCGCCCAAATCGATGTATTTCAAGTGCTTATGACATATTTAAGGGTAAATACGTCATTTTTAACTCAAAAATGATCCCATTTGACCTATATTTACTCATATCGTCCAATTCGAAGTGTTTAAGTCATTTAATACCTAGAACCTCTCCAATTTGGCCGAGTTTCACTCAAATCGATGTATTTCAAGTGTTTATGACATGTTCAAGGGTAAATACGTCATTTTCTACCCAAAATTGATCCTATTTTACCTATATTGACTCATTATCTGATTCGAAGTGTCTAGGTCATTTAATACACAAAACCTCTCCCGTTTAACCAAGTTTGACTCAAATCGTTGTATTTCAAGGGTTTATGACATGTTTAAGGGTAAAGACGTCATTTTCTACCCAAAACAGATACTATTTTATACGGAGAACTTCTCCTATTTGACCGAGTTTGACTCAAATCAATGTATTTCAAGTGTTTGTGACATGTTCATGGGTAAATACATCATTTTCTTCCCAAAATTGATCCTATTTGACCTATTTTGACTCCTATCGTCTAATTCAAAGTGTTCAGGTCATTTAATAAAAAAAATTTCTCTCGTTTGACCAAGTTTAACTCATATCGATTTATTTCAAGTTTTTATGACATGTTCAAGGGTAAATACGTCATCTTCTACCCAAAATTGATCCTATTTGACCTATTTTAACTCATATTGTCTGTTTCAAAGTGTTTAGGTCATTTAATAAACAATACCTTTCCCGTTTGACTAAGTTTGACTCATATCGATGTATTTCAAGTATTTATGACATGGTCAAGGGTAAATACGTTTTATTCTACCCAAAATTGATCCTATTTGTGCTATATTAACTCATATCGTGCGATTCGCAGTGTTTAGATCATTTAATACACAAAACCTCTCCCATTTGACTGAGTTTGACTCAAATTGATGTATTTCAAGTGTTTATGACATGTTCAAGAGTAAATACGTCATTTTCTACCCAAAATAGATCATATTTGTCTTGTATTAACTCATATCATCTAATTTGAAGTGTTTAGCTCATTAAATACACAAAACTTTTTCCGTTTGACCAAGTTTGACTCAAATCGATGTATTTCAAGTGGTTAAGACATGTTTTAGGGTAAATACACCATTTTCTACCCAAAATTGATCCGTTTTGACCTATATTGACTTATATCGTCCGATTCGAAGAGTTTAGGTCATTGAAAACACAAAACCTCTTCCGTTTAACCGAGCTTGGCTCAAACCGATGTATTTCAAGTGCTTATGACATATTTAAGGGTAAATACAACATTTTCTACCCAAAATTTATCCTATTTCACCTATATTGACTCACATCGTCTGATTCGAAGTGTTTAGGTCATTTAATACACAAAACCTCTCCCGTTTGACCGAGTTTGCCTCAAATTGTAGTATTTCAAGGGTTTTTGACATGCTTAAGGGTAAATACGTCATTTTCTATCCAAAACTGATCCTATTTTATACGAGACCCCCTCGCCTTTGATCGAGTTTGACTCAAATCAACGTATTTAAAGTATTTACAACCTGTTTAAGGGTAAATACGTTATTTTCTATCCAAAACTGATTCCATTTGACCTCTATTGCCTCATATCGTCTGATTCAAAGTGTTTAAGTCATTTTATACATCAAACCTCTCCCATTAACGAGTTTGACTCAAATCGATGTATTTCAAGTGCTTATGACATGTTCAAGGGTAAATACGTCATTTTCTACCCAAAATTGGTCCTATTTGACCTATATTGACTCATTTCGTCAGATTTAAAGTGTCTAAGTCATATAATTTAATACAAAAAACCTCTCCCGTTTGACTGAGTTTGACTCAAATCGTTGTATTTCAATAGTGTATGACATGTTTAAGGGTAAACACGTCATTTTATACCCAAAACTTATCCTATTTGACCTATAATGACTTATATCGACCGATTCCAATGGTAAAAGTCATTTTATTCCAAGAACCTCTCCCATTTGACCAAGTTTTACTCAAATCAATGAATTTCAAGGTTTTATGACATTTTCAAGGGTAAATATGTCATTTTCTACCCAAAACTGATCCCATTTGACCTATATTTACTCATATCATCTAATTCGAAGTGTTTAAGTCATTTTATACCTAGAACATCTCCTATTTGATCGAGTTCCACTCAAATCGATTTCTTAAGTATTTATGACATGTTCAAGGGTAAATACGTCATTTTCTAACCAAAATTGATCCTATTTGACCTATATTGACTCATATCGTGTGATTCAAAGTGTTTAAGTCATTTAATAACCATGACCTCTAATATTTCACCAAGTTTGACTCAAATCGATGTATTTCAAGTGTTTGTGACATCTTTAAGGGTAAATACGTAATTTTCTACCCAAATTTAATCCTATATGACCTATTTTGACTCATATCATCTAATTCGAAGTGTTCAGGTCATTTAATAAACAAAACATCTCTTGTTTGACCAAGTTTGACTCATATCGATTTATTTCAAGTGTTTATGACATGTTCAAAGGTAAATACGTCATCTTCTACACAAAATTGATCCTATTTGAGCTATTTAAACTCATATTGTCCGCTTCGAAGTGTTTAGGTCATTTAATAAACTATACCTCTCCCGTTTGACCGAGTTTGACTCATATCGATGTATTTTAAGTGTTTATGACATGGTCAAGGGTAAATACGTTTTACTCTACCCAAAATTGATCCTTTTTGTCCTATATTAACTCATCTCGTCCGATTCATAGTGTTTAGATCATTTAATACACAAAACCTCTCCCGTTTGACTGAGTTTGACTCATATTGATGTATTTCAAGTGTTTATGACATGTTCAAGGGTAAATACGTCATTTTCTACCCAAATTTGATCATATTTGTCTTATATTAACTCATATCCTCAAATTTGAAGTGTATAGGTCATTTAATACACAAAACTTTTCCCGTTTGACCGAGTTTGACTCAAATCGATGTATTTCAAGTTGTTAAGACATGTTTAAGGGTAAATACACCATTTTCTACCCAAAATTGATCCTTTTTGACCTATATTGACTTATATCGTCCAATTCCAAGAGTTTAGATCATTGAAAACACAAAACCTCTCCCGTTTAACCGAGTTCGGCTCAAACCGATGTATTTCAAGTGCTTACGACATATTTAAGGGTAAATACGTCATTTTCAACTCAAAACTGATCCCATTTGACCTATATTTACTCATATCGTCCGATTCGAAGTGTTTAAGTCATTTTATACCTAGAACCTCTCCAATTTGACGGAGTTTCACTCAAATCGATGTATTTCAAGTGTATATGACATGTTCAAGGGTAAAGACGTCATTTTCTACCCAAAATTGATCCTATTTCACCTATATTAACTCATATCGTCTGATTCAAAGTGTTTAGGTCATTTAAAACACAAAACCTCTCCTATTTGACCGAGTTTGCCTCAAATCGTAGTATTTCAAGGGTTTTTGAGATGTTTAAGGGTAAATACGTCATTTTCTACCCAAAACTGATCCTATTTTATACGAAGAACTTCTCGCATTTGACCGAGTTTGACTCAAATCAATGTATTTTAAGTATTTACAACATGTTTAAGGGTAAATAAGTACTTTTCTACCCAAAACTGATCCTATTTGACCTCTATTAACTCATATCGTCCGATTCAAAGTGTTTATGTCATTCTATACCTAGACCCCCTCCTGTTTGACCGAGTTTGACTCAAATCGATGTGTTTAAAGTGTTTATGAAATGTTTAAGGGTAAATACGTTATTTTCTTCTCAAAACTGATCCCATTTGACCTATATTGCCTCATATCGTTTGATTCAAAGTGTTTAAGTCATTTTATACATAAAACCTCTCCCATTAACGAGTTTGACTTAAATCGATGTATTTCAAGTGTTTATGACATGGTTAGGGTAAATACGTTTTATTATACCCAAAATTCATCCTATATTAACTCAAGTCTTCTTATAACAAGAACGTCTCTCGTTTGACCGAGTTTGACTCAAATCGATGTATTTCAAGTGTTTATGACATATTCAAGGGTAAATACGTCATTTTCTACTCAAAATTGATTCCAATTTCCTATATTAACTCATATCGTCCGATTCGAAGTGTTTTGATCATTTAATACACAAAACCTCTCCCGTTTGACTGAGTTTGACTCAAATTGATGTATTTCAAGTGTTTATGACATGTTCAAGGGTAAATACGTCATTTTCTACCCAAAATTGATCCTATTTGTCCTATATTAACTCATATCATCTAATTTGAAGTGTTTAGGTCATTTAATACACAAAACTTTTCCCGTTTGACCGAGTTTGACACAAATCTTTGTATTTCAAGTGGTTACGACATTTTTAAGGGTAAATACACCATTTTCTACCCAAAATTGATCCTTTTTTACCTATATTGACTTATATCGTCCGATTCGAAGAGTTTAGGTCATTGAAAACACAAAACCTCTCCCGTTTAACCGAGTTTCGCCCAAATCGATGTATTTCAAGTGCTTATGACATATTTAAGGGTAAATACGTCATTTTTAACTCAAAAATGATCCCATTTGACCTATATTTACTCATATCGTCCAATTCGAAGTGTTTAAGTCATTTAATACCTAGAACCTCTCCAATTTGGCCGAGTTTCACTCAAATCGATGTATTTCAAGTGTTTATGACATGTTCAAGGGTAAATACGTCATTTTCTACCCAAAATTGATCCTATTTTACCTATATTGACTCATATTATCTGATTCGAAGTGTCTAGGTCATTTAATACACAAAACCTCTCCCGTTTAACCAAGTTTGACTCAAATCGTTGTATTTCAAGGGTTTATGACATGTTTAAGGGTAAAGACGTCATTTTCTACCCAAAACAGATACTATTTTATACGGAGAACTTCTCCTATTTGACCGAGTTTGACTCAAATCAATGTATTTCAAGTGTTTGTGACATGTTCATGGGTAAATACATCATTTTCTTCCCAAAATTGATCCTATTTGACCTATTTTGACTCCTATCGTCTAATTCAAAGTGTTCAGGTCATTTAATAAAAAAAATTTCTCTCGTTTGACCAAGTTTAACTCATATCGATTTATTTCAAGTTTTTATGACATGTTCAAGGGTAAATACGTCATCTTCTACCCAAAATTGATCCTATTTGACCTATTTTAACTCATATTGTCTGTTTCAAAGTGTTTAGGTCATTTAATAAACAATACCTTTCCCGTTTGACTAAGTTTGACTCATATCGATGTATTTCAAGTATTTATGACATGGTCAAGGGTAAATACGTTTTATTCTACCCAAAATTGATCCTATTTGTGCTATATTAACTCATATCGTGCGATTCGCAGTGTTTAGATCATTTAATACACAAAACCTCTCCCATTTGACTGAGTTTGACTCAAATTGATGTATTTCAAGTGTTTATGACATGTTCAAGAGTAAATACGTCATTTTCTACCCAAAATAGATCATATTTGTCTTGTATTAACTCATATCATCTAATTTGAAGTGTTTAGCTCATTAAATACACAAAACTTTTTCCGTTTGACCAAGTTTGACTCAAATCGATGTATTTCAAGTGGTTAAGACATGTTTTAGGGTAAATACACCATTTTCTACCCAAAATTGATCCGTTTTGACCTATATTGACTTATATCGTCCGATTCGAAGAGTTTAGGTCATTGAAAACACAAAACCTCTTCCGTTTAACCGAGCTTGGCTCAAACCGATGTATTTCAAGTGCTTATGACATATTTAAGGGTAAATACAACATTTTCTACCCAAAATTTATCCTATTTCACCTATATTGACTCACATCGTCTGATTCGAAGTGTTTAGGTCATTTAATACACAAAACCTCTCCCGTTTGACCGAGTTTGCCTCAAATTGTAGTATTTCAAGGGTTTTTGACATGCTTAAGGGTAAATACGTCATTTTCTATCCAAAACTGATCCTATTTTATACGAGACCCCCTCGCCTTTGATCGAGTTTGACTCAAATCAACGTATTTAAAGTATTTACAACCTGTTTAAGGGTAAATACGTTATTTTCTATCCAAAACTGATTCCATTTGACCTCTATTGCCTCATATCGTCTGATTCAAAGTGTTTAAGTCATTTTATACATCAAACCTCTCCCATTAACGAGTTTGACTCAAATCGATGTATTTCAAGTGCTTATGACATGTTCAAGGGTAAATACGTCATTTTCTACCCAAAATTGGTCCTATTTGACCTATATTGACTCATTTCGTCAGATTTAAAGTGTCTAAGTCATATAATTTAATACAAAAAACCTCTCCCGTTTGACTGAGTTTGACTCAAATCGTTGTATTTCAATAGTGTATGACATGTTTAAGGGTAAACACGTCATTTTATACCCAAAACTTATCCTATTTGACCTATAATGACTTATATCGACCGATTCCAATGGTAAAAGTCATTTTATTCCAAGAACCTCTCCCATTTGACCAAGTTTTACTCAAATCAATGAATTTCAAGGTTTTATGACATTTTCAAGGGTAAATATGTCATTTTCTACCCAAAACTGATCCCATTTGACCTATATTTACTCATATCATCTAATTCGAAGTGTTTAAGTCATTTTATACCTAGAACATCTCCTATTTGATCGAGTTCCACTCAAATCGATTTCTTAAGTATTTATGACATGTTCAAGGGTAAATACGTCATTTTCTAACCAAAATTGATCCTATTTGACCTATATTGACTCATATCGTGTGATTCAAAGTGTTTAAGTCATTTAATAACCATGACCTCTAATATTTCACCAAGTTTGACTCAAATCGATGTATTTCAAGTGTTTGTGACATCTTTAAGGGTAAATACGTAATTTTCTACCCAAATTTAATCCTATATGACCTATTTTGACTCATATCATCTAATTCGAAGTGTTCAGGTCATTTAATAAACAAAACATCTCTTGTTTGACCAAGTTTGACTCATATCGATTTATTTCAAGTGTTTATGACATGTTCAAAGGTAAATACGTCATCTTCTACACAAAATTGATCCTATTTGAGCTATTTAAACTCATATTGTCCGCTTCGAAGTGTTTAGGTCATTTAATAAACTATACCTCTCCCGTTTGACCGAGTTTGACTCATATCGATGTATTTTAAGTGTTTATGACATGGTCAAGGGTAAATACGTTTTACTCTACCCAAAATTGATCCTTTTTGTCCTATATTAACTCATCTCGTCCGATTCATAGTGTTTAGATCATTTAATACACAAAACCTCTCCCGTTTGACTGAGTTTGACTCATATTGATGTATTTCAAGTGTTTATGACATGTTCAAGGGTAAATACGTCATTTTCTACCCAAATTTGATCATATTTGTCTTATATTAACTCATATCCTCAAATTTGAAGTGTATAGGTCATTTAATACACAAAACTTTTCCCGTTTGACCGAGTTTGACTCAAATCGATGTATTTCAAGTTGTTAAGACATGTTTAAGGGTAAATACACCATTTTCTACCCAAAATTGATCCTTTTTGACCTATATTGACTTATATCGTCCAATTCCAAGAGTTTAGATCATTGAAAACACAAAACCTCTCCCGTTTAACCGAGTTCGGCTCAAACCGATGTATTTCAAGTGCTTACGACATATTTAAGGGTAAATACGTCATTTTCAACTCAAAACTGATCCCATTTGACCTATATTTACTCATATCGTCCGATTCGAAGTGTTTAAGTCATTTTATACCTAGAACCTCTCCAATTTGACGGAGTTTCACTCAAATCGATGTATTTCAAGTGTATATGACATGTTCAAGGGTAAAGACGTCATTTTCTACCCAAAATTGATCCTATTTCACCTATATTAACTCATATCGTCTGATTCAAAGTGTTTAGGTCATTTAAAACACAAAACCTCTCCTATTTGACCGAGTTTGCCTCAAATCGTAGTATTTCAAGGGTTTTTGAGATGTTTAAGGGTAAATACGTCATTTTCTACCCAAAACTGATCCTATTTTATACGAAGAACTTCTCGCATTTGACCGAGTTTGACTCAAATCAATGTATTTTAAGTATTTACAACATGTTTAAGGGTAAATAAGTACTTTTCTACCCAAAACTGATCCTATTTGACCTCTATTAACTCATATCGTCCGATTCAAAGTGTTTATGTCATTCTATACCTAGACCCCCTCCTGTTTGACCGAGTTTGACTCAAATCGATGTGTTTAAAGTGTTTATGAAATGTTTAAGGGTAAATACGTTATTTTCTTCTCAAAACTGATCCCATTTGACCTATATTGCCTCATATCGTTTGATTCAAAGTGTTTAAGTCATTTTATACATAAAACCTCTCCCATTAACGAGTTTGACTTAAATCGATGTATTTCAAGTGTTTATGACATGGTTAGGGTAAATACGTTTTATTATACCCAAAATTCATCCTATATTAACTCAAGTCTTCTTATAACAAGAACGTCTCTCGTTTGACCGAGTTTGACTCAAATCGATGTATTTCAAGTGTTTATGACATATTCAAGGGTAAATACGTCATTTTCTACTCAAAATTGATTCCAATTTCCTATATTAACTCATATCGTCCGATTCGAAGTGTTTTGATCATTTAATACACAAAACCTCTCCCGTTTGACTGAGTTTGACTCAAATTGATGTATTTCAAGTGTTTATGACATGTTCAAGGGTAAATACGTCATTTTCTACCCAAAATTGATCCTATTTGTCCTATATTAACTCATATCATCTAATTTGAAGTGTTTAGGTCATTTAATACACAAAACTTTTCCCGTTTGACCGAGTTTGACACAAATCTTTGTATTTCAAGTGGTTACGACATTTTTAAGGGTAAATACACCATTTTCTACCCAAAATTGATCCTTTTTTACCTATATTGACTTATATCGTCCGATTCGAAGAGTTTAGGTCATTGAAAACACAAAACCTCTCCCGTTTAACCGAGTTTCGCCCAAATCGATGTATTTCAAGTGCTTATGACATATTTAAGGGTAAATACGTCATTTTTAACTCAAAAATGATCCCATTTGACCTATATTTACTCATATCGTCCAATTCGAAGTGTTTAAGTCATTTAATACCTAGAACCTCTCCAATTTGGCCGAGTTTCACTCAAATCGATGTATTTCAAGTGTTTATGACATGTTCAAGGGTAAATACGTCATTTTCTACCCAAAATTGATCCTATTTTACCTATATTGACTCATATTATCTGATTCGAAGTGTCTAGGTCATTTAATACACAAAACCTCTCCCGTTTAACCAAGTTTGACTCAAATCGTTGTATTTCAAGGGTTTATGACATGTTTAAGGGTAAAGACGTCATTTTCTACCCAAAACAGATACTATTTTATACGGAGAACTTCTCCTATTTGACCGAGTTTGACTCAAATCAATGTATTTCAAGTGTTTGTGACATGTTCATGGGTAAATACATCATTTTCTTCCCAAAATTGATCCTATTTGACCTATTTTGACTCCTATCGTCTAATTCAAAGTGTTCAGGTCATTTAATAAAAAAAATTTCTCTCGTTTGACCAAGTTTAACTCATATCGATTTATTTCAAGTTTTTATGACATGTTCAAGGGTAAATACGTCATCTTCTACCCAAAATTGATCCTATTTGACCTATTTTAACTCATATTGTCTGTTTCAAAGTGTTTAGGTCATTTAATAAACAATACCTTTCCCGTTTGACTAAGTTTGACTCATATCGATGTATTTCAAGTATTTATGACATGGTCAAGGGTAAATACGTTTTATTCTACCCAAAATTGATCCTATTTGTGCTATATTAACTCATATCGTGCGATTCGCAGTGTTTAGATCATTTAATACACAAAACCTCTCCCATTTGACTGAGTTTGACTCAAATTGATGTATTTCAAGTGTTTATGACATGTTCAAGAGTAAATACGTCATTTTCTACCCAAAATAGATCATATTTGTCTTGTATTAACTCATATCATCTAATTTGAAGTGTTTAGCTCATTAAATACACAAAACTTTTTCCGTTTGACCAAGTTTGACTCAAATCGATGTATTTCAAGTGGTTAAGACATGTTTTAGGGTAAATACACCATTTTCTACCCAAAATTGATCCGTTTTGACCTATATTGACTTATATCGTCCGATTCGAAGAGTTTAGGTCATTGAAAACACAAAACCTCTTCCGTTTAACCGAGCTTGGCTCAAACCGATGTATTTCAAGTGCTTATGACATATTTAAGGGTAAATACAACATTTTCTACCCAAAATTTATCCTATTTCACCTATATTGACTCACATCGTCTGATTCGAAGTGTTTAGGTCATTTAATACACAAAACCTCTCCCGTTTGACCGAGTTTGCCTCAAATTGTAGTATTTCAAGGGTTTTTGACATGCTTAAGGGTAAATACGTCATTTTCTATCCAAAACTGATCCTATTTTATACGAGACCCCCTCGCCTTTGATCGAGTTTGACTCAAATCAACGTATTTAAAGTATTTACAACCTGTTTAAGGGTAAATACGTTATTTTCTATCCAAAACTGATTCCATTTGACCTCTATTGCCTCATATCGTCTGATTCAAAGTGTTTAAGTCATTTTATACATCAAACCTCTCCCATTAACGAGTTTGACTCAAATCGATGTATTTCAAGTGCTTATGACATGTTCAAGGGTAAATACGTCATTTTCTACCCAAAATTGGTCCTATTTGACCTATATTGACTCATTTCGTCAGATTTAAAGTGTCTAAGTCATATAATTTAATACAAAAAACCTCTCCCGTTTGACTGAGTTTGACTCAAATCGTTGTATTTCAATAGTGTATGACATGTTTAAGGGTAAACACGTCATTTTATACCCAAAACTTATCCTATTTGACCTATAATGACTTATATCGACCGATTCCAATGGTAAAAGTCATTTTATTCCAAGAACCTCTCCCATTTGACCAAGTTTTACTCAAATCAATGAATTTCAAGGTTTTATGACATTTTCAAGGGTAAATATGTCATTTTCTACCCAAAACTGATCCCATTTGACCTATATTTACTCATATCATCTAATTCGAAGTGTTTAAGTCATTTTATACCTAGAACATCTCCTATTTGATCGAGTTCCACTCAAATCGATTTCTTAAGTATTTATGACATGTTCAAGGGTAAATACGTCATTTTCTAACCAAAATTGATCCTATTTGACCTATATTGACTCATATCGTGTGATTCAAAGTGTTTAAGTCATTTAATAACCATGACCTCTAATATTTCACCAAGTTTGACTCAAATCGATGTATTTCAAGTGTTTGTGACATCTTTAAGGGTAAATACGTAATTTTCTACCCAAATTTAATCCTATATGACCTATTTTGACTCATATCATCTAATTCGAAGTGTTCAGGTCATTTAATAAACAAAACATCTCTTGTTTGACCAAGTTTGACTCATATCGATTTATTTCAAGTGTTTATGACATGTTCAAAGGTAAATACGTCATCTTCTACACAAAATTGATCCTATTTGAGCTATTTAAACTCATATTGTCCGCTTCGAAGTGTTTAGGTCATTTAATAAACTATACCTCTCCCGTTTGACCGAGTTTGACTCATATCGATGTATTTTAAGTGTTTATGACATGGTCAAGGGTAAATACGTTTTACTCTACCCAAAATTGATCCTTTTTGTCCTATATTAACTCATCTCGTCCGATTCATAGTGTTTAGATCATTTAATACACAAAACCTCTCCCGTTTGACTGAGTTTGACTCATATTGATGTATTTCAAGTGTTTATGACATGTTCAAGGGTAAATACGTCATTTTCTACCCAAATTTGATCATATTTGTCTTATATTAACTCATATCCTCAAATTTGAAGTGTATAGGTCATTTAATACACAAAACTTTTCCCGTTTGACCGAGTTTGACTCAAATCGATGTATTTCAAGTTGTTAAGACATGTTTAAGGGTAAATACACCATTTTCTACCCAAAATTGATCCTTTTTGACCTATATTGACTTATATCGTCCAATTCTAAGAGTTTAGATCATTGAAAACACAAAACCTCTCCCGTTTAACCGAGTTCGGCTCAAACCGATGTATTTCAAGTGCTTACGACATATTTAAGGGTAAATACGTCATTTTCAACTCAAAACTGATCCCATTTGACCTATATTTACTCATATCGTCCGATTCGAAGTGTTTAAGTCATTTTATACCTAGAACCTCTCCAATTTGACGGAGTTTCACTCAAATCGATGTATTTCAAGTGTATATGACATGTTCAAGGGTAAAGACGTCATTTTCTACCCAAAATTGATCCTATTTCACCTATATTAACTCATATCGTCTGATTCAAAGTGTTTAGGTCATTTAAAACACAAAACCTCTCCTATTTGACCGAGTTTGCCTCAAATCGTAGTATTTCAAGGGTTTTTGAGATGTTTAAGGGTAAATACGTCATTTTCTACCCAAAACTGATCCTATTTTATACGAAGAACTTCTCGCATTTGACCGAGTTTGACTCAAATCAATGTATTTTAAGTATTTACAACATGTTTAAGGGTAAATAAGTACTTTTCTACCCAAAACTGATCCTATTTGACCTCTATTAACTCATATCGTCCGATTCAAAGTGTTTATGTCATTCTATACCTAGACCCCCTCCTGTTTGACCGAGTTTGACTCAAATCGATGTGTTTAAAGTGTTTATGAAATGTTTAAGGGTAAATACGTTATTTTCTTCTCAAAACTGATCCCATTTGACCTATATTGCCTCATATCGTTTGATTCAAAGTGTTTAAGTCATTTTATACATAAAACCTCTCCCATTAACGAGTTTGACTTAAATCGATGTATTTCAAGTGTTTATGACATGGTTAGGGTAAATACGTTTTATTATACCCAAAATTCATCCTATATTAACTCAAGTCTTCTTATAACAAGAACGTCTCTCGTTTGACCGAGTTTGACTCAAATCGATGTATTTCAAGTGTTTATGACATATTCAAGGGTAAATACGTCATTTTCTACTCAAAATTGATTCCAATTTCCTATATTTACTTATATCGTCCCATTTGAAGTGTTTAGGTTATTTAATACACAAAACCTCTCTTGTTTAACCGAGTTTGAAACATATCTCAAGTGTTTATGACATGTTCAAGGGTAAATACGTCATTTTCTACCCAAAATTGATCGAATTTTACTTATATCTACTTATATCGTCTGATTCGAAGAGTATAGGACATTGAAAATACATCAAACCTCTCCCATTAACGAGTTTGACTCAAATCGATGTATTTCAAGTGCTTATGACATGTTCAAGGGTAAATACGTCATTTTCTACCCAAAATTGGTCCTATTTGACCTATATTGACTCATTTCATCAAATTCAAAGTGTCTAAGTCATATAATTTAATTCAAAAAACCTCTCCCGTTTGACTGAGTTTGACTCAAATCGTTGTATTTCAAGAGTGTATGACATGTTTAAGGGTAAACACGTCATTTTATACCCAAAACTTATCCTATTTGACCTACAATGACTCATATCGACCGATTCTAATGGTAAAAGTCATTTTATACCAAGAACCTCTCCCATTTGACCAAGTTTGAATCAAATCGATGTATTTCAAGTTTTTATGACATTTTCAAGGGTAAATACGTCATTATCCACCCAAAACTGATCCTATTTGACCTCTATTTACTCATATCATCCGATTCGAAGTGTTTAAGTCATTTTATACCTAGAACATCTCCCATTTGACTGAGTTCCACTCAAATCGATTTCTCAAGTGTTTATGACATGTTCAAGGGTAAATACGCATTTCCTACCCAAAATTGATCCTATTTGACCTATTTTAACTCATATTGTCTGATTCAAAGTGATTAGGTCATTTAATAAACAATACCTCTCCCGTTTGACCGAGTTTGACTCATATCGATGTATTTCAAGTGTTTATAACATGATCCAGGGTAAATACGTTTTATTATACCCAAATTGATCCTATTTGTCCTATATTAACTCAAATCGTCCGATTCGAAGTTTTTATGTCATTTAATACACAAAACCTCTCCCGTTTGACAGAGTTTGACTTAAATTGATGTAGCTCAGGTGTTTATGACAAGTTCAAGGGTAAATACGTCATTTTCTACCCAAAATTGATCCTATTTGTCCTATATTAACTCATATCATCTAATTTGAAGTGTTTAGTCATTTAATACATAATACCTTTCCTGTTTGACCAATTTGGACTCAAATTGATGTATTGCAAGTGGTTATAACTAGTTTTAGAGTAAATACGTCATTTTCTACCGAAAATTGATCCAATTTGTCCAATATTAACTCATATCGTCGGATTCGAAAAGTTTAGGTCATTGAATACACAAAATCTCTCTTGTTTACTCGAGTGTGACACAAATCGATGTATTTAAAGTGTTTTTGACATGTCCAAGGGTAAATAAGTCATTTTCTACCCAAAATTGATCCTATTTGACCTATATTGACTCATATCATCCGATTCGAAGTGCTTAGGTTATTTAATACACAAAGCTTCCCCCATTTTACCGAGTTTGACTCAAATTGATGTATTTCAAGAGTTTAAGACATGGTCAAGGGTAAATACGTCATTTTCTACCCAAAATTGATCCTATTTGACCTATTTTCACTCATATTGTCTAATTTGAAGTGGTTAGGTCATTTAATACACAAAAGCTTTCCCAATTGATCAAGTTTGACTCAAATCTATGTATTTCAAGTGGTTAAGACATGTTTAAGGGTAAGTACGTCATTTTCTACCCAAAATTGATCCTATTTGACCTATATTGACTCATATCGTCCAATTCGATGAGTTTAGGTCATTGAATACACAAAACCACTCCCATTTAACTAAGTTTGGCTCAAATCGATGTATTTCAAGTGTTTATGACATAATTAAGGGTAAATACGTCGTTTTCAACTCAAAACTTATCCCATTTGACCTATATTTACTTATATCGTCTAATTCAAAGTGTTTAAGTCATTTTATATCTAGAACCTCTCCCATTTGACCGAGTTTCGATTAAATTGACTTATTTCAAGTATTTATGACATGTTTCAGGGTAAATACGTCATTTTCTACCCAAAATTGATCCTATTTAACCTATATTGACTCATAAAGTCTGATTCGAAGTGTTTATGTCATTTAATACCCAAAACCTCTAATATTTCAGTAAGTTTGACTCAAATTGATGTTTTCAAGTGTTTGTAACTTGTTCAAGGGTAAATACGTTATTTTCTTCCCAAAATTGATCCTATTTGACCTATTTTGACTCATATCGTCTAATTGAAAGTGTTCAGGTCATTTAATAAACAAAATGTCTCTCGTTTGACCAAGTTTGACTCATATCGATTTTTTTCAAGTGTTTATGACATGTTCAAGGGTAAATACATCATCTTCTACCCAAAATTGATCCTATTTGAGCTATTTTAACTCATATTGTCTGATTCGAAGTGTTTAGGTCATTTAATAAACTATACCTCTCCCGTTTGACCGAGTTTGACTCATATCGATGTATTTTAGGTGTTTATGACATGGTCAAGGGTAAATACGTTTTATTCTACCCAAAATTGATCCTATTTGTCCTATATTAACTCATATCGTCTAATTCGAAGTGTTTAGATCATTTAATACACAAATCCTCTCCCGTTTGACTGAGTTTGACTCAAATTGATGTATCTCAAGTGTTTATGACATGTTCAAGGGTAAATACGTCATTTTCTACCCAAAATTGATCATATTTGTCTTATATTAACGCATATCATCTAATTTGAAGTGTTAGGTCATTTAATACACTAAACTTTTCCCGTTTGACCGAGTTTGTCTCAAATCGATGTATTTCAAGTGCTTATGACATATTTAAGGGTAAATACGTCATTTTTAACTCAAAACTGATCCCATTTGACCTATATTTACTCATATCATCCGATTCAAAGTGTTTAAGTCATTTTATACCTAGAACCTCTCCAATTTGACCGAGTTTCACTCAAATCGATGTATTTCAAGTGTTTCTGACATGTTCAAGCGTAATTATGTCATTTTCTACCCAAAATTGATCCTATTTCACCTATATTGACTCATATCGTCTGGTTCAAAGTGTTTAGGTCATTTAATACACAAAACCTCTCCTATTTGACCGAGTTTGCCTCAAATCATATTATTTCAAGGGTTTTTGACATGTTTAAGGGTAAATACGTCATTTTCTACCCAAAACTAATCCTATTTTATACGAAAAACTTCTCGTATTTGACCGAGTTTTACTCAAATCAATCTATTTTAAGTATTTACAACATGTTTAAGGGTAAATAAGTAATTTTCTACCAAAAACTGATCCTATTTGACCTCTATTAACTCATATCATCCGATTCAAAAGTGTTTAAGACATTTTATACCTAGACCCCCTCCCGTTTGACCGAGTTTGACTCAAATCGATGTATTTCATGTGCTTATGACATTTTCAAGGGTAAATATGTCATTTTCTACCCAAAACAGGTCCTATTTGACCTTTATTGACTCATTTCGTCAGATTCAAAGTGTCTTAGTCATATAATTTAATACAAAAAACCTCTCCCGTTTGACTGAGTTTGACTCAAATCATTGTATTTCAAGAGTGTATGACATGTTTAAGGGTAAACACGTCATTTTATACCCAAAACTTGTCCTATTTGACCTATAATGACTCATATCATCCGATTCGAAGTGTTTAAGTCATTTTATACCTAGAACATCTCCCATTTGACCGAGTTCCACTCAAATCGATTTCTTAAGTGTTTATGACATGTTCAAGGGTAAATACATCATTTTCTAACCAAAATTGATCCTATTTGACCTATATTGACTCATATCGTATGATTCAAAGTGTTTAAGTCATTTAATAACCATGACGTCTAATATTTCACTAAGTTTGACTCAAATCGATGTATTTCAAGTGTTTGTGACTTGTTTAAGGGTAAATACGTAATTTTCTTCCCAAAATTGATCCTAATTGACCTATTTTGAGTCATATCGGCTAATTCAAAGTGTTCAGGTCATTTAATAAACAAAACATCTCTCGTTTGACCAAGTTTGACTCATATCAATTTATTTCAAGTGTTTATCACATGTTCAAGGGTAAATACATCATTTTCTACAAAAAATTGATCCTATTTGACCTATTTTAACTCATATTGTTTGATTCGAAGTGTTTACGTCATTTAATGAACAATACCTCTCCCGTTTGACCGAGTTTGACTCATATCGATGTATTTCAAGTGTTTATGACATGGTCAGGGTAAATACGTTTTATTATACCCAAAATTGATCCTATTTGTCCTATATTAACTCATATCGTCCGATTCGAAGTGTTTATGTCATTTAATACACAAAACCTTTCTCGTTTGACTCAGTTTGACTCAAATTGATGTATCTCAAGTGTTTATGACATGTTCAAGGGTAAATACGTCATTTTCTACCCAAATTAATCCTATTTGTCCTATATTAACTCAGATCATCTAATTTGAAGTGTCATTTAATACACAAAACCTTTCTCGTTTGACCAATTTGGATTCAAAATAATGTATTTTAAGTGATTAAGACATGTTTAAGGGTAAATACGTCATTTTCTACCCAAATTTGATCCAATTTGACCTATATTGACTTATATCATCGGATTTAGAGAGTTTAGGTCATTAAATACACAAAATCTCTCCCGTTTATTGGAGTGTGCGTCAAATTAATGTATTTGAAGTGTTTATGACATTTTCAAGGGTAAATAAGTCATTTTCTACCCAAAATTGATCCTATTTGACCTATATTGACTTATATTGTCAGACTCGAAGTGCTTATATCGTTTAATACACAAAGCTTCTCCCCTTTGACCGAGTTTGACTCAAATTGATGTATTTCAAGTGTTTATGACATGTTCAAGGGTAAATACGTCATTTTCTATCAAAAACTAATCCCATTTGACCTATATTGATTGATATCGTCCGATTCGACGTATTCAAGTCTTTTTATAACAAGAACCTTTCTCGTTTGACCGAGTTTGACTCAAATTGATGTATTTCAAGTGTTTATTACATATTCAAGGGTAAATACGTCATTTTCTACTCAAAACTGATTCCAATTTCCTATATTTACTTATATCGTCCGATTTGAAGTGTTTAGGTCATTTAATACACAAAACCTCTCTTGTTTGACCGAGTTTGACACATATCAATGTATTTCAAGTGCTTATGACATGTTCAAGGGTAAATACGTCATTTTCTACCCAAAATTGATCGAATTTGACTTATATTGACTTATATCATCTGATTCGAAGAGTATAGGTCATTGAAAATACAAAACCTCTCCCGTTTAACCAAGTTTGGCTCAAATCGATGTACATCAAGTGCTTATGACATATTTAAGGGTAAATACGTCATTTTCAACTCAAAACTGATTCCATTTTATCTATATTTACTCATATCGTCCGATTCGAAGTGTTTAAGTCATTTTATATCTAAAACCTCTCCCATTTGACCGAGTTTCGATTAAATTGACTTATTTCAAGTGTTTAAGACATGTTCAAGGTTAAATACGTCATTTTCTACCCAAAATTGATCCTATTTGACCTATATTAACTCATATCGTCTGATTCGAAGTGTTTATGTCATTTAATACACAAAACCTCTCTCATTTGACTACGTTTGACACATATCGATGTATTTCAAGTGTTTGTGACATGTTCAAGGGTAAATACGTCATTTTTTTTCCCAAATTTAATCCTATTTGACCTATTTTGACTCATATCGTCTAATTCGAAGTGTTCAGGTCATTTAAAAAACAAAACTTTTCCCGTTTGACTAAGTTTAACTCATATTGATTTATTTTAAGTGTTTATGACATGTTCAAGGGTAAATACGTCATTTTCTACCAAAAATTAATCCTATTTGACTTATTTTAACTCATATTATCTAATTCGAAGTGTTTAGGTCATTTAATAAACAATACCTCTCCTGTTTGACCGAGTTTGACTCATATCGATGAATTTTAAGTGTTTATGACATGGTCAAGGGTAAATACGTTTTATTATACCCAAAATTGATCCAATTTGTCCTATATTAACTCATATTGTCTGATTCAAAGTGTTTATGTCATTTAATGCACAAAAGCTCTCTCGTTAGACTGAGTTTGACTCAAATTGATGTATCTCAAGTGTTTATGACATGTTAATGGGTAAATACGTCATTTTCTACCCAAATTGATCATATTTGTCCTATACTAACTCATATCATCTAATTTGAAGTGTTAAGGTCATTTAATACACAAAACCTTTCCCGTTTGACCGAGTTTGTTTGAAATTGATGTATTTTAAGTGGTTAAGACATGTTTAAGGGTAAATACGTCATGTTTTACCCAAAATTGATCCTTTTTGACCTATATTGACTTATATCGTCCGATTCTAAGAGTTTAGGTCATTGAAAACACAAAACCTCTCCCATTTGACCGAGTTTGGCTCAAATCGATGTATTTCAAGTGCTTAGGACATATTTAAGGGTAAATACGTCATTTTCAACTCAAAACTGATCCCATTGGACCTATATTTACTCATATCGTCCGATTCGAAGTGTTTAGGTCATTCAATACACAAAACCTCTCCTGTTTGACCGAGTTTGACTCAAATCGTAGTATTTCAAGGGTTTATGACATGTTTAAGGGTAAATACATCATTTTCTACCCAAAACACATCCTATTTTATACGAAGAACTTCTCCTATTTGACCGAGTTTCACTCAAATCAATGTATTTCAAGTATTTACGACATGTTTAAGGGTAAATACGTAATTTTCTACCCAAAATTGATCCTATTTGACCTCTATTAACTTATATCGTCTGATTCAAAGTGTTTAAGTCATTTTATACCTAGACGCTCTCCCGTTTGACCGAGTTTGACTCAAATCGATCTATTTAAAGTGTTTATGAAATGTTTAAGGGTAAATACGTCATTTTCATCTCAAAACTGATCCTATTTGACCTATATTGCCTCATTTCATCTACTTCAAAGTGTGTAAGTCATTTTATACATAGACCCTCTCCCATTAACCGAGTTTGACTCAAATCGAAGTATTTCAAGTGCTTATGACATGTTCAAGGGTAAATACATCATTTTCTACCCAAAATTGGTCCTATTTGACCTATATTGACTCATTTGGTCTGATTCGAAGTGTCTAGGTCATTAAATTTAATACAAAAAACCTCTCCCGTTTGACCGAGTTTGACTCAAATCATTGTATTTCAAGAGTGTTTGACAAGTTTAAGGGTAAACACGTCATTTTATACCCAAAACTTATCCTATTTGATCTATCATCACTCAGATCGACCGATTCCAATGGTATAATTCATATTTATACCAAGAACCTCTCTTATTTGACCAAGTTTGACTCAAATCGATGTATTTCATGTTTTTACGACATTTTCAAGGGTAAATACGTCATTTTCTACCCAAAACTTATCCCATTTGACCTATATTTACTCATATCATCTAATTCGAAGTGTTTAAGTCATTTTATACCTAGAACATCTCCCATTTGACCGAGTTCCACTCAAAACGATTTCTCAAGTGTTTATGACACGTTCAAGGGTAAATACGTCATTTTCTAACCAAAATTGATCCTATTTGACCTATATTAACTCATATCATCTATTTGAAGTGTTTAGGGTATTTAATACACAACACCTCTCCCGTTTAACCGAGTTCAACACATATTGATGTATTTCAAGTGTTTATGACATGTTCAAGGGTAAATACGTCATTTTCTACCCAAAATTGATCCTATTTGTCCTATATTAACTCATACCATCTAATTTGAAGTGTTAAGGTCATTTAATACACAAAACCTTTCCCGTTTGACCGAGTTTGACTCAAATCGAAGTATTTCAAGTTGTTAAGATATGTTTAAGGGTAAATATGTCATTTTTTACACAAAATTGATCCTTTTTGACCTATATTGACTTATATCGTCCGATTCGAAGAGTTTAGGTCATTGAAAACACAAAACCTCTCCTGTTTAACTGAGTTTGGCTCAAATCGATGTGTTTCAAGTGCTTATGACATATTTAAGGATAAATATGTCATTTTCAACTCAAAATTGATCCCATTTAACCTATATTTACTCATATCGTCCAATTTGAAGTGTTTAAGTCATTTTATACCTAGAACCTCTCCCATTTGAACAAGTTTCACTCAAATCAATGTATTTTAAGTGCTTATGACATGTTCAAGGATAAATATGTTATTTTCTACCCAAAATTGGTCCTATTTGACCTATATTGACTCATTTCGTCTGATTCGAAGTGTCTAGGTCATTTAATTTAATATAGAAAACCTCTCCCGTTGCACCGAGTTTGACTCAAATCGTTGTATTTCAAGAGTGTATGATATGTTTAAGGGTAAACACGTCATTCTATACCCAAAACTTATGCTATTTAACCTATAATGACTCATATCGACTGATTCCAAAGGTAAAAGTCATTTTATACCAAGAACCTCTCCCATTTGACCAAGTTTAACTCAAATCGATGTACTTCAAGTTTTTATGACATTTTCAAGGGTAAATACGTCATTTTCTACCCAAAACTGATCCTATTTGACCCATATTTACTCTTATCATGCGACTCGAAGTGTTTGAGTCATTTTATACCTAGAACATCTCCCATTTGACTGAGTTCCACTCAAATCGATTTCTCAAGTGTTTATGACATGTTCAAAAGTAAATACGTCATTTTCTAACCAAAATTGATCCTATTTGACCTATATTGACTCATATCGTGTGATTTAAAGTGTTTAAGTCATTTAATACCCATAACCTCTAATATTTCACCAAGTTTGACACAAATCGATGTACTTCAAGTGTTTTTGACATGTTTAAGGGTAAATACGTAATTTTCTTCCCAAAATTGATCCTATTTAACCTATATGAACTCATATCACATGATCAAAGTGTTTAGGGTATTTAATACACAAAACCTCTCTCGTTTGACCGAGTTCGACACATATCGATGTATTTCAAGTGTTTATGACATGTTCAAGGGTAAATACGTCATTTTCTACCTAAATTTAATCCTATTTGACCAATTTTGACTGATATAGTCTAAATCGAAGTGTTCAGGTCATTTATTAAACAAAACGTCTCCCATTTGACCAAGTTTGACTCATATCGATTTATTTCAAGTGTTTATGACATGTTTAAGGGTAAATACATCACTTTCTACCAAAAATTGATCCTATTTGACCTTTTTAAACTCATGTTGTCCGATTCGAAGTGTTTATGTCATTTAATACACAAAACCTCTCCCGTTTGACTAAGTTTCATTTAAATCGATGTATTTCAAGTGTTTATGACATGTTCAAGGGTAAATACGTCATTTTCTACCCAAATTGATCCTATTTATCCTATATTAACTCATATCATCTAATTTGAAGTGTTTAGGTCATTTAATACACAAAACCTTTCTCGTTTGACCAATTTGGACTCAAATTAATGTATTTGAAGTGGTTAAGACATGTTTAAGGGTAAATACGTCATTTTCTACCCAAAATTGATCCAATTTGACCTATATTGGCTCATATCGTCAAATTCAAAGAGTTTAGGTAATTCAATACATAAAATCTCTCCCGTTTATTCGAGTGTGACTTAAATTAATGTATTTCAAGTGTTTATGACATGTTCAAGGGTAAATAAGTCATTTTCTACCCAAAGTTGATCCTATTTGACCTATATTGACTCATATTGTCCGATTCAAAGTGCTTAGGTCGTTTAATACGCAAAGCTTCTCCCGTTTGACCGAGTTTGACTCAAATTGATGTATTTCAAGTGTTTATGTCATGTTCCAGGGTAAATACGTCATTTTCTACCCGAAATTGATTCTATTTGACCTATATTGACTTATATCGTCTGATTCAAAGTGTTTATGTAATTTAATACCCATAAGCTCTAACATTTCACTAAGTTTGACTCAAATCGATGTTTTTCAAGTGTTTGTGACATGTTCAAGGGTAAATACGTCATTTTCTTCCAAAAATGATGGAAATCCCAAAATAATTCATGAGTCAAAGGAGGTTTTGTTGACCCGTTATTTTGAGGATGGGCCGGTGGATAATTATTAGGCCCATGGACCGTTCATTTCGGGTCATGGTTATTCTAGTATTTCCACTTTGGGAAATTAGAATAATAAAATTAGTGGTGTTTCATGTAAATAAATAATGATTAATTAAGTAATTAAGTTAATTAGAGTAGGGTGAGTTGGCGTGGGTCCTTGTTGACGTGTGGAGAGAGTTGGAGTGATTTTTGTGTGCTGATTTATGTGGGGGTCCAAGGTGATTTTTTGGGGGACATTATGAACGTGATTTTGGGTAAAAAGAGGATTATTTTGCTGAAATAATGGCATGGGAAAGAGGGAATATTAGGGGATTTGGGAAAGATATGATCTGATTTGATTTTAGCTTGATTTAAGGAAGGTATGATCAGATTTGCATATCTTAAGATATTCTTTTGAATATGGTCGAAAATGGGATGGAAATAAATCAGATTTTCTGATTTTCTTCTCAAAATCAATTAAGAGATTTGAATCCCTTAAATTAAGGGATTTAATTTAATTAATTGATTTGTTCCTTAATGTTGGGCGTTTTTATGGCAAGGGGGTTGATTGAGATGATTCTTTTGGGCATAAATAAGGGAATAGCATGGAATTATGGGAGGTTTTGGATGGGTTCTTGACTAGGTGCGTCCAAGGCATTAAAGGAGGGATATTTGCTGATTTTCCTAGTCTAAATGGCATGTTTAATGGAGGGAAATAAGACCTTGGTGCATGGAAGTTCTCCTTAAGTTATTAGCATGAATTAAGGATTAATTCCTTAAAACTCTCACACATTTTTGGATAGTTTATTTTGGACAAATTTAAGGGGAGTTACTAGGGTTTTGTCCACTATAAATAGGAGATGTATGTTTGTATTTCAAAGCAATCAATGAATGAATAAAGTTTGAATCTTGATATCTTTACTTGCAATATCATGTATTGAGTTGCTCGTGTTTTCCCAAGTTTTGCTTGAAGAATTTGTGAGAGAAGTGAGAGTTCCTTCTTTGCAAATTTTCTTGAATCTAATCATCCAAGTGAGTGTTCCTTGTGTGTAAGATTCATACTAGTAAAAGAGTGAGTGTTCCTCTTTTACATATCTTGATTGTCAGGTGAGTGTTCCCTACTATCAAAACCCCTTATTTCTCTTCTACTTCTTATCAAAACCATAATTAAACCTATCCAAAAATCCATATCTATTTCTTTCCTTTTCCACCTAAAACACATATCCATTTCTTCCTTAATTTCTAGCCTAAACACATTTCTAAGTCTTTTTCTAAAGCCTACGAATCTGTCCTTTTTGTTAACCTATTTGTGATCCATTTTGTCTAGTAATTTCTAGTGTTCTTCATTAGATTTTACATCATTTGGCGCGTCAGGTAGGGGGAAGCAGATTCTCTTTAAAAAAAATGGATCCTAATGAAACCCCTCAAGAGAGACACCTTCGATTCTTGGAGGAAAATCAACAAAGACTCATTGAAACAAATGAGCAACTTTTAAACAATGTCACGGCATTGATGGCTCGAATTTTCACACATGAAAATAGGGAAACCAATAATCCCCCTAGGTTTGATGATCGAAATCTAAGGGTTGATGTGGATGAGTTTGATGGTACTCTTGATCCCGAAAGGTACCTTGAATGGGAACAATCCTTGGAGCGATTCTTTGACTTTAAAGACATCCAAGATGATGAGCAACAATTTAGGGTTGCTAAAGTGAAAATAACCAGGTACGCTGAAACTTGGTTAAAAGGTGTCCAAAGAAAGAGAGAAAACAATGGCAAAGCACGAATTTTTACTTGGGTCAAATTGAAGAAGAAACTTAGAGGTCGATTTGTGCCCTCTAATTACAAGCAGTCACTATATGTAAAGTGGAGTACTTTACAACAAGGAGGTGGTTCAGTGGAGGAATATATCAAGGAGTTTGAGAGACTCTCTATTGTTTGTGAGATTGAGGAGAATGAGGAACTCAAATTAGGGAGGTTTATGGCTGGTCTAGATCGTGAGATCTATGAGAAGGTGGAAGTACAACCAAACCTATCCTTTGATGAAGTGTGCAAATTGGCTGTCAAATTTGACAACCAAAGAAAGAAGAAGAAACCTTTTTCTTCTTTTGATTCAAGGTTCAAGAAACCTATTTTTCCATCCCAACCACAAAATAAACCTTTTGTTCCTAAACCAAACCCATCTTTTTCTAACCCCACAAAAAGAACCCGAAACACTTTTGAACCCTCAAACAAAGATAAAGGCAAAGTCATTACCAAGGAATCTGATTTGAGTGAGATTGTATGTTTCAAATGTCATGGAAGAGGACACTATAAACGAGATTGTCCAAATTCTCGTGCATTGACTGTGAGAGAGATTCGTATCATGACTACTCAACCTTTTCCTATGGAGGAAGAAGAGGAGGAGGAAGAAGAAGTCCCTGAAGAGTCTCAAGAGTTTGTTGACGAGCAAGAGTGTGATAATGTTGATGACTGTTTTCCTGAAAAAAACAGTTTAGTCTTGAGAAGAGCCTTACAAATTCAAACTGAAAGGGAAGAAGTTCCTATTCAAAGAGAGAACTTGTTCTTGACTAAGTGCAAAGTGAAGGGAGAGGTATGTGATCTTATTGTGGATAGTGGTAGTGAAGCAAATGTAGTCTCTAGTGATTTGGTAAAGAGACTTGAAATGAAAACCACTAAACATCCCCACCCATATAAGTTAAGTTGGTTAGAAAGGAGTAAGAATACTGGTGTTAGGAGACAATGTATGGTGAACTTTGCAATTGGCTCCTATGTTGATCAGGTATTATGTGATGTCATTCCTATGGATGCATGCCATATCTTGTTGGGTAGACCATGGCAAAGTGATAAGAAGTCCATACATGATGGATTAGCCAATACTTACACCATTACCCATCTTGGCAACAAGAAAATGCTCCATCCTTTACCACCACAAAAAAACCCACCACCACAAAAAGCCCCTTCTAAAAGTGTGTTCCTTTTGTCTCACAAGGAGTTTGAAGGTGAGATAGAAGAAGAGGACGAGATCTTCTTATTACTTTCGAGGGAAGAATATGATGGATACATGGCTCAAAATCCAAAATTAGCCAAGTTAATCAAGGCTTATGAGGATGTATTCCCAGATGAGTTACCACAAGGTTTACCACCTACTCGTGGTATAGAACATCAAATCGATCTTGTTCCTGGAGCACCCCTTCCTAACAAACCCCCTTATCGATGCAATCCGATGGAGACAAAGGAGTTGCAAAGACAGATCCAGGAATTGATGGAAATGGGCTATGTTAAAGAATCGATGAGTCCTTGTGCAGTGCCAGCGTTGTTGGTTCCAAAGAAGGATGGCACATGGAGAATGTGTATTGATAGTAGGGCCGTAAACAACATCACTATCAAGTATAGGTTTCCTATACCCAGATTGGATGATATGCTTGATGAGCTAAGTGGGTCCCAAGTTTTTTCTAAGATTGATCTTAGAAGTGGATACCACCAAATAAGGATGCGAGAAGGAGATGAATGGAAGACAGCTTTCAAGATAAAGCATGGTCTCTATAAATGGCTTGTCATGCCATTTGGGCTTACCAATGCTCCAAGTACCTTCATGCGGTTGATGAATGAGGTACTAAGACCTTTTTTGGGAAAGTTTGTCGTTGTATATTTGGATGACATTCTTATATATAGTAAGAATGAGGAAGATCATTTGATACATCTTGAGGAAGTTTTTAAAGCTTTAAGGGAGAAGAAGCTTTATGGGAAGTTGGAGAAATGTCATTTTATGCTCACCGAGTTAGTGTTTCTTGGGTTCATTGTTTCTAGTGATGGTGTCAAGGTGGATCCTAGCAAGGTGGAAGCTATTTCTTCATGGCCTGTCCCTAAGTCCATCACCGAAGTGCGATCTTTCCATGGGCTAACTTCTTTTTATAGAAGGTTTATAGCCAACTTTAGTACGCTCATGGCCCCAATTACGGAGTGTACAAAGAAGGGCACTTTTCAATGGACTCCTCAAGCTCAAAAGGCGTTTGAGTACATAAAGAAGAAGATGTGTGAAGCCCCTGTACTTGCTTTACCTGATTTCACTAAACCTTTTGAGGTTGAGTGTGATGCAAGTGGAAAAGGTGTTGGTGCTGTCTTGATCCAAGAAGGAAAACCGATTGCATACTTTAGTGAGAAGTTAAGTCATGGTAAGCTTAACTACTCAACATATGACAAGGAATTTTATGCTATGGTTCGAGCTCTTGATTTTTGGTCGCATTATCTAAGACCAAGTCCTTTCATTCTCCATTCTGATCATGAGTCCTTGAGGTTTATTCATGGACAAAAGAAGCTCAATGCAAGGCATGCAAAATGGGTGGAATTTCTACAATCTTTTAATTTTGCTGCTAAGTATAAGAATGGGAAGGCTAATGTGGTAGCCGATGCTTTATCTCGAAGGCATTTTCTTCTTGGCATGATGGATGCTAAAGTTCTTGGTTTTGAGATGTTAAAAGAACTTTATAAGGAAGATGAAGAAATGTTTGGGATAATGAAGACATGCAAAGATGGAGTTAATGGACTCTTTTCAGTGGTTGATGATTTCCTTTTCAAAGGAAACAAACTTTGTGTTCCAAAGAGTTCCATTAGAGAACTGTTGATCAAAGAAGCTCATAGTGGAGGTTTGGCCGGACACATGGGAATTTCCAAAACTTTGGAAATCCTTCAAGGCTATTTTTATTGGCCTAAAATGCTTGCCCATGTTTATCATATAATCATTCGATGTGCTACATGTCAAAGGGCAAAGTTGTCATTCCATAGAGGAGAATACAAACCATTGCCTGTACCTGAAAGGCCTTGGGAAGACTTGAGTATGGATTTTATTATGGCACTTCCTCGAACTCAACGTGGGAAGGATTCCATAATGGTGGTAGTGGATCGATTTTCGAAGATGGCTCATTTTGTGGCCTGCCGAAAAGTAGATGATGCTTTCAATGTGGCTCAATTGTTTTTCACCGAAATTGCTCGATTGCATGGTTTGCCAAGGACTATTGTTTCTGATCGAGACACTAAGTTCTTGAGTCATTTTTGGAAGTCTCTTTGGAGGCTTGTGGGGACCAAGTTACTATTTTCAACAAGTCATCATCCCCAAACTGATGGGCAAACTGAGGTGGTAAATAGGATTCTTGGTTCTTTACTTCGATCATTAGTAAGTAAAGGAGGTAAGAATTAGGATTTGAAGCTTGCTCATGCTGAGTTTGCTTATAATCGAACACCGAGCCGATCCACTAAGTACTCTCCATTTGAAGTTGTCTATGGGGTGAACCCATATGTGCCGATTGATTACATTACTCTTCACAAAGATAAATTTGTGCATGGTACGGCCAAGGAATGTATGGAGTTCATGATGAACGTCCATAAGGAGGTGAGGAAGAATATCGAGAAGGCAAATGAGGAATACAAGAAACAGTCCAACAAAAGTTTGAAGAATGCTAGAACCTTTGAGGTTGGTGATCTTGTTTGGGTTTTTCTGAGGAAAGAGAGATTTCCGAAGCAAAGGAAGCATAAGTTAATGCCTAGGGCCGAAGGACCATTTCAAATCATTGACAAAGTCAATGATAATGCTTATAAGGTGGATCTAGGTGGAAAATATGGAGTCTCTTCCACTTTCAATGTGGGTGACCTTTCCCCTTATTATGAAGATGACGAGTTGAGGTCAACTCTTTTTGAAGAAGGGGAGGATGATGGAAATCCCAAAATAATTCATGAGTCAAAGGAGGTTTTGTTGACCCGTTATTTTGAGGATGGGCCGGTGGATAATTATTGGGCCCATGGACCGTTCATTTCGGGTCATGGTTATTCTAGTATTTCCACTTTGGGAAATTAGAATAATAAAATTAGTGGTGTTTCATGTAAATAAATAATGATTAATTAAGTAATTAAGTTAATTAGAGTTGGGTGAGTTGGCGTGGGTCCTTGTTGACGTGTGGAGAGAGTTGGAGTGATTTTTGTGTGCTGATTTATGTGGGGGTCCAAGGTGATTTTTTGGGGGACATTATGAACGTGATTTTGGGTAAAAAGAGGATTATTTTGCTGAAATAATGGCATGGGAAAGAGGGAATATTAGGGGATTTGGGAAAGATATGATCTGATTTGATTTTAGCTTGATTTAAGGAAGGTATGATCAGATTTGCATATCTTAAGATATTCTTTTGAATATGGTCGAAAATGGGATGGAAATAAATCAGATTTTCTGATTTTCTTCTCAAAATCAATTAAGAGATTTGAATCCCTTAAATTAAGGGATTTAATTTAATTAATTGATTTGTTCCTTAATGTTGGGCGTTTTTATGGCAAGGGGGTTGATTGAGATGATTCTTTTGGGCATAAATAAGGGAATAGCATGGAATTATGGGAGGTTTTGGATGGGTTCTTGACTAGGTGCGTCCAAGGCATTAAAGGAGGGATATTTGCTGATTTTCCTAGTCTAAATGGCATGTTTAATGGAGGGAAATAAGACCTTGGTGCATGGAAGTTCTCCTTAAGTTATTAGCATGAATTAAGGATTAATTCCTTAAAACTCTCACACATTTTTGGATAGTTTATTTTGGACAAATTTAAGGGGAGTTACTAGGGTTTTGTCCACTATAAATAGGAGATGTATGTTTGTATTTCAAAGCAATCAATGAATGAATAAAGTTTGAATCTTGATATCTTTACTTGCAATATCATGTATTGAGTTGCTCGTGTTTTCCCAAGTTTTGCTTGAAGAATTTGTGAGAGAAGTGAGAGTTCCTTCTTTGCAAATTTTCTTGAATCTAATCATCCAAGTGAGTGTTCCTTGTGTGTAAGATTCATACTAGTAAAAGAGTGAGTGTTCCTCTTTTACATATCTTGATTGTCAGGTGAGTGTTCCCTACTATCAAAACCCCTTATTTCTCTTCTACTTCTTATCAAAACCATAATTAAACCTATCCAAAAATCCATATCTATTTCTTTCCTTTTCCACCTAAAACACATATCCATTTCTTCCTTAATTTCTAGCCTAAACACATTTCTAAGTCTTTTTCTAAAGCCTACGAATCTGTCCTTTTTGTTAACCTATTTGTGATCCATTTTGTCTAGTAATTTCTAGTGTTCTTCATTAGATTTTACATCAAAAAATTGATCCTATTTTACATATTTTGAGTAATATCATCTAATTCAAAGTGTTCAAGTCATTTAATAAACAAAACATCTCCCGTTTGACCAAGTTTGACTCATATCGATTTATTTCAAGTGGTTATGACATGTTCAAGGGTAAATACGTCATCTTCTACCCAAAATTGATCCTATTTGACATATTTTACCTTATATCGTATGATTTGAAGTGTTTAGGTCATTTAATAAACAATACCTCTCCCGTTTGATTGAGTTTGACTCATATCGATGTAATTCAAGTGTTTATGACATGGTCAAGGGTAAATACGTTTTATTCTACCCAAAATTGATCTTATTTGTCCTATATTAACTCATATCGTTCGATTCGAAGTGTTTAGATCATTTAATGAACAAAACCTCTCCCGTTTGACTGAGTTTGACTCAAATCGATGTATTTCAAGTGTTTCTGACATGTTCAAGCGTAATTATGTCATTTTCTACCCAAAATTGATCCTATTTCACCTATATTGACTCATATCGTCTGATTCAAAGTGTTTAGGTCATTTAATACACAAAACCTTTCCCATTTGACCGAGTTTGACTCAAATCGATGTATTTTAAGTGGTTATAACATGTTTAAAGGTAAATACGTCATTTTCTACCAAAAATTGATCCAATTTGACCTATATTGACTCATATCGTCCGATTCGAAGTGTTTAGGTCATTGAATACACAAAACCTTTCCCGTTTATTCGAGTTTGACTCAAATCAAAGTATTTCAAGTGTTTATGATATGTTCAAGGGTAAATATGTCATTTTCTACCCAAAAGTGATCCTTTTTGACCTATATTGACATATATTGTTCGATTCAAAGTGTTTAGGTCATTTAATAAATAAAACCACTCTTATTTGACCGAGTTTGACATAAATCAATGTATTTCAAGTGTTTTTGACATGTTTAAGGGTAAATACATCTTGTTCTACCCAAAACTAATCCCATTTGACTTATATTGACTCATATTGTCTGATTCAAAGTGGTTATGGCATTTTATACCTAAAAATTGTCCCATTTGACCGAGTTTGATTCAAATCAAAGTATTTTAAGTGTTTATGACATGTTCAAGGGTGTGTTTGATGAATTTGACTCAAATCAATGTATTTCAAGTATTTTTGACATGTTCAAGGGTAAATACGTCATTTTCTACCCAAAATTGTTCCCATTTGATCTACGTTTACTCATATCGTCCGATTTGAAGTGCTTAAGTTATTTTATACTGATGTGCTCATTTAAAAGCACGTTTAAAACCCCATTTTAGTGTCAAGTCTCGCGGTCCTAGATTGATTTTATGCACATTACATTCGATTTTACCTTGATCTTGTTCTCAAGCTATTTTAAGGTCATTGCAGGTTCTTTCGATTATTTTAAGGTAAAATGTGACGTGTTGAGGCTTTGACACCCTTATTAAGAGTTTAGATGCGCATATCATAGCTTGGGCATGCGTTCCATGTCAATCTCAAAGATTCCATAAAGTTTAGAAGCCATTAGACATTTCAAAGAAGCCATTCAACAAGGTTCAAACTTAGATATGACTGAATCTGACATCCATTCGGTCGAGTGGAAGGTAGGGATTCCAGCATATGACTCAAGCTCTCAGGAATAGCTGAATGAACTCCCATTTAGCCGAATCAAGGTCTATTTGGCTGAATCCATGCACTCTTTTAGTCGAATGATGGACAGAGTCAAGATAATTGAAGTTTCTGTAATGGGCGAATGACACAACCATTCGGTCGAATGATCCCTCATTCGGCCGAATCCTTCCCCCATTCGGCCGAATGGCCCATTTTTCTGCAGATTTTAGTTCTTTCTTAAGTTGGCCCTCAAGGGTTTTTCTAGGGTATGACCCCCTTATGTCCTTAGGGTATAAATATCCTCTTACTCTGTAAAAAACCCTCATGCCTACTTTGAGAGCTTTTGTGCCTCAACTTAGAACATCACTTTCATTGCATTTGATTTCATTCATGCTTTAGTTTAGATTTAAGGCTTTTGTTGCTCTTCTTTTCAAGCATTGTATTTTGGATTCAAATTCTCTTTCATTTACGCAATTTCATTCACAAAGGTATCGATTCTTTACTATTCTATTTTTTTAGTGCTTTCACGTATTATTTTTGTTAATTCCATTGCTCTTTTTATTATCCTTGCTCTATTTGTAGCTTTGATAGAGTAGTTGTCGGTTTTGTTATAGTTCTTAATTTTCCCTTTTTCATTATCTTGTTCATTTAGGTTCAAATTGTTTATGCTTTTAATCATGTTCTTGTTCATTGTTTATGCCCTAGTTTTTACTACTCTGAGTGAGTAGTTTTCTTAGGGGTTTGATTGGTGAAACCCTAGGTTGGCTTGTTCTTCATGCGTAGAGTTAGGGTTTGAGATTGTTGATGATTGATTGATTGACATTCAATGCGAATCTTGTCGTGCCACTCCTTAGGAGACATAGGGCGATTATAGGTTGTTTATGTGATTTATAGGGTCGCAAACTTCCTCTCGTCATCTTGAGTGTCTTGATTGATTGTTGATAGATTTCCCCTAACTTAACATATTTGCTAGTTCGATTGTCCTTCATATGGTGGAACTAATCTATCCCCGTTTTTCTTTCGTTGCATATTATCATATTTATTCTTACTTTACTTTTCTGTCATTAGTGTAGTTCAACCAATTCGCATTTCAAATAAACACTTACATCAAGTCTAGAAACTAGCATCCCTTGTCCTTATGGTTCGACCCCTAACTTACCATTACACTAGTTGTAGTAGTATTAGGGTGTTTTATAAATATTGTTTGCATAACTAGTCTTTTAGTAAAATAACGCTAAAAGCCGGTTATCAAAATGGCGCCATTACCGGGGAATAAGGCATTATGTTTAGATTATAGTCTTGTTGTAATTTATTTTTGTTTCATTCTTATTATTGTCTTTTGATCTTGCTTGTCAGTGCTTACATTTGGTTTCTAGTGTTGTTTGCATGTCCTATAGCACACGTAGATAAAATTAATAGCTAGAACCATACGATCTTGAAATTCAACGAAGTAAACGGAGATTTCCATCCCAAATCCCATTACAACCTGATAACCGTTCTTTTAGGTCGTTTAACTAAAAGAATAGTTATACAAACTAAATTTATAAACACCCTAATACTACTACAACTAGTGTAGTGGTAAGTCAGGGATCGAACTACAAGGACAAGGGGCGATAGCTTTTAGACTTGATGCAAAGGGTTTATTTGGAGATGTGATTGGATGAATCTAATGACAGAAAAATAAAGCAAGAACTAAAACGATGTTATGCTATGAAGGGAAAACGGGGACAGATCAGTTCCACCCTAGGAAGGACAATCGAACAATCAATACGCTAAATTAGGAGAAATCAGTCAACAATGAATCATGACACTCAAGATGACGAGAGGAAGTTTATGACCCTATAAATCACACGAACAACCTATAATCGCTCTATGTCTCCAAAGGAGTGGCAGGACAAGATTAGCATCCAATATCAACCAATCAATCATTAAAAATCTCAAACCCTAACTCTACGCATAAAGAACAAGCCAACCTAGGGTTTCACCAATCAAACCCCTAAGAAAACTACTCACACATAGTAATAAAGAATAGGGCATAAACAATGAAAGAGAACATGATTGAAAGGATGAACAGTAAAAGAAGCAACGATAATAGCGAGAGGAATAAAATTCAGAAAAACAATACTTGAAAGCATTAAATGAAATAAAACAGAAAAGAATCGATACCTTGCATAAATGAAATTGCATGAATGAAAGAGAATCTGAATCCGAAATACAAAGCTTGAAAACGAGAACAACGAAAGCTGTAAATCTAAACTAATGCATGAAGGAAATGAAAAGCTTTAAAGTGATGTTCTAGGTTGAGGCACAAAACCTATCAAAGTAGGCATGAGGGTTATAGAGCAAGAGGGTATTTATACCCTAGGGACATAAGGGGTAAAACCCTAGGAAAAACCCTCGAGCACCGGCCTAAGAAAGAACCAAGAAAGTCGGAAATAGGCTCCAGTCGGCCGAATGGAGGAAGGATTTGGCCGAATGAGTGGCCATTCGGCCGAATAGGAATGTCATTCGCCTAAAACAGAAGCTTGGTATTTTTCCACTCTGTCCACCATTCGGCCGAATGAGTGGAACCATTCGGCCGAATGGGTCTTGATTCGGCCGAATGAGTCTTCATTCGGCTATTCCCGAGAGCTTGATTTATATGCTTGAATCCCTGTCTTCCATTTGACCGAATGGATGTCAAATTCGGTCAAATCTGAACCTGAACCTTGCTGAACAGCTCCTTTGAAGTGTCTAGTGGCTTCTAGAGTATATGGGATCTTCGAGAGTGACTTGGAACGCACACCCAAGCTATGATATGCGCATCCAAACTCTTGATAAAGGTGTCAAAGCCTCAAACACGTCTCATTTTACCTCGAAATTATCAAAATAACCTGAAATGGCCTAACAACAGCTTGAGGACAAGATCAAGGTAAAATTGAATGTAATGAGCATAAAACCAATATAAAAGCATGAGACTAGACACTAAAATGGGGTTGTAAACATTCTCTAAAACGAGCACATCAACTTCCCCCAAGCCAAACCTTTGCTAGTCCCTAGCAAATGAACTAGCAAGGCAACACCGTGAGCAAAGCTCATGAAAAGCAAGGTGAGCGGAAAACAAGACAATACCAGCCGTGTACGCGCAAAATTCTTCCCTAGCCATGGGTGTGCAAGTACAATGGGCTCAAAAGAGCATAATATCAAGATGAACAATGTTTTCCACAGACTCGGGATTACTGGATAAGCTACAACACAGGCCAAGCCACCCACTACCTATTGAGGTCACAAGTCCATGCTTCCCATGCTATTTCCCAAAAGATGTGGGAAATTTCTCATACTCTTGTGTGTTTAATACGGTATGCGTTTCGCTCAGAATCATCCAACTTAAGGTGAGTTGGGAATTCAACACTCAATCAAGGAGAATCCTAGGGATTGTATCCTATCTACTCTCCAGCACAAAACTTGCTAATCAGGCCAAGTCGAATAGCTTTGGAAACGGTTGTAATGTAGGCTGGGATCAAGGTAGGGTAAAATTTGGGGATGTGGAGTTCAAATAGAGGATATTAAGCAATCTAAGGTAATCAAACCCAGGATGGCTATGACTTCCGAAAACCATGCCACTTCCCAAAATTCTCTGGATACGCATAAATGAACTCATTAAACCAACTTTATTCTCGAGTTTTTCTTTTTCTATTTTTTTTTCTTTTCTTTTTCTTTCTTTTTTTTCTTTTTGCTTTTGTGTTCAGGCTAATGTTTTTGAAATAAACTAAGAGTAATGTAAAGAGTCATATCATACGACAATGATTTTTCAAACCAAAATCTTTCACCACAATACAACGGGCACCACTTCACTGTGATCACTCGACTATCCTCTAGGTAAAAAGAGGGAATATAAAAAGAGGGAATATTTGGCTCATGTGGAGTTAGGTGATGTAGCTACGAAGAAAAGGTAAAGGCATAAAATTGGCTTACCCTAAAGTTAATCGATATTCATGGTAGGCAATTTGGCCATGTAGCTGTAACTACAAACGTGTTATCATCCCTGGCCTTTAGAAAAGAAGACTATGCTAGAGGAGAACAGACACAATACCTAGACTCTCTAACTAGCACTTAATAACATAGGACTCATAACGGAGTCCTAGAAGGATCAATCCTCACTAGGCTAGTTGAAATGTGCCTTAATAGGTAGTTATCCAAGCCACAAACCAAGCAGGACCAGATCCCCCAAGTCAGGTGGAAAACAATCAATCATTCGGTCCCAAAATAGGCACAAGGCTAGGAAAAACATGAGTATGCATAAGACCACTATAATGTACACGTTAGGAGCTAGCATGTCAATTTCACAACTCAAGCACATTAATCTTGACACACCTAGACATGCAAAGAAAAACTAAAACAAAAACCAAGGCAATAGTTTCAATAGTGCTGATCATTCGAAGCTTTGAGAACAGAAGGACCCTCCCCCAAGCTAGCTCAAGAGCCGTCTCGCCACTTGGGAAAGGAGAAACAAAAGGGAGAAAGATCAGCATTATGGAAGCTATTTCTATATAAATAAACAAATAAAACAAACACGGGGTTATCTCCCGTAAGTACTTTTGTTTAACGTCGGTAAGTTCAACACAATTCGGTACAAGTTTATACCGAAAAAGAAAACAATGAAATCATACCTGCCATAGGAGTGGATTCACTCCTAGCATCACCATCACCTCCAGCGTGGGGAGTCAAAACTCTCCACCGAGCCGCAGTGGCGGAAGTAAGCAATGGAGAACCAGGGTCATCTAGAGGTGGGTTATAATGCGAGGCTCCCTCAAGCTAGGGTGGAGCCGTCAGTCTCTTTTTAGATTTTCTTTTTCTAGCCTTTTTCCGTTTGCGGGCTGGTTCGTCAATACCCTCAGATTTGTAATACATCTCCGTTTGCGGAGCAATTCCCTTCCCAACCCCAAAAATAAGACGCTCTTGTTCGTCCTCCTCTTCCAATACCTCAACTATCATAGGGGCAGCAAAAGCATTACACCTCTCAACCTATTTTGCAGCTTTATTCTCGACCACCCCAAAGGAACAAATCCGCTCGACCATGGGTTCCGTTGAAGACTTAGAAAAGGCAAACAAGACCTTCTCTTGGGCTACCCTAACGGTTATAGTTTCTGATTCACAGTCAATCAGGGCACCCAAAGTTTTCAAAGCATCCCTCCCTAAGATGAGGGGAGTAGAAGGATCCTCGGCCATATCAAGCACCACGAAGTCACATGGTACCTCTATGTTCCCTACTTGGATCGGAAGGTCCTCAAACTCCCTACATGGCACTTTTCTACTCTGGTCGGCCAGCTGTATTGTTTTCTTCGAAGGCTTAAGCTCACAGGTTAGCTGTTTGGCAATGGACATTGGCATTAGGCTAATGGAGGCCCCAAGGTCAGCAAGTGCTCCCTTAGAATTAAGTTTTCCAAGGTTGACTAGGAGCACAAAGGGTCCTCTAGCTTTTTCTTTCTTTGCCCATGTGCCCTGAATGATGGCACTTACCTGCTCTGGTAAATTGATAACCTCGCCCTCAAGTTTTCTCTTATTCCTTAAGAGGGTTTTCAGATACTGAGCATATTGTGGCATTTGCTCCATGGCCTCTAAAAATGGTACATTAATTTCAAGTTGCGTCATATGCTCTAGGAATTTAAGAAACTTTTCTTGCAATTGCTTCTCTACCTTCTTATAAGGAAAAGGTAGAGGCGGAGTATGTTGACGCTCAAGTTTCCTCCGTTGTATCTCCCTCCATCTCTCATCTTCATCTTTCTTCTCCCTCTCATGCCCAATGATTTTGACATTGTGCCCCTCATTTTCTTCACCACCCTCCTTTTCTTCTCTCCCCTCAAGGTTCTCCTTGTGCTCATTTTCTCTTAGACAACCACTATCCGTCGAGGAATATTCCCTTAAATCCTCTCCATTAGCTACAATTGGAGCAGGATGTGAGGTTCCAGATCTTAGGAAGATCGCCTTACAGGTGTGATGGTTAGGGTTAGAGTCAGGAGATTTTTGTGGTGGAGGTTGGGTGGATGGGTTTTGTTGAGGGTGAGAAGGAAGAAGCAATGGTGGGGGTGGACTAGCCATCTACACAAGCTGTGATTCAAACAACTTCTGCTGCGCTTAAAGTTCTTGCATTTGATTTATCAAGGATTGATTGATTTACGAGAGGGTTTGATTTTGTTGCGCAAGGGAGTTCACTTGGGTGGAAAGGAATTCATTAGTTGGAGGCGGGTTTGGCTGAGGGTGTGTAGATGGATAGGGTAGGTTGGTGTTGGGTCTTGGCATTTGAGGGTACGACCTATTCCCATTCGGCCTAGGAAAACTCCCATTCGCTTGATTGGTAGAGTTGTACCCTTGGTAGGAGTTCCCTTAGTTAGAATTTGGATTGAAGGGAGGTCTAAAGGGTTGATTGTTGTAAGGACCTTGCTGAGTAAACCATTGGTTATGACCACCATACCCTACAGCTGCCATATAATCGGGATTATACCCGTATCCATCATAGTTCATGACTAGGGTTCCTTCTTGGTTATACCCCCCACAGTTAACAGCCGCTATGTGCTCGAAATTTGCACCCCCACAATATGATGTATCATGAATGGTGCCCCCACAAATTCTACATGAAAAGGGAATCTCTTTAACCGATGATACATTGGAGCTACCTTGGGTGTATTTGAACTTGGACAACTTCTTATCCATGGTAGCTTCGATTTTTGAACTAATCGTGTCCAAGTTCCTTGAATCCATCCCTCCTCTCGGTAATCCACTACCCCTTGCTCCTCCCTAAGAGCTATTTTTAGCAACCTCCTCAATCTTAGCCTTCACTTGGTTACATGGGACTTTCGAGAGTTGGCCACCAACAACCGAGTCTAGGACTGCCTTGGTGGAGTCATTTAGACCATCATAGAAGAATGTATTAAGATGGTTCTCCCCGTACTCATGATGGGGGCATGCTCTTATCATTCTCTTAAACCGACTCCAAGTGGCACTAAGGTTCTCATCATCCTCTTGAGTGAATGACGTAATTTTCTTATGCCAATCCTGCATTCGAACTGTGGGATAGAACCTTTCTTGAAATGCTGTCTTTAATTGAGACCAATTAATGATTGAGTTGGGCTCCAGGCATTTATATCAATCCCGATCATCACCAGATAAACTCAAGTGAAATAGATGCATCCGTACATAATCCGGGCTATTGGGGCATGGAGGTATGAGACTGCAAATATCTGAGAATGCCTCCATGTGTTGGAGAGGGCATTCATTTCTCAAACCGCAAAAAGGGGTCTCTTTCACCATCCGGGTGAATTGAGGATTGATAAGTCTTCTTTTAATGTGTTGATAGAGGTGTTTTAGGATGGTTTTTGATGTTCTTTATGGAGCTTTATTGGTTTTTATACGTCTTAGCCGTTTCAACTCACTTGTGTGCAATTAAGGGAAATTATGGAGTTGAAACGACATGTTGAACTTGGAGGAATGATGAAGAACGATCTACGTTTGAGCGAGAAAGCTTTTAGATGATGAATATGAACACAAGCTGCCAGAGCCGCTACCAGAGGCAAAGGGGTAGCTAGCAGCGGCACCTACAACAAGCAAAAAAGGAGGATGCTGCCTTAGCCGCTGCCAGCTGCTATTTAGCAGTTGGCAGCGGGTCTTCCAGAATTTCGCAACTTTAGTGTTTTCTAGCGGCATTTTCATTAAGTAAAATCTTGTTTTGGGCCGGCTTAGGTTAGGTTTCTATAGTTTAGGTTAGTTAAGGGAGGTACCTATAAATAATGATTGTAATGTAGGGTTTTAGAGTACTTTCAGATTAGAGAAAAAGCTTAGGTTTGATTTTCTTCTTTGCTCTTTGGTGGAGAAGAACTCTATAGAAGCGTAATCTATATATTCTTGGTTAAAGATTGAAGCTTTTGACTGTAAGTTATGAGATTTCTCTTTTATTAATATATATTGAATGTTTACTATTCTCTTATGTTATTTCATGATTTGCTTGAATCAAATACTAGGTTTGGTCATTTGGATTCGCTTGGATCTATTTAATCTTACCAAAGTAGTGACTTTAGGTTATTAATGCATGCTTTATGATTGATGACTTGAAGGGAGAATAGTATTGTTGATGAAATTAGACCGCTTGTGTTAATTTCATCAACCTTGTTGATTTATTTGCTTGATTGCTTCTTGTGAATGATTTAGAGTGCTTATCTTGAGTTGTTCACTAGAAAGGGTTAGAAAGGAACACTTTGTTATTTCTAGCTAATTCACGAGAATATAGAATTTTGGAATTCTACAACATGGTGTTCAATGGTGTTAATTGAGGAGACTTCTATGATTAACTTGTAGTTCATAAGTGGATTTCAACTAACCAAGAGTGCTCTTTTCACTGATTTGTCATTTAACTAGTTTTGGTTATAATTAGGTTATTAAATTTATCTTGCTATTGCAAACCCCCATCTTTATTTAGTTTATTGTTTTGTTAAGATAATTTTATATAGATTTTCAGTTATTAAGTATCACTTCTCCATGGATACGAACTTGACTTCCCTACCTACATTCATTTGAAGTTAGATAAGTTTTGATTTTGTTTGGTAGCCTACCACAAGGCACACCAAGGATGTATGTGATAAGGGTTCGGGGCTATGGGTAACACTACACCTCCTTGAAATTCTTGGGACCCAAGCGTCCCAAATTGACTAAATAGTTGTTGGTGGTTTTCGTCCATTGGTGGTGTAGGGTGGTTGGAAGTATTTGGTTGCGACGAGGTTTGGGTTGGAATTCTCCGTTTGCTGCGTTGAACCTCAGGGTCGTATGGTTCTAGTTGTTGATTTGATCTACGTGTGCTATATGGCATGCAAACAACACTAGAGACCAAGCGTAAGTACTGACAAGCAAATTAATAGACAATAATAAAACAAAAATAGCTTACACCAAGACTATAGTCTAAACACAACGCCTTGTACCCGACAACGTGATAACCATTCTTTTAGGTCGTTTAACTAAAAGAATAGTTATGCAAACTAAATTTATAAACACCCTACTACTACTACAATTAGTGTAGTGGTAAGTCGGGGATCGAACCACAAGGACAAGGGGCGATAGTTTCTAGACTTGATGTAAAGGAGTTATTTGGATATGTGATAGAACTATACTAATGACAGAAAGTAAAGCAAGAACTAAAACAATAATATGCTATGGAAGGAAAACGGGGACATATCAGTTCCACCCTAGGAAGGACAATCAAGCTATTAATACGCTAAATTAGGAGAAATCAGTCAACAATGAATCATGACACTCAAGATGACGAGAGGAAGTTTGTGACCCTATATATCACACGAACAACCTATAATCGCCCTATGTCTCCAAAGGAGTGGCAGGACAAGATTCGCATCGAATACCAATCAATCAATCATCAACAATCTCAAATCCTAACTCTATGCATGAAGAACGAGCCAACCTAGGGTTTCACCAATCAAACCCCTAAGAAGACTACTCGCACAGAGTAATAATGACTAGGGCATACAAAATGATAAAGGATATGATTGAAAGCATGAACGAATTGAATGTAATGAACAAGAGAATGAAAAACGAAGAGTTATAACCAAACCGACAACTACTCTATCAAAACTGTAAATGAAACAACGATAATAGCTAGAGGAATGAAATTAAGAAAAACAATACTTGAAAGCATTAAATGAACTAAAACAGAAAATAAACAATACCTTACATAAATGAAATTGTAAGAACGAAAGAGAAACCGTATCCGAAATACAAAGCTTGAAAACGAGAACAATGAAAGCTGTAAATCTAAACTAATGCATGAAAGAAATTAAAAGCTTTAAAGTGATGTTCTAAGTTGAGGCACAAAAGCTCTTAAAGTAGGCATAAAGGTTATATACAGAGAAAGAGGTTATTTATACCCTAGGGACAAAAGGAGTAAAACCCTAGGAAAAACCCTCTAGCATCGACTAAAGAAAGAACCAAAATCTGCGGGAAAGAAGGTCAATTCGACCGAATGAATAGTGTATTCGCCTATTACAGAAGTATCGAGTTTTCTAACCCTGTCCACTATTCGACCGAAGGAGTGTAGCCATTCGGCCGAATAGGCCTTGATTCGGCCGAATGATTTCTCATTCGGCTATTCCCGAGAGCTTGATTTTATGTGCTTGAATCCCTGTCCACCATTCGACCGAATGGATGTCAGATTCGGTCGAATCTGAACCTGAACCTTGCTGAACAGCTCCTTTGAAGTGTCTAGTGGCTTCTAGAGTTTATGGGATCTTTGAGAGTGACTTGGAACGCATGCCCAAGCTATGATACGCGCATCCAAACTCTTGATAGAACTGTCAAAGCCTCGAACACGTCTCATTTTATCTCGAAATCATCGAGATCACCTGAAATGACCTAAAAACAGCTCGAGGATAAGATCAAGGTAAAATTGAATGTAATGTGCATAAAACCAATATAAAAGCATGAGACTCAACACTTAAATGAGGTTGTAAACGTGCTCTAAAACGAGCACATAAACTTCCCCCAAGACAAACCTTTGCTAGTCCCTAGCAAATGAACTAGCAAGGCAACACCGTGAGGAAAGCTGAAGAAAAGCAAGGTGAGCGGAAAAAAGGACAATGCCAGCCGTGTACGCGCAAAACTCTTCCCTAGCCATGGGTGTGCAAGTATAGTGGGCTCAAAAGAGCATAATACCACGATAATCAACATTTTCCATAGACTCGGGATTATTGGAAAAGCTACAAAACAGGCCATGCCACCCACTACCTAATGAGGTCACAAGTCCACGCTCCACGTGTTATTTCCCAAAAGGTGTGGGAAATTTCTAGTACGCTCGTGTGTTTAATATGGTTCGTGTTTCGCTCATAATCGCCTAACTTAAGATAAGTCGGGAATTAAACACTCAATCAAGGAGAAATCTTAGGAATTGTATCCTATCTACTCTTCAGCACTGAACTTGCTATTCAGGCCAAGTCGAACAGGTTTGGAAACGGTTGTAATGTAGGCTGGGATCAAGGTAGGGTAAAATTTGGGGATGTGGAGTTCAAATAGAGGATATTAAGCAATCTAAGGTAATCAAACCCAGGATGGCTATGACTTCCGAAAACCATGCCACTTCCCAAAATTCTCTGGATACGCATAAATGAACTCATTACACCAACTTTATTCTCGAGTTTTTCTTTTTCTATTTTTTTTTCTTTTCTTTTTCTTTCTTTTTTTTTCTTTTTGCTTTTGTGTTCAGGCTAATGTTTTTGAAATAAACTAAGAGTAATGTAAAGAGTCATATCATACGACAATGATTTTTCAAACCAAAATCTTTCACCACAATACAACGGGCACCACTTCACTGTGATCACTCGACTATCCTCTAGGTAAAAAGAGGGAATATAAAAAGAGGGAATATTTGGCTCATGTGGAGTTAGGTGATGTAGCTACGAAGAAAAGGTAAAGGCATAAAATTGGCTTACCCTAAAGTTAATCGATATTCATGGTAGGCAATTTGGCCATGTAGCTGTAACTACAAACGTGTTATCATCCCTGGCCTTTAGAAAAGAAGACTATGCTAGAGGAGAACAGACACAATACCTAGACTCTCTAACTAGCACTTAATAACATAGGACTCATAACGGAGTCCTAGAAGGATCAATCCTCACTAGGCTAGTTGAAATGTGCCTTAATAGGTAGTTATCCAAGCCACAAACCAAGCAGGACCAGATCCCCCAAGTCAGGTGGAAAACAATCAATCATTCGGTCCCAAAATAGGCATGAGGCTAGGAAAAACATGAGTATGCATAAGACCACTATAATGTACATATCAGGAGCCAGCATGTCAGTTTCACAACTTAAGCACATTAATCTTGGCACACCTAGACATGCAAAGAAAAACTAAAACAAAAAAAACAAGACAATAGTTTCAATAATGCTGATCTTTCAAAGCTTTGAAAACACAAGGACCCTCCCCCAAGTTAGCTCAAGAGCCGTCTCGGCACTTGGGAGAGAAGAAACAAAAGAGAGAAAGATCAGCATTATGGAAGTTATTGCTATACAAATAAACAAACAAAACAAACATCGGGTTATCTCCCGTAAGTACTTTTGTTTAACGTCGGTAAGTTCGACACAATTAGGCATAGTTTTATACAGAAAAAGAAATCAATGAAATCGTACCTGCCGTAGGAGTGGATTCACTCCTAGCATCACCATCACCTCCAGCGTGGGGAGTCAAAACACTCCACCGAGCCGCAGTCGCGGAAGTAAGTAATGGAGAACCAGGGTCATCTGGAGGTTGGTTATAGTGCGGGGCTCCCCCATGCTAGGGTGGAGCTGTCGGTCTCTTCTTAGAATTTCTTTTTCTAGCCCTTTTTCGTTTATGGGCTTGCTTGTCAGTTCCCTCATATTTGTAATACATCTCCGTTTGCGGAGCAATTCCCTTCGTAACCCCAAAAATAAGACGCTTTTGCACGTCCAGCTCATCCGACACCTCAACTGTCATTGGAGCAGCAAAAGCATTACACCTCTTGACTTCTTTCACAGCATCATTTTTGACCACCCCAAAGGAACAAATCCGCTTAACCATGGGTTCCTTTGAAGACTTAGAAAAGGCAAACACAACCTTCTCTTGGGCTACCCTGACGGTTATAGTTTCTGATTCACAATCAATCAGGGCACCCAAAGTCTTCAAAGCATCTGTCCCTAAGATGAGAGGAGTATAAGGATCCTCGGCCATATCAAGCACCACGAAGTCACATGGTACTACTATGTTCCCTACTTGGATCGGAAGGTCTTAAAACTCCCCACATGGCACTTTATACTACGGTCGGCCAGCTGGATTGTTTTCTTTGATGCCTTGAGGTCGAAAGTGAGTTGCTTAGCGATGGAAATCGGCATTAGGCTAATGGAGGCCCCAAGGTCAGCGAGTGCTCCCTTAGAATTGAGTTTTCCAAGGGTGACTGGGAGCACAAAGGGTCCTCTAGCTTTTTCTTTCTTTGCCCACGTGCCCTAAATGATGGCACTTACTTGCTCCGGCAAACTAATCACTTCGCCCTCAAGCTTTCTCTTGTTCCTTAAGAGGGTTTTCAGATATGTAGCATATTGCAGCATTTGCTCCATGACCTCTAGGAATGGTATTTTCATTTCAAGCTGCCGCAAACGCTCTAAGAATTTAAGAAACTTTTCATGAAGTTGCTTCTCTACCTTTTTGTAAGGAAAAGGTAGAGGCGGAGCATGTTGACGCTCGAGTTTCCTCCTTTCCTGTATCTCCCTCCATCTCTCATCTTCAGCCTTTTTCTTCCCCTCATACCCATTGATTTTGACATTGTGCCCCTCATTTTCTTCACCACCCTCCTTTTCTTTTCTTCCCTCAAGGTTCTCCTTGTGCTCACTCTTAGACAACCCTTCGAGGGATCTTCCCCTAAATTGTCTCCATTGGCTACAGCTGGAGAAGGATGTGAGTTTCCTGATCCTAAGAAGATGGCCTTACAGGTGTGATGCTTAGGGTTGGATTCAAGAGGGTTTTGTGGTGGAGGTTGGGTGGATGTGTTTTGTTGAGGGTGAGAAGGAAATGGCAATGGTGGGGGTGGACTCGCCATCTACGCAAGCTGTGATTCAAACAACTTCTGTTGTGCCTAAAGTTGTTGCATTTGATTTATCAAAGTATGATTGATTTGCGAGAGGGTTTGATTTTGCTGCGCAAGGGAGTTCACTTGGGTGGAAAGGAATTCATTAGTTGGAGGGGGGTTTGGTTGAGGCTGTATAGATGGATAGGGTAGGTTGGTGTTGGGTCTTGGCATTGGAGGGTATGGCCTATTCCCATTTGACTTAGAAAAACTCCCATTCGCTTGATTGTTGGAATTATACCCTTAGGAGGAGTTTCCTTGGCTAGAATTCGGATTGAAGGTAGGTCTAAAGGGTTGGTTATTGTAAGGACCTTGCTGAGAAAACCCTTGGTTTTGACCACCATATCCCACAGCTACCACATAGTCAGGATGGTACCCGTATCCATCATAGTTCATGATTGGGGTTCCTTCTTGGTTATACCCCCTATAGTTAATAGCCGCTATGTGCTCAGAATTTGCATCCCCACAATATGATGTATCATGATTGGTGCCCCCACATATTCTACATGAAAAGGGCGTTTCTTTAACACATGATACATTGGAGCTACCTTGGGCGTATTTGAACTTGGACAACTTCTTATCCATGATAGCCTCGATTTTTGTAGTAATTGTGTCCAAGTTCCTTAAATCCATCCCTCCTCTCGGTAATCCACTACCCCTTGCTCCTCCCTAAGAGCTATTTTTAGCAACCTCCTCAATCTTAGCCCTCACTTGATTGCATGGGACTTTCGAGAGTTGGCCACCAACAACTGAGTCTAGGAGTGCCTTGGTGGAGTCATTTAGACCATCATAAAAGAATATATTGAGATGGTTCTCCCCGTATTCATGATGGGGGCATGCTCTTATCATTCTCTTAAACTGAATCCAAGTGGCACTAAGGTTCTCATCATCCTCTTGAGTGAATGACGCAATTTTCTTACACTAATCTTGCGTTCGAACTGTGGGATAGAACCTTTCTCGAAATGCTGTCTTTAATTGAGCCCAATTAATGATAGAGTTAGGCTCCAGGCATTTATACCAATCCCGAGCATCACCAGATAAACTCAAGTGAAATAGATGCATCCGTGCATAATCCGGGCTATTGGGGCATGGAGGTATGAGACCGCAAATATATGAGAATGCCTCCAAGTGTTGGAGAGGACATTCATTTCTCAAACTACAAAAAGGGGTCTCTTTCACCATCCGGGTGAATTGAGGATGTATGTGATAAGGGTTCGGGGCTATGGGTAACACTACACCTCCTTGAAATTCTTGGGACCCAGGCGTCCCAAATTAACCAAAAAGTTGTTGGTAGTTTTCGTCCATTGGTGGTGTAGGGGGGTTGGAAGTATTTGGTTGAGACGAGGTTTGGGTTGGAATTCTCCGTTTGTTGCATTGAACCTCAGGGTTGTATGGTTCTAGTTGTTGATATGATTGACGTGTGCTATATGGCATACCAACAACACTAGAGACAAAGCATAAGTACTGACGAGCAAACTAGTAGACAATAATAAAAATAAAACAAAAAAACTTACACCAAGACTATAATCTAAACACAACGCCTTGTCCCCGGCAACGGCGCCATTTTGATAACCATTCTTTTAGGTCGTTTAACTAAAAGAATAGTTCTGCAAACTAAATTTATAAACACCCTAATACTACTACAACTAGTGTAGTGGTAAGTCGGGGATCGAAGCACAAGGACAAGGGGCGATAGTTTCTAGACTTGATGTAAAGGAGTTATTTGGATATGTGATAGAACTATACTAATGACAGAAAAGTAAATCAAGAACTAAAACAATAATATGCTATGGCAGGAAAACAGGGACAGATCAGTTCCACCCTAGGAAGGACAATCGAGCTATTAATACGCTAAATTCGGAGAAATTAGTCAACAATGAATCATGACACTCAAGATGACGAGAGGAAGTTTGTGACCCTATAAATCACACGAACAACCTATAACCGCCCTATGTCTCCAGAGGAGTGGCAGGACAAGAATCGCATCGAATATCAATCAATCAATCATCAACAATCTCAAATCCTAACTCTACGCATGAAGAACGAGCCAACCTAGGGTTTCACCAATCAAACCCCTAAGAAGACTACTCGCACATAGTAATAACGACTAGGGCATACAAAATGATAAAGGACATGATTGAAAGCATGAACGAATTGAATGCAATGAACAAGAGAATGAAAAACGAAGAACTATAACCAAACCGATAACTACTCTATCAAAACTGTAAACGAAACAACGATAATAGCTAGAGGAATGAAATTAAGAAAAACAATACTTGAAAGCATTAAATGAACTAAAATAGAAAATAAATAATACCTTGCATAAATGAAATTGTATGAACAAAAGAGAAACCGAATCTGAAATTCAAAGCTTGAAAACGAGAACAACAAAATCTGTAAATCTAAACTAATGCATGAAAGAAATGAAAAGCTTTAAAGTGATGTTCTAAGTTGAGGCACAAAAGCTCTCAAAGTAGGCATAAAGGTTATATACAGAGAAAGAGGGTATTTATACCCTAGGGACAAAAGGAGTAAAACCCTAGGAAAAACCCTCGAGCGCCGACTAAAGAAAGAACCAAAATCTGCGGGAAAGAAGGTCATTCGGCCGAATGATAACTGTATTTGGCCGAATGGGTGTCAATTCGATCGAATGAATAGTGTATTCGCCTATTACAGAAGCATCGAGTTTTCTGACCCTGTCCACCATTCAACCGAAGGAGTATACCCATTCGGCCGAGTGGGCCTTGATTCGGCCGAATGAGTTCTCATTCGGCTATTCCCGAGAGCTTGATTTTATGTGTTTGAATCCCTGTCCACCATTCGACCGAATGGATGTCAGATTCGGTCGAATCTAAACTTGAACCTTGCTGAACAGCTCCTTTGAAGTGTCTAGTGGCTTCTAGAGTTTATGGGATCTTTGAGAGTGACTTGGAATGCATGCCCAAGCTATGATACGCGCATCCAAACTCTTGATAGAATTGTCAAAGCCTCAAACACGTCTCATTTTACCTCGAAATCATCAAGATCACCTGAAATGACCTAAACATAGCGCGAGGACAAGATCAAGGTAAAATTGAATGTAATGTGCATAAAACCAATATAGAAGCATGAGACTCAACACTAAAATGAGGTTGTAAACATGCTCTAAAACGAGCACATCACAACAGCGCCATTTTGATAACCGTTCTTTTAGGTCATTTAACTAAAAGAATAGTTATGCAAACTAAATTTATAAACACCCTAATACTACTACAACTAGTGTAGTGGTAAGTCGGGGATCGAACCACAAGGACAAGGGGCGATAGCTTTTAGACTTGATGCAAAGGGTTTATTTGGAGATGTGATTCGATGAATCTAATGACAGAAAAATAAAGCAAGAACTAAAACGATTTTATTGATATGATAGAGGATGCCAAATTTGAAGGATTGATTGAAGCTTCAAAGAAAGATGTTACCGTGGGAGAGTTGTTGGCTTATGGAGACACAAATCTTCTAGGTGCATCGAAGGGGAACATTTGCATGTGCATGATAACATGCAAATGTGAATGAGGATTGGTGGACATGGGGAATAAGTTGGTTTTGCCTATGAGTTTTCTCCCATTTCATTTGATAGGGTTTTTCTCATTTTAGGCATAGGTGTGTTTTTAAACTTTCCTTTTTCAGGTTTTATGATTCTATAATGTGTGGCAGCCATAGAGGTGATGATTAGTGGAAGGCCTTGATCAAAAGCTAAAATCTTGGAGTAATTTTTGAAGATTGAAAATTTTGACCAAGGAGGAAAATTTTAAGACAAGGGGAGGTGCCTGTTACATTGAACGGTGCTTATTACATCTTAAGTGACATGTCAAGTGACATGACATGGGTATGGACGTGGCTACACACATATGATTGGATATTTAGTGTTTTACTTTAAATAAAATAGGATTAGAGTAGTTAATTTGTAATTTTATCTTTTTAGGTAGGATATGATTCTAATTAAGATAAGATAGTGTTAGAGTTTTGGTAGGATTATGTAATAAATAGCTGGAATTATCCTATTGGTTATTAGGAGTCCTTTTAGAAGTAGGAGGCCTAGTCATAATATGATTGAAACTCTCAAGCTCTGGGTATAATTAGATGTGCACCCAAGCTTTAAATTCACGTGAGGAAGTGTAGGAATTGAGGGTGCTTTGCTTTACTCAATTCTTAAACTTTCGCCCTAGATTTTAAACCTTTGGTGCGTAGCTTTAGAGGGTTTTATATCTAGTTCTATCCCTTTGTGTGGATTAAGGTTTCAATACCTATATTCACATCAACTTTTGGTGCTCTCGTTGAGAGGATTCGAAGCATACTCAAGCAATATGGATTCTAGTGGTGATGATGCACACGAGATGCTACTAGGCTTCAAAAAAGGTTTGACCTTGCAAGAAGCCAAAGCCTTGTGCATGGAACGCGAGTTGAAGGAACTGAAGGAACGTATGAACGAGTTGTTGCAAACCGTGGGGAAGAAGGAAAAGTCCTCAAGCAAAGGTAAACTCTCATCCCATGATTCTAACTCTAGCGAAAGTGATGGTGAATCCAGTGTTAGAAGCTCAAGGAGGCCTAGCAAGAGGGACCTATCCTCTTCAAGTGATGATGAGGAATCATATAAAGGGTGTAGGAGAAAGAGTTTAAGGGGGAAAAAGGATCAAAGCTTGAGACTTGAAATCCCTGAGTTCAATGGCAGTTTGGACCCAAACAAATTCCTAGATTGGATTCGCAGAGTTGAACGAATTTTCAGATATAAGGATTTTGATGATCTTAGATCCTTTTAGGTTGCTGAACTCAAACTCACTTCTTATGCAAGTTTGTGGCTTGAAGGTTTGCAAAAGAAGAGGAGAAAGGAGGGGCGTTCCAAGATCTCGTCTTGGACAAAACTAAAGAAGTACATGCAAAAAAGGTTTGTTCCTCAAGACTTTGAACAAAACAATTTCATAAAAATGCATACTTTGAAGCAAGAAAGGAGGTCTGTGGAGGACTACTAGATGGAATTCAAAAATCTAGCCATGGTGTGTGGGCTAGAGGAGAAATAAGACCACAAGGTGGCTCGTTTTGTGGCTCGGTTAAATGACCCAATCAAGGAAAAGGTGGAATTACAACCCTATTGGAGCTTTGATGAGGTGTGTACAATATCAACTAGGGTTGAAAGGCAAACACGTAAACCTAGAGGGATCTTTCAATCATTTGAAGCTAAAGGGGTGCATGAGATATCTAATGTGAAGCCTAATCTCAAGAAATCCATAAAGCCATAACCTTGCTTCAAATGTAAGGGACAAGGCCATATCCAAAGGGACAAGGCCATATCCAAAGGGATTGTACCCATGCTAGGATTGCTACTACTCGGACTTGGGAGGAAGATGAAACCATTGAAGAAGAGGAGTATGAGCTTGAAGAGGAAGAAGGTAACACATCTTTTGAAGTCCTAGAGGAGGATATGGAGGAGGTGATGGCAGAAACTAGGGGATCTAGCCTAGTGTTGCAAAGGGCATTGCAATCCAAGTCCTTACCATTAGAGGAGAGCTAAAGGGAGAAAATCTTCCTCACAAGATGCAATGTCCAAGGAAGACTATGTGATGTGATTATAGATTCGGGGAGTTGCACTAACGTGGTTTCTACACTCTTGGTGGACAAGTTGGAGGTGCCCACTCAAATCCATCCTCAACCATATAAGCTCCAGTGGCTTAGCAATTTAAGTGACGTAAAGGTTAGTAAACAAGCCTTGATTTCGTTCAAAATTGGCAATTATGAAGATCAAGTGCTTTGTGATGTTTGTCCCATAGATGCGTGTCATATTCTCTTGGGAAGACCTTGGAAATATGACAGATTTGTGAAGTTTGATGGGAGGACAAACATATATGTTGTGAGGAAGAATGCACAAGTCAAAGCATTTTCTTTGAAGCCTTTTATGGCTTCAAAAACTCGTTCCAACAAAGATAATGGCAAGGGAGTGTTATTGGTGGATGGAAGGGGATTAGAGAACGATGCGAAGGCCAAGGTTGACTATATGCAGAAGCTTCACGCCCAAGTGAGAGCAAGGATTGAGAAGGACAATGATATCTATAAGGCTAGAGCTAACAAACACAAGACTTAACATACTTACAAGGAGGGAGACTTGGTTTGGTTGCACTTGAGGAAGGAAAGATTTCCTAATCGACGTAAGAATAAGCTTATGCCTAGGTGTGATGGTCCATTCAAAATCATCAGTAAGGTGGGTGATAATGCATATAAGCTTGAGTTGCCTAGAGACTATGGAGTTCATGCCACATTCAATATAGGTGACTTAGCACCTTATGTGCCTTATAATCAACTTTAAAGTTTGAGGACAAACTCTTTTGAAGAAGAGGAGGATGATATGATAGAGGATGCCAAATTCAAAGGATTGATTGAAGCTTCAAAGAAAGATGCTACCGTGGGAGTTGTTGGCTTATGGAGACAAGAATCTTCTAGGTGCATCAAAGGGGAACATTTGCATGTGCATGATAACATGCAAATGTGAATGAGGATTGGTGGACATGGGGAATAAGTTGGTTTTGCCTATGAGTTTTCTCCCATTTCATTTGATAGGGTTTTTCTCATTTTAGGCATAAGTGTGTTTTTGAACTTTCCTTTTTCAGGTTTTATGATTCTATAATGTGTGGCAGCCATAGAGGTGATGTCAGTGGAAGGCCTTGATCAAAAGCTAAAATCTTGGAGTAATTTTCGAAGATTGAAAATTTTGACCAAGGTAGAAAATTTTAAGACAAGGGGAGGTGCTTGTTACATTGAACGGTGCTTATTACATCTTGTCGGTGCTTTATTACAACTTAAGTGACATGGCCAGTGACATGACATGGGTATAGACGTGGCTACACACATATGATTGGATATTTAGTGTTTTACTTTAAATAAAATAGGATTAGAGTAGTTAATATGTAATTTTATCTTTTTGGGTAGGATAAAATTGTAATTAAGATAAGATAGTGTTAGAGTTTTGGTAGGATTATGTAATAAATAGGTGGCATTATCCTATTGGTTATTAGGAGTCCTTTTAGAAGTAGGAGGCCTAGTCATAATATGATTGAAACTCTCAAGCTATGGGTATAAAAAAATGTGCACCCAAGCTTGGAAAAACCAGATTTGGAGATTATTTTCTTTATATTCTTCAATAAACTTGGAGAGTTTGTTGTTTCTCTTTGTGTGTAACAAAGAGTTGTGAATTTGTGCTTAAAGCTTTAGATTCACGTGAGGAAGTGTACGAATTGAGGGTGCTTTACTTTACTCAATTCTTAAACTTTTGCCCTAGATTTTAAACCTTTGGTGAGTAGCTTTAGAGGGTTTTATATTTAGTTCTATCCCTTTGTATGGATTAAGGTTTCAATACCTAGATTCACATCAACTTTTGGTGCTCTCGTTGAGAGGATTCGAAGCATACTCAAGCAATATGGATTCTAGTGGTGATGATGCACACGAGATGCTACCAGGCTTCAAAAAAGGTTTGACCTTTCAAGAAGCCAAAGCCTTGTGCATGGAACGCGAGTTGAAGAAACTGAGGGAACGTATGAACGAGCTGTTGCAAATCGTGGGGAAGAAGGAAAAGTCCTAAAGCAAAGGTAAACTCTCATCCCATGAATCTAACTCTAGCGAAAGTGATGGTGAATCTAGTGTTAGAAGCTCAAGGAGGCCTAGCAAGAGGGACCCATCCTCTTCAAGTGATGATGAGGAATCATAAAAGGGCGTAGGAGAAAGAGTTTAAGGGGGAAAAAGGATCAAAGCTTGAGACTTGAAATCCTTGAGTTCAATGGCAATTTGGACCCAGACAAATTCCTAGACTGGATTCGCAGAGTTGAACGAATTTTCAGATATAAGGATTATGACATGACATGGGTATGGACGTGGCTACACACATATGATTGGATATTTAGCGATTTACTTTAAATAAAATAGGATTAGATTAGTTAATTTGTAATTTTATCTTTTTAGGTTGGATAGAATTCTAATTAAGATAAGATAGTGTTAGAGTTTTTGAAGGATTATGTAAAAAATAGGTGGCATTATCCTATTGGTTATTAGGAGTCCTTTTAGAAGTAGGAGGCCTAGTCATAATATGATTGAAAATCTCAAGCTATGGGTATAAATAGATGTGCACCCAAGCTTGGAAAAATTAGATTTGGAGATTCTTTTCTTTATATTCTTCAATAAACTTGGAGAGTTTGTTGTTTTTCTTTGTGTGTAACAAAGAGTTGTGAATTGATTCTTAAAGCTTTAGATTCACGTGAGGAAGTGTAGGAATTGAGGGTGCTTTGCTTTAATCAATTCTTAAATTTTCGCCCTAGATTTTAAACCTTTGGTGCTTAGCTTTAGAGGGTTTTATATCTAGTTCTATCCCTTTGTGCGGATTAAGATTTCAATACCTAGATTCACATCAGTTATGCTATGAAGGGAAAACGGGGACAGATCAGTTCCACCCTAGGAAGGACAATCGAACTATCAATACGCTAAATTAGGAGAAATCAGTCAACAATGAATCATGACACTCAAGATGACGAGAGGAAGTTTGTGACCCTATAAATCACACGAACAACCTATAATCGCCCTATGTCTCCAAAGGAGTGGCAGGACAAGATTTGCATCGAATACCAATCAATCAATCATCAACAATCTCAAATCCGAACTCTACGCATAAAGAACAAGCCAACCTAGGGTTTCACCAATCAAACCCCTAAGAAAACTACTCACACATAGTAATAAAGACTAGGGCATAAACAATGAAAGAGAACATGATTGAAAGGATGAACAAATTGAATGTAATGATCAAGAGAATGAAAAACAAAGACCTATAACAAAACCAACAACTACTCTATCAAAATAGTAAAAGAAGAAATGATAATAGCAAGAGGAATGAAATTTAGAAAAACAATACTTGAAAGCATTAAGCGAAATAAAATAGAAAAGAATCGATACCTTGCATAAATGAAATTGCGTGAATGAAAGAGAATCTGAATCCAAAATACAAAGCTTGAAAACGAGAATAACGAAAGTTGTAAATCTAAACTAATGCATGAGGGTTATGTACAAAGCAAGAGGGTATTTCTACCTGATGTGAATCTAGGTATTGAAACCTTAATCCACACAAAAGGGATAGAACTAGATAGAAAACCCTCTAAAGCTACGCACCAAAGGTTTAAAATCTAGGGCGAAAGTTTAAGAATTGATTAAAGCAAAGCACCCTCAATTCCTACACTTCCTCACGTGAATCTAAAGCTTTAAGCACCAATTCACAACTCTTTGTTAAACACAAAGAAAAACAATAAACTCTCTAAGTTTATTGAAGAATATATAGAAAAGAATCTCCAAATCTGATTTTTCCAAGCTTGGGTGCACATCTATTTATACCCATAGCTTGAGAGTTTCAATCATATTATGACTAGGCCTCCTACTTCTAAAAGGACTCCTAATAACCAATAGGATAATGCCACCTATTTATTACATAATCCTACTAAAACTCTAACACTATCTTATCTTAATTAGAATCTTATCCTACCTAAAAAGATAATATTACAATTTAACTACTCTAATCCTATTTTATTTAAAGTAAAACACTAAATATCCAATGCCATGTGTGTAGCCACGTCCATACCCATGCCACGTCACTTGCCATGTCACTTAAGTCGTAATAAAGCACCGATAAGATGTAATAAGCACATCTCAATGTAACAAGCACCTCCCCTTGTCTTAAAATTTTCCTCCTTGGTCAAAATTTTCAATCTTCGAAAATTACTCCAAGATTTTAGCTTTTGATCAAGGCCTTCCATCAATCATCACCTCCATGGCTTCCACACATTATAGAATCATAAAACCTGAAAATGGAAAGTTCAAAAACACACCTATGCCTAAAATGAGAAAAACCCTATCAAATGAAATGGGAGAAAACTCATAGGCAAAACCAACTTATTCCCCATGTCCACCAATCCTCATTTACATTTGCATGTTATCATGCACATGCAAATGTTCCCCTTTGATGCACCTAGAAGATTCGTGTCTCCATAAGCCAACAACTCTCCCATGGTAGCATTCTTATTTAAAGCTTCAACCAATCCTTCGAATTTGGCATCCTCTATCATATCACTACCCTAGGGACTTAAGGGGTAAAACCCTATGAAAAATCGTCGAGCGCCGGCCTAATAAAGAACCAAGAAAGTCAGAAATAGGCTCCATTCGGCCGAATGAAGGAAGGATTCGGCCGAATGAGTGGCCATTCGGTTGAATAGGAATGCCATTTGCCTAAAACAGAAGCTTGGTATTTTTCCACCCTGTCCACCATTTGGCCGAATGAGTGGAACCATTCGGCCGAATGGGTCTTGATTCGGCCGAATGAGTCTTCTTTTGGCTATTCTCGAGAGCTTGATTTATGTGCTTGAATCTCTGTCTTCCATTCGACCGAATGGATGTCAGATTCGGTCGAATCTGAACCTGAACCTTGCTGAACAGCTCCTTTGAAGTGTCTAGTGGCTTCTGGAGTTTATGGGATCTTTGAGAGTGACTTAGAACGCACGCCCAAGCTATGATATGCACATCCAAACTCTTGATAAAGGTGTCAAAGCCTCGAACACGTCTTATTTTACCTCGAAATTATCGAAATCACCTAAAATGACCTAACAATAGCTCGAGGACAAGATCAAGGTAAAATTGAATGTAATGAGCATAAAACCAATATAAAAGCATGAGACTCGACACTAAAATGGGGTTATAAACATGCTCTAAAATGAGCACATCACAACCAAATACTTCCAACCCTCCTACACCACCAATGAATGAAACTCAACAACTATTTGGTCAATTTAGGACACCTGGGTCCCAAGAATTTCAAGGAGGTGTAGTGTTACCCATTGCTCCAAATCTTATCACATACATCCACAATTCATCCTGATGGTGAAGGAGACCCCTTTTTGCGGTTTGAAAAATGAATGCCCTCTCCAACACTTGGAGGCATTCTCAGATATTTGATGTCTCATTCCTCCATGCCCCAACAGTTCGGACTATGTGTGAATGCACTTGTTTCCCTTGAGTTAACTAGTGATGCTAAGGATTGGTATAAATTCCTAAAGCCCAACTCAATCATTAATTAGGCTCAATTGAAAACAACTTTTCTAGAAAGGTTCTATCCCATGGTTTAAACGCAAGATTGGTGTAAGAAAATCGCGTCATTCACTCAAGAGGATGATGAGAACCTTAGTGCTACTTGGAGTCAGTTTAAGAGTGTTGAGTCCCTTAGGTTCTGAATGATAGTTTTGAATGATGACAAACAGCTAAGGGAAACAGGTCTTTGAAAGTGTTCAATACAGTTGGGGAACCAGCTAATATAGAACACTGTTTCCCTAGATGAGTTATTACTTATATGAGATATCAGTTGAACTAACTTGTCTTTATACAGGGAACAACTAGATGATAAATGAGTTATGCATCTAAGTTGATTTCTAAGTTTGGAAGCTTGAAAGAACTTTTGATCAACTTAAAGGAAGGTCCTTGGTCAGCAATTGAGTTCATTCATGGAAGCTTTCAAAACTTGACGAATGCATGAAGAAAGACTACACTCGAAGAGTTATTTAGGATCTTCATGTAAATGCTCCGTAGTACAACTTATATAATTGAGAATATAAAGTGCTTTTAGTATATTAAATATCGTTATGAAATTTGGTACAAGGATTGGAACAAATTTCATAACATATTCAGTTCAGGGAACCAGGTTAGGGAACCAGGTTAACTGAACAGATTATTCAAGCTGCGGTTTTTACAAAGATTTTATAAAAAAGGATATTTTCCGAAATATATGGTTTTAAGATATATTTAAGCAGCTAAAAGATAAGATGAGGTTTTGGTGAGCTAAAAACCGGGAAGTATCTTATCCTAAGATGATCTTATCTTATGATCAAATCATTTAGGATAAATACTTATCCTAAAATCGTATGTATATCTTATATGCATGATTTAAGGATCGTATGTATATCTTATACGTATGAGGGTTTAGCTGACTAACCTATAAATACATCTTGATCTGAATAATCAAAACATAGCTCTTACGCAATTTTCACAGAGTTTGATCTTTGAGAGCTAAAAGCACTAGTTCAATTATTGAGTGATACACAAGAGCATAATAGCGTTTAATGTTTCTATATCTGACTTTTGAGAGTTAAATTGTTAGAGAGATCTTGATCTTGTATTCAGTCTTTAACAAAGGGGTTGAAGACTTGGTGAGTGTTTGTGAGTTCAAACACACTAGGAACTTACGAGGGTAAGTTCAAAGCACATTCAGAGTTGAGTGTGGGGTTACTGGTTCCCGGAGTAGGGAAACAGTAGAGTGAATTGTATCTTTATTTTTCGGAGTAGATTAATAAAGTACATAGGGTAGGAGGACGTAGGCCAGAGTTGGCTGAACCTCGTTAAGTTTGTGGTGTTCTTTATTGTCTTGTTTTATTCCGCTGCATAAGGGAACCAGCACAACTGGTTCCTTACACATAATCCGAAAAGAAGCAAAAATTGCCAACGATTACTTAACACTCAATTCACCCCCCCCCCCCCCCCCCCCCTCTTGAGTGCCCATTGAACCTTCAATTGGTATCAGAGCCTAAGCTTCTCAAAAGAGTAACATCTAGAGGAGTTAAGAATGAGTACTCAAGAATTAAGTGCGATCGGTCATGACAGCAAGACACCAAAGTTTAATGGAAACAACTATGCCTGGTGGAAGAATAGAATCCAGAATGTGATAATGGGTATTGATTTTGAATGCTGGCTTGTAGTTAAAAATGGTCCTAATATTATTCTCAAGACAGAAGCTGATGGGAAACAGGTTCCCAAAATGGATAGCGAATTGATCACTGCTGATTACAAGTTGCTGGAGAAAAATGCTAAGGCAATGTCAATCCTACAACAAGCAATAGGTGAGAATGAAACAAATCGGATCTCTGGTTGCAGTAGTGCTAAGGAGATATGGGACACCCTTGAACTTGCGTTTGAGGGAACCAGTGAGGTAAAAAGGTCTAAAATTGATTTAATCATGTCTAAATATGAATTGTTTGCCATGAATAAAAATGAAAAAATCAATGATTGCTTTCGTAGGTTTATGACTATTGTGAATGATCTTAGATCACTTGGTAAAATGTTTTCTGATGAGGATCTTGTGAGAAAAATTTTGCGTAGCTTAACAGATACATGGACAGCTAAGGTAACAGCAGTGTACGAAGCAAAGGATCTATCTACCCTGTCCTTGGAACAGCTGATTGGTTCCCTTATAACTCATGAGATGCTGATTGACTCTAAGTCTGAGAAGGAACCAGCCAGAGGCATGGCACTAAAGGGAACAGTAGAGGAAGAAGAAGATGAGATCAACCTGATTGCAAAAAGATTTGAAAGATCTCTTCGTGATCAAAAGAGGAATTTCAAAGGTAGGAATTTCAAAAACACTAAAAAATCTAACTCATCTTCAGGTTGCTTCAAGTGTGGTGAGAAAGGACACATCATTCGTGATTGTCCAAAATGGAAAGACAAACAATCTCAATCTGGAGATAAGAGAGCTTTTAAGAATGCCATGATAGCATCCATGTGGGGAGAATCTGACTCAGGATCTGATGAAGAAGAAAATACAACTGATTCTGAGGTTTGTCTAACCGCTTTCACAAACATCAAGGAGAACAGCACTGGTCAGGGAACCAGAGGGGGAACCAGTACATTCAAGAAATGCTTAATGGCCAAGAAGGATGTACTACAAAGACATAAGGTAAACCTTGAACAAATTAGAGTAGATATGCATGAATATGATAGAGAAAATATGCTTGCTTGCATAGATTCTTTATTAGATGAATGTTATAAATTAGTGAAACTTATATAACTGGCAAAAGAGAACTAAAAGAAAAACGAAATGAATGTGAAATTGCTATTGCTAGTTGTGATCACCTAGACATGGTTTGCCATAACTTGAAAAATCAAAATGCTGAACTAGAAATTGAATTGGACAAGTGCAAGGTAGAACTAGAAATGGCAAGATCTTCTGAACTAGACTATCCAAGTGACGGTGAAGAAGATCTGATCTCCTGGTTCCCCAGAGACTTATCAACTACTAGTAAAATCCCTGATTTCTCTACGGTCACAAGTAAAGCAAATTCCTGTAATAGAACATCTCTGCTGAAAGCTTTTAAAGCATTGACCCTCAACTTAGAAAATTCTTACAGAGAAATCGCTTCACTTAAAGCTGCTCAGTCCCTTAGTTTCTCCACTGAAACCAGCGTTGAAGTCAGCAGTATGATAAATGAATATGAAAGCACTATCTGTAAATTACATGCTGAACTTAATCAACTAAAAATTAAAAAGCAATCAGTAGTTATTGACATGTCTAATGACCCTATGATTTTAGATCTTAACTTACAACTTGCAACTTTAGAAAGTAACTTTGAGTTTCTGAAAGAGAAAAACGAGCTGTTAGTTAAAACACTTGAAACAAAAGAAAGGGAATTGCATGACAGTCATAGACATTTGGATAAGCTACTGAACGCGCAAAATACCTTGAACCTTCTGACCTCATCAGGAGGAAATAAAGGAAAATTTAGTCTTGGTTATACTAGACAGAGAACCAGGACTAACTGGTCTCCTAGAGAAACCACCTGGATTACAGAATATCAGCAAGGTAAGTATGTCATGACTAAAGAAATGCATGTGTGTTTTCATTGTGGTAAGAATGGACATAAGATACATGAATGTCCAGCTAAGAAAAATAGTGCTAATAAGAACAGCAAGAGTCAAATTTATATATGGAGAAGAAAGGATAAACATGATGTTAATGTTGTTGAAAAGGGACCCAAGTATGCTTGGGTTCCTAAAACTAATGTTTGATTCAATCTTACAGGCTAGAGTGAAGGGAGATGCCTATTGGTATTTGGACAGTGGTTGCTCAAGACACATGTCCGGGGATAAAGATCAATTCCTTTCACTAGTGGCCTTTGATGGAGGAAGTGTCACCTTTGGGGATAACAGCAAGGGAACCATCACTGGTTTAGGTAAGGTTGGTAAGACACTTTCCAGTACAATAGATGATGTTTATTATGTTGAAGGCTTGCAACATAATCTCTTGAGTATTTCTCAATTATGTGACAAAGGAAATAGATTTGAGTTTCAAGCCAACCTATGTCACATAGTTAACTCACAAACAGGAGAACTGGTATGTGAGGGAACTAGGAAGCATGATGTCTACATCACCTTCTTAGATAAGATCCCTCAAGACAAGTCCACTTGCTTGAGAGCTGTTTCTGAAAATAATCAATGGATTTGGCATAAGAGGTTTGGACATGCTAGCCTAACACTTCTAAACAAGCTTAAAGCACGTGACTTAGTGATAGGTCTTCCTAACATTAAGTACGAAGTTGATAAAGTTTGTTTTGAATGTGTAAGGGGGAAACAGGTAAAAATCTCCTTTAAGCCTAAAACTGTTTTGAGTACTAGCAGACCCTTCGAACTTGTACACATTGACTTATGTGGTCCCATGAGAGTACAAAGTCGAAGAAGTCATAGATATGTCTGTGTTATGGTCGATGATTATTCCAGGTACACTTGGGTAATGATGTTACACACAAAGGATGAAACGTTTGAAGAATGGGTAACATTGGTGAAACAAGTGGAGAACCAGCTCACCCAGAAGCTGGTCTCGATAAGATCAGACCATGGTACTGAATTTGATAATGCTAACTTTATTGATTATTGTAGGGAACATGGAGTTAATCACAACTTCTCAGCCCCTAGAACACCTCAACAAAATGGTGTTGTAGAAAGGAAGAACAGAACTCTTGAGGAGATGGCTTGGACGATGCTCATTGAAAGTGGTCTCCCAAAGAGTTTTTAGGGTGAAGCTGTTGACACTGCTTGCTATATACTTAATAGAGGTCTCATTAGACCAAAGTTAAATAAGACTCCCTATGAACTTCTCAAAGGTCGAAAGCCTAACATCACATACTTTCGTGTCTTTGGATGTAAATGTTATGTGCATAATAATGGGAAGGACCAGCTTGATAAATTTGATCCTAGAAGTGATGAGGGAATCATTCTTGGATATTCTTCTCGCAGCAAAGCATATAGGGTCTTCAATAAGAGGACTCTCTGTGTTGAGGAGAGTGTCCATGTCATTTTTGATGAAATTAACATGTCTTCTGAGATTGCACAGGTACAACCTGAGGAAGTAATTGGTTTGATGGATTTCACGGGGAACCAGTATACTGGTCCCTCAGAAGAAGTGCAAGCAGAACTAGGCATACCAGATACTCCACTAGATAATAATGACGAATTGCCTAGAGAAGAAAATGGAGAAAATGAGGATTCTGAAGGGGAACCAAATCCTAATGGTTCCACACACAATAGACAGGTAATGAACTCAGGGGGAACAGAAGAAGGTATTACCCCTGAACCTGAGGTAAGTAATGATAGAGGAAACAGCATGAATGTAAATTCTCCTGGCTCTTCAGAAAGAGAAGAGATTCATGAACATGCTAGTTCCCAACTTAATGAGGAAGCACAAAACAGTATTAATGTCAAAAGTTTTAGATATAAGGCCTCTCATCCCACTGATCAAATAATTAGTGATATAAATAAGGGGATTCAAACGAGAAGAAGTGCTTTTCAAAATTTCTGTGCTTTCTACTCCTTCCTGTCTAACATAGAGCCTACTGACTATAAAATGGCATTGACTGATCCTGATTGGATAATAGCTATGCAAGATGAATTAAATCAATTTCAGAAAAACCAGGTCTGGCACCTGGTTCCCCGTCCAAAGGAAAGATCAGTCATTGGTACTAGATGGGTCTTTAGAAACAAGTTAGATGACCTCGGTACTATAGTCAGAAACAAAGCAAGGCTAGTGGTGCAAGGGTACAATCAACAAGAGGGAATTGACTATGATGAGACGTTTGCACCAGTAGCTAGACTAGAGGCTATTAGGATTTTAATTGCTTATGCTGCTCACATGAATTTTAAGCTGTTTCAGATGGATGTAAAGACTGCCTTCCTTAATGGCTATTTGAAGGAAGAAGTATATGTGGAGCAGCCACCTGGTTTTGAAGATGCAATGTTTCCTCAACATGTATATAAATTGGATAAAGCATTATATGGATTGAAACAAGCTCCAAGGGCTTGGTATGAAAGATTGTCCAATTTCCTAATGGCTAATGACTACAAGAGAGGAACAATAGACAAGACCTTGTTCATAAGAACCAAGGGGAAACACTTGATTGTAGTACAAATCTATGTTGATGACATCTTATTTGGTGCTACTAATCAAACCTTGTGTGATGAGTTTGCAAATCTTATGCAGAGTGAATTTGAAATGAGTATGATGGGAGAACTAGGATTCTTCCTAGGTCTGCAGATTAAGCAAACAAATGATGGTATAATGATCCATCAACAAAAGTATTTAAAAGAGTTGCTGAAAAAGTTTGGCTTGGAGAACAGCAAAGCTTATGATACACCTGTTCCCACATCCACAAAGTTGGATGCTGATCCTAAAGGAAAAGATGTTGAAGCTACACTTTATAGAGGAATGATTGGTTCTCTACTCTACCTAACAGCTAGTAGACCTGACATTGTGTTATCTGTTGGTTTGTGTGCTAGGTTTCAAAGCAATCCAAAGGAGTCTCACTTGAAGGCTGTTAGAAGGATACTCAGGTATCTTGTGGGAACAGCAGATCTGTTTTTGTGGTACCCCAAAGGCAGTACCATCGATCTCATTGGATATACAGATGCAGATTACGCTGGATTCCTAGTTGACAGAAAGAGCACATCAGGTATGGCACACTTCCTTGGCTCTTGTCTTATATCATGGGGTTCTAAGAAACAAAATTCAGTGGCCCTATCCACAGCAGAGTCAGAATATATAGCTGCAGCTTCATGCTGTTCCCAGCTACTGTGGATAAGGAACCAGCTGAAAGATTTTGGTGTTATTTATAAAAGTGTTCCTATCTTTTGTGATAACACTAGTGCAATCAATATTTCAAAGAACCCCGTGCAACACTCCAAGACCAAACACATTGAAATAAGACATCATTTTCTAAGAGACAATGTGGAGAAAGGATTGGTGGAGATGTTGTTCTGTAAAAGTGAAGATCAAATAGCTGATATCTTCACAAAGCCTTTATGTAGAGAGTCTTTTTGTAGGTTAAGAGTCCTTTTAGGTCTAGTTAGGCTTTAAGCGATGGCTTCAATTAGTTCCCTCAATGATTGGTTAAAATAAGTATGCTCTTGTATCGATTATGCATATAACTATGCTGCTTACTTGCAAATATTGTGTAAATAACCCCAAGAGGATTGTTGTTGCATAAGAAACAGGAGAAACCATCTTTAAACATGCTGAAAATAGAATGACTGGTTCAATACAGGTACCAGCAAGAGGAAACAGCAGTTCAGCTCTGATATGTCATCCGAAAATATCTTATTTTCGGAAGATTACTATAAGATAACTTCTTTCTTTTAGTTATTCCTACCCTACAAAAAGGCAAATATATCTAATTGCCTAATTTATAGTTGGTTGAATCTTTTATAAAAAGATAACTACAAGTTTGAAAGTTTAAAATTCTAAAATTCCTTCTCTCAACCGGCTAGTTATTGAAAATCTTATACTTGAGCAATTGATATAAATACACATTAACACCTTGATACAGTCTCACATCACATCATCACTCTACTCATCTCTCTCCCGTTCAACGGTGGTGCCCTGATCACTGTTCACTTGCTCCCATCTCCCTCAAATCTGTGAAGCTCACTAAGCAACAATGGGTAGGAAATCAACCAGGGCTCCAGCTAAGAAGAGAAAGGAGAAGACTCAAGCAAGTGAGTCAACTCAATTGAAGGAGGCTTCCATCAGTGAAGCAAACCCTGCTCCAACTTCATCGAGTAACTCACCTCCTACCACCACAAAAAACCCATCACAAACTCTATCCCCATCTTCTAAATCTCCGTCACCTCCACCTCCCAAAAATGCTCCTTTACCCAAGACCCCTGAGGCTGATGATTCCATCATCAAGGAACCTGTCTCATCTCAGGGGGAACAGCCTAAAAACACTGAAGAACTCTTCAACACTGTTGAAGAAGGAGAGGAGGAGGAAATTCGTAGTGAGGAGGATGATCTACAGATCATTGGGCATAGTAAGTGGACTCCAGAACCCTTGACTCGCAGTAGAGTGACCAGGTCATCTCTGAAAAGGGTTAGCGAAGTGGTAATAGAGGAACAGTCAATGGACTCTGCTGGTTCTAAGCGAAAGAGAACAGCACGGAAGTCTGCAAGAGGTATGTCTGTAGAATCTCCATCTGTTGGTATAACTGATTTAAGTTCTAGGGTTGTGGTATCTGGGTGTAGGACAGAAGTTGGGTATTTTGATGAAGCTGCTCTGAGTAATGTGAAAGAGCTGTTGGAATTTCAGGGTTGGATGCCTTTGTTTGATGTCTGTGATGCTAATATTGATGGTGTTAGAAAGTTTTATGTTAATTTAAAACAAATGCTGGATAGATCATTAAGTTCAGTTGTGAATGATGTTGAAGTGAATGTGTCTGTGGCAAGTCTGGCTGGGTTGTTGAATATACCCAGAGATGGTTTTGAGGAGTATTCTGGAGATGGATGGCCCACACTTATAGGGGTCAGTCCAGATGAAGTACATGATTTTGTGTTTGGAGGGAAAGTTCCAAAGAAGGCTGGAACTTTTAAAACTGGTGGCTTGAAGGAACCAGTGATGCTGGTCCTTCACTCTGTGTGCAACAAGATGATTATCCCTTGAGCACAAGGTAGAGGTTTTGTGCACATCATGGAAATGGTGCTTATTTATTTGTTGATGAAAAGGATTAAGATAAATCTTCCCTCTCTAATGATAAATCACATGATGAATTGCTACAATTCATCCCATCACTCTCTTCCTTATGGGTCCTACATCACTAAGCTTCTTAAAGAGAATAATGTTTCTCTTAGTGGATCAACTGCTCCTGTAATGGTGTTCACCAAAGGTATTCTGAAGCAAAAGGGGTTGATCATAAGTGCTGGGGTATTGAAGTTTAGAGAGGAGGAACCAGTAGAGACTCCTAAGCCGGTCAAGAAGAAACAGAAGGTAGAGGAACCAGCTGGTCAGCAGGTTATCCTTAAAAGGCTAGAGAGTCAGGAAGAGAAGATAAATGCTGTAGGGGATCAGCTCAGCAAGTTAGTGAACTTGGTTGAAGGTCTGTCCACTTCATTTATCATGAGGATGATCAAATTGGAGAAACAGATTGCTGGCAGTTCTGGAATTGAGAAGAAACAATCTGAAGAGGACCAGCAAGAAGATCAGCAGGAGGATGACAGTGAAGAGGAAGAGAACCAGGAAGAAACAGCTGAGGAGGCTGCCACTGAAGAAGAGGAAGGAGATGATGAAAATGATGATGATGATTGAATCTGTTCTCTTTTTCACTTAGCCTACCTTTATCATAACTTTCTGAATAACTGATTTTGTTGAACTGTTTTTATTCCTCCCAATCCATGAACTTGTTTTGATATGGATTTGGGTCTTATCGTTAACTTTTGTTGGTCTGTACTAAACTATAATTTCTGATGATGGTATGACTTAACTTTGACTAATCTGACCTTCTTTTGCAGCACTTTATTTGTATAATGGTTGATGCCATTGGATGGTTTAGCACGTTACTTTATGCATAAGTTCCTACTTTTGCATATCTTTTTAATGATGCCAAAAGGGGGAAAATAGTTGAAGTTGAAGCTTAAAGTCTTTACTAGCTTAGATCAAGTTTGTGGTTGAGTCTACTTTATTGTATTCTCTGTTTCTGTTTAGGGAACCAGTTGGACTTACTGACTTGTTCCATTGAGTTTTGAATTCTTGAAGTTTTTGATTATTTGTCTTTGAGTATGTTCACAGGTGCAGAAACTTCAAGTGTTTGTCATCATCAAAAAGGGGGAATTTGTTGAGTCCCTTAGGTTCTGAATGATAGTTTTGAATGATGACAAACCACTAAGGGAAACAGGTCTTTGAAAGTGTTCAATACAGTTGGGGAACCAGCTAATATAGAACACTGTTTCCCTAGATGAGTTATTACTTATATGAGATATCAGCTGAACTAACTTGTCTTTATACAGGGAACAACTAGATGATAAATGAGTTATGCATCTAAGTTGATTTCTAAGTTTGGAAGCTTGAAAGAACTTTTGATCAACTTAAAGGAAGGTCCTTGGTCAGCAATTGAGTTCATTCATGGAAGCTTTCAAAACTTGACGAATGCATGAAGAAAGACTACACTCGAAGAGTTATTTAGGATCTTCATGTAAATGCTCCGTAGTACAACTTATATAATTGAGAATATAAAGTGCTTTTAGTATATTAAATATCGTTATGAAATTTGGTACAAGGATTGGAACAAATTTCATAACATATTCAGTTCAGGGAACCAGGTCAGGGAACCAAGTTAACTGAACAGATTATTCAAGCTGCGGTTTTTACAAAGATTTTATAAAAAAGGATATTTTCCGAAATATATGGTTTTAAGATATATTTAAGCAGCTAAAAGATAAGATGAGGTTTTGGTGAGCTAAAAACCGGGAAGTATCTTATCCTAAGATGATCTTATCTTATGATCAAATCATTTAGGATAAATACTTATCCTAAAATCGTATGTATATCTTATATGCATGATTTAAGGATCGTATGTATATCTTATACGTATGAGGGTTTAGCTGACTAACCTATAAATACATCTTGATCTGAATAATCAAAACATAGCTCTTACGCAATTTTCACAGAGTTTGATCTTTGAGAGCTAAAAGCACTAGTTCAATTATTGAGTGATACACAAGAGCATAATAGCGTTTAATGTTTCTATATCTGACTTTTGAGAGTTAAATTGTTAGAGAGATCTTGATCTTGTATTCAGTCTTTTACAAAGGGGTTGAAGACTTGGTGAGTGTTTGTGAGTTCAAACACACTAGGAACTTACGAGGGTAAGTTCAAAGCACATTCAGAGTTGAGTGTGGGGTTACTGGTTCCCGGAGTAGGGAAACAGTAGAGTGAATTGTATCTTTATTTTTCGGAGTAGATTAATAAAGTACATAGGGTAGGAGGACGTAGGCCAGAGTTGGCTGAACCTCGTTAAGTTTGTGGTGTTCTTTATTGTCTTGTTTTATTCCGCTGCATAAGGGAACCAGCACAACTGGTTCCTTACACATAATCCGAAAAGAAGCAAAAATTGCCAACGATTACTTAACACTCAATTCACCCCCCCCCCCCCCCCTCTTGAGTGCCCATTGAACCTTCAAAGAGAATGATTAGAGCATGCCCCCATCATGAGTATGGGGAGAACCATCTCAATACATTCTTCTACGATGGTCTCAATGACTCCACCAAAGCACTTCTAGACTTGGCGGTTGGTGGCCAACTCTTAAAGGTCTCATGCAATCAGGTGGAAGCTAAGATTAAAGAGGTGGCCAAAAATAGCTCTTGGGGAGGAGTGAGAGGTAATGGACTATCGAGGGGAATGATTGATTCAAGCAACTTGGACACGATTAGCTCAAAAATTGAGGCTATCATGGATAAGAAACTGTCATAGTTCAAACTAGCTCAAGGTAGTTTTAATGTATCATTGGTTAATGAGAAGCCCTTTTCATGTAGAATCTGTGATGCGTGCATAAATGTGAACGACGAGCATGTTGAAGAATTATTCCAAGAAAGTCAAGAAAGCATGAATCTATACTTGGAAGCTTCCTCAATAGGTCAAACTTACTATCGGGGGCATCAAGACAAAGCCACGCTTTGTATGGTGGCGTTCTTGGGAGTTCTTGAAGCTTCTTGATAGTTCTTTAAGGTTTCTTTAAAAGCTTTCTTAGATTTTGGTCTACAAGTTTTTACCTTTCACTTGAAAGGGTTTTTCTTGGTTTAGACCTTAGGTTTCTTTATGTTCTTAATTATTTTTGTACGTGTGCGTAGTTAATTAAGTTGGAGAATCGTGTAACGTTACTTGGCGCACAAGGTTAAGTTAGGTTTCCTATTTCAAGAGGGATTCCTACTCAAAATTGAAAGTGGCGGCTGCTTGGAGATCAAGGCAAAGTGGAAGACTTTTACTCAAGCTAGAACTCTAATGTGTTTAGAAAAAGTAGGAGTTTTACTCAAGTTAGAACTCTAATATGCTTAGGAAGAGAAGGAGTTTTATTCTAGTTAGAGTTCTAATAGTCTTAGGAAAGGATTGCTATAAATACTCCATGTAATTCACGAATTCATTCATTCATTCAGATTTTGAGCAATACAAAAAACACATTTATTTTGAGTGATATTTTGGTTGGATTACCTAAATATTTCTTTGGCTAACTTGCGAGTTGGTTGCTGTTTTGGGTGTTTTAGTTAAAACATTCATTGGTTTGATTAATTAAGTGGACTCTTAATTAATTAAACTCAGTTCTTGCCTAGTTCTTGGTGATTTATCTGTATAGGACGAAGCTTAGAACATATCCTTGTGATAACTTGGTTTTCGGATCAAGAATCACATCATCGTGGTATCAGAGCTGTTGGTGACGTTTGGCTTGGAATTTTTGGCTGAAATTTTGTGGGAGGATTCAGAAAACGTAGATCAACATTGTGTCAAAATTTCGTGTCAATCGGACGCGTAACGAAGTCTGTGCAACCTCAAACTTTTGAGATTGTTACACGGAGTTGCGATCTGGAGATCGGTTTTTATTTGCCTCAAGAATCAATCAAGATTCAATCTTTTAATCAAGATTTTTACATAAACTAACCTGGTTTGTGTAGGAGCAATGAGTGACGAAGAAATCCCAGGGATTCCAAGGGGTTTGAACCTTGATCAAGCGCATAACTTGCGAAGGGATCGTCAAATAGAGCGATTGTCACAACAATTGCAAGAAGTATTGGCTAGGCTTGACGAACGTGACAAAACTTCATCTTCAAGGAAGAACAAATCAGTTACAAGTTCTAGTTCAAGTGAAGATGAATATGAAAGGAGAAAAGCAAGTAGATCACGCCATAAAGATTCATCTTCAAGTGATGAACCTAGAAGGCATCGACGGAAGAACAAGGCCAAAGATGATGACCGAAATATAAGGTTAGATTTTCCGGAATTCAATGGTAGTATGCTAGACCCCGAAAAATATTTTGAGTGGGTTAGAAGAGCGGAAACACTCTTTGATTACAAGGAGTATGATGAACGAAAGAGGTGCAAACTTGCTGAATTAAAACTCACGGGTTATGCGAGTTTATGGTATGATAATCTCAAGAAAAAGAGACGCAAGGAGGGACGATCCAAGATCACTACTTGGACACAATTACAGAAATATATGAAGCGTCAATTTGTGCCCCATGAGTACGTGCAAGAAGTGTATCTCAAGATGCAGACTTTTAAGCAAGGAAATCAATCCGTGGAGGCTTATTTGTGTGAATTTGAGAAACTATGTTTATTGTGTGATTTAGAAGAAATTCTAGAGCACAAAATAGCACGTTTTATTGCAGGTTTGAACGAAAATGTTCAAGAGAAGATTGAATTGCACGAATACTATTCGTTTGAAGAAGTATGCAAGGCGGCCATTAAGGTTGAAAGACAATTCAAGGCCAAGAAGACCTCAAGTGTGAAGCCGTTCACACGCACGTTCACAAAGGCTAGTGACAAGCCTACCTTTGATAGGACTTCTTCTAATTCGTATGCTAAAGATAACAAACCCAGAAACGAAGCTAGCAAGAAGGTGACTGAAGATAGAAAATGTTTCAAATGTGGGAGTGTTGGCCATATAGCAAGCAATTGCTACTCAAAACGCACTATGACGGCTCAAGAATGGGAAGAAGAGAAAGCTAGGTGTGAGGGAAGTAGTGACATGGAGGTTGTGGTCGAGCAAGAACGTGATTTCGAAGAAGAGGAGGGTAGTGCCGAAGAGGTTGATGGTGAAACGCAAGGAAAGAGCTTGGTTCTAAGGAGAGCTCTTCACTCTAAACCTATGCCCGTTGAAGAGAATCAAAGAGAGAAAATCTTTTTAACAAGGTGCAAGGTGGAAGATCGATTGTGTGACGTAATAATAGACTCGGGAAGTTGCACAAATGTGGTGTCTACAACTTTGATCAACAAATTAGAGTGGCCTACAACCGATCACCCAAAACCTTACAAGCTACATTGGCTCAATGATGCTAGTGACGTAAAGGTAACGAAGCGAGCCCTAATCACCTTTTCAATTGGCAAATATCATGATAAAGTTTTATGTGATGTATGCCCCATGGATGCTTGTCATATCTTATTGGGTAGACCATGGCAATATGATAGATTTGTCAAGTTTAATGGTAGGACAAATGTGTATATAATTCGAAAAGGAAAGGGGGAAAAATCATATGCATTGAAACCACTTGTTGATCATAGAATTAACCCTAGTTCGAAAGGTGCATATTTAATTGGGGAAAAGGAGTTGGAGAAAGAGATCAACAATAACAATATGGTATATATTATGGTGGCTAACAATGTGCAAGTGAATGAAAGTAAACAAGAAAAGAGGCCCGTGGAATTAGAAGTGGTATTGCAAGAGTATTGTGATGTTTTTCCTAGTGAATTACCACCGGGATTACCACCAATTCGTGGTATTGAACATCAAATTGATCTTATTCCGGGAGCTCCACTACCTAACAAGGCAGCATATAGAAGTAATCCAGAAGAAACAAAGGAAATACAACGTCAAATAGAGGAATTGATGCAAAGAGGCTACGTGAAAGAGAGTATGAGCCCCTGTGCCGTGCCTGCATTGCTAGTTCCAAAAAAAGATGGGAGTTGGCGTATGTGCATTGATAGTAGGAGTGTGAACAACATAACCATCAAGTATAGATTTCCTATACCTAGACTTGATGATTTGTTAGACGAATTGCATGGTTCAAAGCTATTTTCCAAGATTGATCTTATGAGTGGCTATCATCAAATACGCATGAGGGAAGGAGATGAATGGAAGACGGCTTTCAAGACTAAAGTGGGGTTGTACGAGTGGTTAGTCATGCCTTTTGGTCTAACCAATGCGCCTAGTACATTTATGAGATTGATGAACGAGGTGTTGAAACCATTTCTTGGAAGGTTTGTAGTTGTTTACTTGGATGACATATTAATTTATTCTGAAAATTTCAATGATCATCTAATGCATTTGAGAAGCGTTTTTGAGGTTCTTAGGGAGAAGAAGTTGTACGCAAAATTGGAAAAATGTTATTTTCTTGTTCCTAGCGTGACGTTTCTAGGGTATGTAGTATCCAAAGATGGTGTGTCCGTGGATCAATCCAAGGTTGAAGCTATCAAGACTTGGCCCGTACCTACCAATGTGAGTGAAGTTAGATCGTTTCATGGTCTAGCGTCATTTTATAGAAGATTTGTGAAGAATTTTTCCACGATAGTTGCACCTATGACTGAATGCTTGAAGAAAGACAAGGGAAAATTCGAGTGGACCAAGGAAGCCCAACGTGCATTTGATTTGGTCAAAAGGAAGCTATGTGAAGCACCTGTACTTGCATTGCCGGATTTTTCACAACCATTTGAGGTAGAAACCGACGCTAGTGGTGTGGGGATTGGTGCCGTTTTGGTTCAAAAGAAGCGCCCTATTGCCTATTTTAGTGAGAAATTAAACGGTGCTAGATTGAACTATTCTACCTATGACAAGGAGTTTTATGCTATTGTGCGAGCATTGGACCATTGGAGTCACTATTTGCGCCCAAATCACTTTGTGTTGCATAGTGATCACGAAGCTTTGAAGTACATTCATGGTCAACAAAAATTGAACCCTAGACATGCTAAATGGGTAGAGTTTCTACAAGCTTTCAATTTTTCTTCAAAGTATAAAGAGGGGAAAGCAAATGTAGTGGCCGATGCACTATCTAGAAGACACACGTTGCTTGGAGTATTGAATTGTAAACTACTTGGTTTCGAGTTAATCAAGGAGTACTATAAGGGGGACGTGGATTTCTCTACACTCCTAGAGGAGTGTTCCAAGGGGGCCGTAGGTTCCTATGTTTTACAAGACGGTTTTCTTTTCAAGGGGAATCGTTTGTGCGTGCCTAAGTGTTCTATTAGAGAATTAATAGTAAGAGAAGTGCATGGTGGAGGGATAGCGGGACATTTTGGCATAACGAAAACATTAACTATGCTCCAAGAGCATTTTTATTGGCCTAGAATGCTAGCGGATGTACAATCAATAGTTTTTAGGTGTGCAACATGTCAAAAAGCCAAGGCTACGTTTCATCAAGGCTTATATACGCCCTTGCCCGTGCCAGATTCACCTTGGGAAGACGTGTCTATGGATTTCGTAGTTGGTTTGCCAAGGACTCAAAGAGGAAAGGACTCAATCATGGTTGTAGTGGATCGATTTTCCAAGATGGCTCATTTCATACCTTGTCACAAAGTGGACGATGCTATGAAAGTGGCGGAATTGTATTTCAAGGAAGTGGTGAGACTACATGGGTTGCCGAACAGTATTGTGAGTGATCGTGATACAAAGTTCATGAGTTTCTTTTGGAAATCACTATGGAAGTTGGTGGGAACGAAGCTGTTATTTAGTACATCATATCACCCGCAAACGGACGGACAAACGGAGGTAACAAATCGAACTCTTGGTGTGCTTTTACGTGGACTAGTGAGCAAAACGCAAAAAGATTGGGATATTAAGCTTGCTCATGCCGAGTTTGCTTACAATAGATCACCTACTTATGCCACAAAACACACGCCATTTGAAGTTGTTTATGGTGTCAATCCAAGAATGCCCATTGATTTGATTGAAATTCCAAAAGGGGAATTAATTCATAAGGATGCCGAGGCTAAGATCAAGTACATGATGAAGCTACACGCACAAGTTAGAGCTAGGATTGAACGTGTCAATGAACTCTACAAAGCACGAGCTAACAAGAACAAAAAGCCACAAAGTTTTGAAGTTGGCGACTTGGTGTGGCTACACTTGAGAAAAGAAAGATTTCCTAGCAAAAGAAAGAATAAATTGATGCCAAGAAGTGAGGGGCCGTTCAAGATTATTGAGAAGATCAATGAGAATGCATATAAGCTTGAATTGCCGGGAGAATATGGTGTAAGCGCAACATTTAATGTTGGGGATTTGGTGAAGTATTTGCCAGATGATGCTATTGAAGATTTGAGGGCAAATTCTTTTGAAGAAGGGGAGGATGATGCGTGCATAAATGTGAACGACGAGCATGTTGAAGAATTATTCCAAGAAAGTCAAGAAAGCATGAATCTATACTTGGAAGCTTCCTCAATAGGTCAAACTTACTATCGGGGGCATCAAGACAAAGCCACGCTTTGTATGGTGGCGTTCTTGGGAGTTCTTGAAGCTTCTTGATAGTTCTTTAAGGTTTCTTTAAAAGCTTTCTTAGATTTTGGTCTACAAGTTTTTACCTTTCACTTGAAAGGGTTTTTCTTGGTTTAGACCTTAGGTTTCTTTATGTTCTTAATTATTTTTGTACGTGTGCGTAGTTAATTAAGTTGGAGAATCGTGTAACGTTACTTGGCGCACAAGGTTAAGTTAGGTTTCCTATTTCAAGAGGGATTCCTACTCAAAATTGAAAGTGGCGGCTGCTTGGAGATCAAGGCAAAGTGGAAGACTTTTACTCAAGCTAGAACTCTAATGTGTTTAGAAAAAGTAGGAGTTTTACTCAAGTTAGAACTCTAATATGCTTAGGAAGAGAAGGAGTTTTATTCTAGTTAGAGTTCTAATAGTCTTAGGAAAGGATTGCTATAAATACTCCATGTAATTCACGAATTCATTCATTCATTCAGATTTTGAGCAATACAAAAAACACATTTATTTTGAGTGATATTTTGGTTGGATTACCTAAATATTTCTTTGGCTAACTTGCGAGTTGGTTGCTGTTTTGGGTGTTTTAGTTAAAACATTCATTGGTTTGATTAATTAAGTGGACTCTTAATTAATTAAACTCAGTTCTTGCCTAGTTCTTGGTGATTTATCTGTATAGGACGAAGCTTAGAACATATCCTTGTGATAACTTGGTTTTCGGATCAAGAATCACATCAATCTGTGGGGGCACCAATCATGATACATCCTATTGTGGGGGTTCAAGTTCTGAACATGTGGGAGCCGTGAATTATGGAGGGTGTAATCAAGAAGGACCTCCAGTCATGAACTATGATGGATATAGGTACAATCCCGATTATGTGGTAGTTGTGAGTTATGGTGGTCAAAACCAAGGGTTTTCTCAATAAGGTCCTTACAACAATCCACCCTTTAGACCTCCGTTTAATCCAAATCCTAGCTAAGGAAACTTCAACCAAGGGTACAACTCCACCAATCAAGCAAATGGGAGTTTTCCTAGGCCGAATGGGAATAGGCAATATCCTCAAGTGCCAGGGTCCAACCCCAACCTTCCCTATCCATCTACACAGCCACCACCAAACCTGCCTCCAAATCATGACTACCTTTCCACCCAAGTGAACTCCCTTGCACAGCAAAATTAAACCTTCTCCCAAATAAATAAAACCTTGATCACTCAAATGCAATAACTTTAAGCACAACAGAAGTTTTTTGAGTCCCAACTAGCTTAGATGGCCAGTCAACCTCCACCATTGTTATTCCCATCTCACCCTCAACAAAACCCATCCACCTAATCTCTACCACAAAACACCCCTGACTCCAACCCCAAACATCACACATGCAAGGCGATCTTCCTAAGATCGGGCACCTCATATTCAGATCCAGTTGCACCTCCACAAGATGATTTAGGGGAAGGGTCCTCAAAGGGTAGTGGTTTTCAAAGAGAAACTGAGCATAAGAAGGATCTTGAGGGGAGAGAAGAGAAGGAAGGTAGTGAAGAAGATGAGGAAAACAATGTTAAAGTAGATGGGGATGACAGGAAGAAGAAGGATGAGGAAGAGAGATGGAGGGAGATACAAGAAAGGAGGAAATTTGAGTGTCAACATGCTCCACCTATACCTTTTCCTTACAAAAAGGCGGAGAAACAATTGCAAGAAAAGTTTCTTAAATTCCTAGAGCATATAAGGCAGCTTGAAATGAAGATACCATTCTTAGAGGCGATGAAGAAAATGCCTAAATATGCTAAGTATCTAAAAACTCTCTTAGGAAACAAGAGAAATCTTGAGGACAAAGTGATTAGTTTTCCAGAGCAAGTGAGTGCCATCATTCAGGGCACGTGGGCAAAGAAAGAAATAGCTAGAGGACCCTTTGTGCTCCCACTCACCCTTCGAAAACTCAATTTTAAGGGAGCACTCATTGACCTTAGGACCTCCATTAGCCTAATATCAATGTCCATTGCCAAACAGCTAACCTTTGAGCTTAATCCATCAAAGAAAACCATCCAACTAGCCGACCATAGTATAAAAGTGCCATGTGGGGAATTTGAGGACCTTTCGATCCAAGTAGGGAACATTGTGGTTCCATGTGACTTCGTGGTGCTCGATATGGTTGAGGATCCTTATACTCCCCTCATCCTAGGGAGAGATGCTTTAAATACTTTGGGTGCCTTGATAGACTGTGAATCAGAGACTATCACTTTGAGGGTAGCCTAAGAAAAGGTTGTGTTTGCCTTTTCTAAGTCTTCCAAGGAACCCATGGTCGAGCAAATTTGTTCCTGTGATGTTTTTGCTACCAATGTTGGTTGAGGTGTCGGATGAGGAGGAGACAATGAAGAGTATTGTTTTGGAGGTTGCGAAGGAGATTGCTCTGACAAAGGAGATTTGTAACATGTCTGAGGGAATTGACAAGCCAGCCTGCAAAAGGAAGAGGGCTAGAAAAAAAAACCAAAACGAGATCGATGGCTTCACCCTGGCTTGGGGGAGCCCCGCATTATAGCCCACCTCCAGATGACCCTGGTTCTTCATTGCTTACTTTTTCCACTGCAGCTTGGTGGAGAGTTTTGACTCTCCACACTGGAGGAGATGGAGATGCTAGGAGTGAACCCACCCCTACGACATGTATAATTTTGTTGTTTTCTTTTTCTGTCTAAACCTGTGGCTAACTTTGTCGAACTTACTAACGTTAAACACAAGTACTTACGAGAGATAACTCGGTATTTATTTTGTTTGTTTGTTTGTATAGCAATAGCTTCCATAGTGCTGATCTTTCTCCCTTTTGGTTCTCTTCTCCATCTTTCCCAAGTGCTGAGATGACTCTTGAGCTGGCTTGGCGGAGGGTTCTTGCATTTTCAAAGTCTCGAAAGATCCAAATTATTAAAACTATTTCCTTGGTTATTGTTATAGTTTTTGCATGTTTAGTTTTATTAAGTTGATGTCTTTAGTTGTGAAACCGGCATGCAAGCTTTAGACGTGTACATTCTAGTGGTCTTATGCATACTCATGTTTTCCTAGCCTTGTTCCTTTTTTAGGACCAAATGATTAACTGTTTTCCACCTGACTTGAGGGATCTAGGCTTTCTTGGTTTGTGACTTGGATGACAACCTATTATGGAACATTTCAACTAGCCTAGTAAGGATTGAGCCTTCTAGGACTCCATTGGGAGCCCTATATTATTGAGTGCTAGTTAAAGAATTTAAGTAATATGTCTTTTCTCCTCCAGCGTAGTCTGCGTTTCTAAAGGTCAGGGATGATAACATGTTTGTAGTTACAGCTACATGGCCAAATTGCCTACCATGAATATTGATTGACTTTAGGATAAGCCAAGTTTGTGCCTTTACCTTTTCTTTGTAGCTACACTATCTAACTCCGCATGAGCCAAATATTCCCTCTCTTTACCTAGAGGATAGGCAAGTGATCATAGTGAAGTTAGTGTCCCTTGTATTGTGGTGCAAGTTTTTGGTTCGAAAAGTCATTGTCGGATGATATGCCTCTATACATTACTCTTAGTATATTTCAGAATTATTAGCATGAAAAACTTAAAAAGAAAACAAAAATAAAAAAAGAGGAAAGAAAAAGAAAAGAAAAAGAAAAAGATAAAAAAATGAGAGAAATTTTTTCGAGAATAAAGTTGGTGTAATTTATTAGAGTTCATTTATGCGTATCTTGAGGATTTCGGAGTGGCATTACTGTTGAAATTTGTAGATGTCCTTGGTTTCATTACCTTGGATTGCTTACTATCCTTCATTTTAACTCCACATCCCCAAATTCTACCCTACCTTAATCCTAACCTATATTACAACCCTTTCCAAACGTGTTCGACTTGGCCTAATTAGTAAGTTCTATGCTAGAGAGTAGATAAGATACAATGCCCAAGACTTCTCCCTGTCTAAATGTTTAATTCTCGGCTCATCTTTAGTCGGATGATTCTAAGGGAAACACATACCTTATTAAACACACGAGCGTATTAGAAATTTCCCACATCTTTTGGGAAATACCCTAGGGAGCGTGGACTTGTGACCTCATTAGGTAGTAGATGGCATGGTTGTGTTGTAGCTTTTTCAGTGATCCCAAGTCTGTGAAAAACGTTGTTCTTCTTGGTATTATGCTCTCTTGAGCCCATTGTACTTGCACACCCATGGCTAGGGAAGAGTTTTGCGCATACACGGCTTGCATTGTCTTTTTTTCCGCTCGCCTTGCTTTTCACGTGCTTTACTCATTGTGTTGCCTTTCTAGTTCATTTTCTAGGGACTAGCAAAGGTTTAACTTGGGGGAAGTTAATGTGCTCGTTTTAGAGCACGTTTATAACCCTATTGTAGTGTCGAGTCTTGCGGTTTTAGATTGATGCACATTACATTTGATTTTACCTTGATCTTGTCCTCGAGCTGTTTTAAGGTCATTGCTGGTTCTTTAGATGATTTCAAGGTAAAATGTGATGTGTTGAGGCTTTGACACCCTTATCAAGAGTTTAGATACGCATATCATACCTTGCGAACGTATTCCAAGTCACTCTCGAAGATTCCACAAAGTTTAGAAGCCATTACACACTTCAAAGAAGCTGCTCAGCAAGGTTCAGACTTAGATTCAACCGAATCTGACATCCATTCGGTCGAATGTAAGGCAGGGATTCAAGCATATGACTCAAGCTCTGAGGAATAGCCGAATGAACTCCCATTCGGCCAAATCATGGTCTATTCAGACGAATCCATGCACTCCTTCGGTCAAATGATGGACAAAGTCAAGATAATTGCAGTTTCTATAATGGGTGAATGACACAACCAATCGGTCGAATGGTCCCTCATTCGGCCGAATCCTTCCTCCATTCGGCCAAAAATGGCCCCCTTTTCCACAGATTTTGGTTTTTTCTTAATTCGACCCTCGAGGGTTTTTCTAGGGTTTGACCCCCTTATGTCCTTAGGGTATAAATACCCTCTTGCTCTGTAAAGTACCCTCATGCCTACTTTGAGAGCTTTTGTGCTTCAACTTAGAACATCACTTTCATTGCTTTTTATTTCATTCATTCTTTAGTTTAGATTTATGTCTTTTGTTGCTCTTCTTTTCTAGCATTGTATTTCAGATTTAGATTCTCTTTCATTTACGCAATTTCATTCACGTAAGGTACAGATTCTTTACTATTCTATTTCGTTTAATGCTTTCACGTATTGTTTTTGTTAATTCCATTGCTCTTTTTATTATCCTTGCTTCATTTACAGCTTTGATAGAGTAGTTGTCGGTTTTGTTATAGTTCTTCGTTTTTCCCCTTTTTGTTTTCTTGTTCATTTACGTTCAAATTGTTTATGCTTTCAATCATGTTCTTGTTCATTGTTTATGCCATAGTTTTTACTACTATGAGTGAGTAGTTTTCTTAGGGGTTTGATTGGTGAAACCCTAGGATGGCTTGTTCTTCATGCGTATAGTTAGGGTTTGAGATTGTTTATGATTGATTGATTGACATTCAATGCAAATCCCATCCTGCCACTCTTTAGGAGACATAGGGCAATTATAGGTTGTTCATGTGATTTATAGGGTCGCAAACTTCCTCTCGTCATCTTGAGTGTCTTGATTGATTGTTGACAGATTTCCCCTAACTTCGCGTATTTGCTAGTTCGATTGTCCTTCCTAGGGTGGAACTAATCTATCCCTGTTTTTCTTTCATTGTATATTATCGTTTTTATTCTTACGTTACTTTTCTGTCATTAGTGTAGTTCAACCAATTCGCATTTCAAATAAACGCTTACATCAAGTCTAGAAACTAGCATCCCTTGTCCTTATGGTTCGACCCCCGACTTACCATTACACTAGTTGTAGTAGTATTAGGGTGGTTATAAATATTGTTTGCATAACTAGTCTTTTAGTAAAACGACGCTAAAAGCCGGTTATCAAAATGGCACCGTTGCCGGGGAATAAGGCGTTATGTTTTGATTATAGTCTTGCTGTAATTTATTTTTGTTTTATTCTTATTATTGTCTTTTAATCATGCTTGTCAGTGCTTACGTTTGGTTTCTAGTGTTGTTTGCATGTCCTATAGCACAAAACCTCTCCCGTTTGACCGAGTTTGACTCAAATTGATGTATTTCAAGTGTTTATGACATGTTCAAGTTTAAATAGGGTATTTTCTACCCAAAACTGATCCCATTTAACCTATACTGACTCATATCGTCCGATTTAAAGTGTTTAGTCAATTTATACCTAGAACCTCTCCCATTCGACCGAGTTTGACTCAAATCAATGTATTTCAAGTGTTTATGACATAATCAAGGGTAAATACGTCATTTTCTACCCAAAATTGATCCAATTTGACCTATATTGACTCATATCGTCTGATTTGAAGTGTTTAGGTCATTTAATACACAAAACCTCTCTCGTTTGAACGCGTTTGACTCAAATCAATGTTTTTCAAGTGGTTATGACATGAAGGGTAAATACGTCATTTTCTACCCAACATTGATCCTATTTGACTTACATTGGCCCATATCGTCCGATTCGAAGTGTTTAGGTCATTTAATACACAAAAACTCTCCCGTTTGAACGAGTTTGAGTCAAATCGTTGTATTTCAAGGGTTTATGACATGTTTAAAGGTAAATACATCATTTTCTACCCAAAACTGATCTCATTTAACCTATATTGACTAATAACAGGCTTTTACTGTCTTTTACTAAAAGACTAGTTATGTAAACAATATTTATTACAACCTACAAACTATACAAGTATAGTGGAGTAGGGGATCAAACCACGAGGATAAAGGCTATCAAGACAGTCAATTCTTAACACAACTGAACTTTTTGGGTTTAAAAACAACTAAAACTAATAAAGAAACTATAGATCATGATGAATTACTAGGCAATCAAATGGAGAAAAACGGGGATGAGATTAGATTCACCCTAAGAATGAGGCTTTCAAAACAGAACATGATAAGTTAGAGGAAATCAAACAATAACTAGCATGGACACCCAAGCATGTGAGAGGAAGTTGGTGATTCCACAAATCACATAGAATGACCTATAATCGCCCTATGTCTCCAAAGGAGTTGCAGGATAAGATTCGCATCGGATTCCAAAAACTACTTATTGTCGTCATTTCAACAACCTTAAACAATGAAGAACATAACTTTTCCTAGGGTTTCACTAATCAAAACCCCGAGAGAACTACTGACACATATTCAAGATAGCAAGCATGATGCTATTCAAATAAAGCAAACGCAATGATCATGAAAAGAAATTAACGAGAGCAAAGGTAAACCATAAATTATTCTTGTAAATGATAAACATTAGGCTAAACATGGAATGAAATATAATGAACGAATTCAAAAGTATAGAATAGATTGATACTCACAAAAGCTTCAATGCAATATCCACGATCAGAATTCAAATGATAAAATCCAAACTCGGAGTACATATGCTGAGAAAACCAAAACCGAAAAACTAGTACTAAGAGAATTTTAGAGGCTAAACAAAGCTAAAGCTAATAAAACTAATAAAATCTAGATGTTCTCCTTCTCTTCAGAGAGAGGGGTATTTATAACAAAGCATAAAAGAAGTCCATAAACCCTAAAATGCCTATGGGTCGGCCCTAAGAAGAAGTAAAATTTTCGGTGAAAACACTGTCATTCAACTGAATGGAAGGCATATTCGGCCGAATGCTTCATCATTCGCCCGAATTCTCTTCCATTTGCCCATTCCAGCAGCTCCTCAAAATTCCTCTCTGTACATCATGCGTCCGAATGGAGACTATGATTCGGCCGAATGGAAGCTCATTTGCCCGAATGATTGCCATTCGGCCTTCCCAGTGACCATGGAACACATGCTCTCATAACTGAAGTGCCATTCGACTGAATGACAGGCAGATTCAGTCGAATCTGAAGCTCCATTCCACTTCTCAGCTTCTGATGCTTTCTGAACTCTATGGGATCTTCATGAGTGACTTGAGATGTTTGCCCAAGCCATGATACACGTGTTTAAGAGTGTCAAAGACTCGAATACGTTGCATTTCACCTCGAAATCATCAAAAACACCCGAAATGACCTTAAGACAACTCGGAGATAAGATCAAGGTGAAATTAAGTGTAATTTGTATAAAATCAACATAAAACCACGAGACTTGACACTAAAATGGGGTAGTAAATGTGCTATAAAACGAGCACATCGACTTCCCCTAAGTTAAACCTTTGCTAGTCCCTAGCAAATTAAATAGGAAGGTGAAGTGAAAGCTTAGGGAAAAGTAGTTATAGAAGCAAATGAAGAACAAGGAGAGTGAAAATCAAGATAATGCAAGTCGTGCATGTGCAAAACTCTTCCTTAGCCATGGGTGTGCAAGTACAATGGGATTAGAAGAGCATAACAACGTTTTACACATACTCGGGATCACCAAGCAAGCTACATCATAGTTCATTCTGCCCACTACCAAATAAGGTCGCAAGTCTACGCTCCCAAGGTTATTTCCCAAGAGATGTGGGAAATTTCTAATACGCTCATGTGTTTATAGGGTATGTATTTCGCGCAAAATCATCCAACTAAAGATGAGTCAGGAACTAAACACCTAAATAGGGAAAAATCTCGAGATTGTGTCTTATCTACTCTCCAGCACAGATCTTACTAATCAGGTTAAGTCGAACAGGTTTGGAAAGGGTTGCAATGTAGGCTAGGATCAAGGTAGGGTAAAATTTGGGGATGTGGAGTTAAAATAGAGGATAGTAAGTGATCCAAGGTAATAAAACCAAGGATGACTACGCCTTCTGACAACCATGCCACTCCCAAAATCCGTAATAATGAACTCTAATATATTACGTCAACCTTATTCTCAAATTTTTCTCTCTTTTTTAATTTTTTTCTTTTCTTTTTCTCTTTTTTTCTTTTTTTTCTTTTTCTCTTTTTGTACTTTTCATGTAAATAATTTTGAAATACACTAAGAGTAATGTATATAGTCATATCATCCAATAATCACTTTTCCAAACTGAAATCCTATAACACAATACAATGAACACCAACTTCACTATGATCAAATGACTATCCTCTAGGTACAAAAAGGGGACATTTGGCTCACGTGGAGTTAAATAGTGTGGCTACAAAAAAAAAGGTAAAGGCACAAACTTGGCTTAACCTAAAGTAAATTGATATTCATGGTATGCACTTTGGCTTTGTAGCTTTAACTACAAACATGTTATCATCCTTAACCTTTAGAAAAGAAGACTATGCTGGAGGGGAACAGACACAATTCATAAGATTCCTTGACTAACACTCAATAATATAGGACTCATAATAAAGTCCTAGAAGGCTCAATCCTCACTAGGCTAGTCGAAATGCGCCTTAATAGGTAGTCATCCAAAACAAATACCAAGCAAGCTCAGATCCCCCAAGTTAAGTGGAAAACAGTCGATAAACTAAGACCCAAAACAGGCACAGGGCTAGGGGAATACGAGTTTGCATATAATCACTGTAAAGTGCACGACAGAAGCTTGCATGCTTGTTTATAGCATATGATGGAAAAAGGATTTGTAGCATATGATGGAAAAAAGGAAGGTTTGGAGCATATGATGGAAAAAAGGGGTGGAAGCATATGATGGAAAAAAGGGTGGAGCATATGATGGAAAAAAAAGAAAAACAAACACAAATATAAATAAGTAAATAAATTTGGGTTTTCAAGCGAGAGCAATCATACCAGTACGTAGGTGAAGCAGCACGTGGAACTCATTACAAGCACCTGAAAACAACATAAAAATGTAAAACACAAAACAAAACAACACCCAGAAACAAAACACAAAAACACAAAACAATGCACAACCACACAACAATACAACTACCAGCCAGACAAGGCAAAAGACCAAAAGACACGCACCAAAATGGTGAGTAGTGGACAATGGATACCCCCCCCCCCCCCCCCCCCCCCCAAGCCAGGCTGAAGCCTCCCTTGGCACTAAGGGAGGCCTTTAGATCTAGCACTACGCATCCCCTATGAAACCCTCATCCCCCTGGTCATCATCCTTATTATCCTCCTCCTCCCCACCCATATAGCCTATCCTATAATCATCTAAAGATATTCTAGGAGCCAGTGGGGTAAAGTTGTTAAACCTATGCCTACCCACCCATAACCGGTCAAACCCATGACTTAAGGATATTTTGTTATAGTTGTCATGGCAGGGGTAACAAGAAGGGGTGGCCATGATTTCGCCGACCATATGGGAGCAGTAGGCCAAGTCATACAAGGGGTAGTTGGCCCACTCAAAGTTTTGCTCGAAGTGATCGAGTCGGGCGGTATAATGGGCCTGGGTGGTAAGGACTTGGTCAAGCCTTCTCTCTATGCAACCTAGGGAGGACATAATATCAGATTCAAATTCATCCTCTCAATCATCATGGTGTGGTAAAACTGAAGTGAAAGCCCTAGGTCGGTCCCACGTGGATAGGGTGTGAGGACGAGGAGGGGGTACAAGTGGGGGCTTGATAGTGTATCTCAGCACATTGTTGTCTAAGAGATACGAGTCCCCAAACTGCAAGAGGGGAGGCAAGTGTGGACAAGGAAGGGGAATGGTGCAGTCTTTAAGGTACCGCCATTGCATAGGGTCAGTGAAGATCAAGCCGACCCGTACGAGGCATTGCTCATGAAGGGTGGTGGAAGCAGCAAATCTATCACTGAATTCTATAGGATTCATAACGTTAAGGAACTCAGCGATGCGGTACACGTGCCCTCCAAGATATAGGTCAGTTTTTACATCTAGGGTGGCTGTGTTGTTTAAAAACTTCTAAAGGGTCATTAGAATGCTTAGTGCTGTGTCACTGTGTGACCTTCATATGTTCTAACTTAGTGAGGGCTAGGGGAAGGGAACAATGTCTCCCTAGCAAACATGAAAAACATATGAAGAATAGGATGCTGTACATCAGATGCATATATATTCCTATTCGGATAAACAAGCCGGCCGGCAATTTTAGGCCATAATTCAGAAACTCGAGAGTTATCCGGAATATGTTCATTAGCAAAACCAAAAATGGCACAAAATGTAGCATAGTCTAGGAAATAGGTTGCATTCCTTAACTGAAAAGACAAATGCAACCTATTTTCACGTTAACATGGGGTTAAGGAACTAAGAAACTCATAAGTTATTAGCTTATGAGTTGGGTGCCATATGTTAATCCAGTTCTCTAGGCCACATGCCATTAACAATGCAATAAATTGATCATATATACCCATCCTTTGAAGACTTGAAGATCTAGATAGCGCGTAGAGTTAATTTTTCATACCTTTAATCGTTGAAAGCATTCAAATTGCTCCAATGATACAAACACCACTGATGGATGCTCTTTGTCAAACCATAACTCTTGACCGGGAAGACGTTGTTGGCGCTCCGGTTATGGTTGAGAACCGGTTTGTTGTTCCTCTCGTGCCGCACCCAAAGAAGATCCTTCACCATGTTTCTTGGATATTTTGAAAGGATTTCTTAAGCTCTTTCTTGGTCCCATGATGATTGATGAAGTTTGAGAGGAAAAATGAGGAGTTTTAGGGAGAATGAGTGAGTGAGGGTAGAGCTAGGGTGTGCTTGGAGGCTTAGAGAGAATTGTGAGAAAAACCCATGGAAATGAAGGGGTATTTATAGAACTCGCCTTCCATTCGCCCGAATGGAACATTCATTTGGCCGAATGGACCTTCTTTCGCCCTAATGGAAGGCCCTATTCGGTCGAATTTCGAAGAACCTTGAAGAATTCTTCGCTGCCATTCGACCGAATCGCTTATGTATTCGGTCGAATGGGCCTCCATTTGCCCGAATGAAGTGTCCATTTGGTGTTCCCAGGAGCACTCTCCTATTTCGTCTGTAGATCTATTTAACCGAATGGGGCTTCCATTTGGTCGAATGAGTCCCCATCGCCCGAATTTGACTACTCAATCGACACTTTCAAAAACTCTTCCAATCTTTAGCATAAGTTCATAGTACAAGCTCATTCTGCCAAATGGATCTATCATTCGGCCGAATGGAATGTTAAATCAAAATTTCTAAGCTTGGAATAATCAAATGACTTATACTCTCCTAAACCAAAAATGGTACTATGATTATTTTGCAAGAAAATCCAAATATAATCGGGTTACCTCCCGTAAGTGCTTTGTTTAACGTCGTTTAGCTCGACGTAGCTAGGGTAATCAATAAAAAATAACACAACCTCTTTCTCTCCTCAATCCTCTTCTTCCTCTCTTCCTTACTCTCTACCAACTTCTCACTCCTTATCTTATCATCCTCATCATCCCCACTTCTTTCACTTTTAACTATCGACCCCTTACCTTGTTCCTCTTCTTTTTCATTTACATCAACTCTTGTCTCATCACCCACTCATACCAAAGGTGCATCAACCGGATATGAAGGGTCATCATACTAAGTCCCTGATCTTAGGTGGATAGCTTTTGCAGTGTGTTGGTTTGGGTTTGGGTGCTGAGGTGGAGGTTGTGTAGAGGGGTTAGGTTAAGGGTGGTATGAGAATAGCGATATTGCAGGAGGACTAGCCATTTGGGCAAGTTGAGTTTTAAACAACTTTTGCTAATCTTGGAGTTTTTGCATCTGCTGGATGAGAGTCTGATTTATCTGAGTGAGACTCTGGTTCTGCTGAGCAAGAGATGTTACTTGGTAGGCTAAATGGTCATTAGTTGAGGTGTGAAATTGTTGTGGTTGAGAAGCCACATGATAAGGTTGACTAGGCAGGAAAGGAAGATTTGAACCATTTCTAGGCCCTTGATTAAACCCTGGTGGTCTGTATACATTTGGCCTTGGTACATTCCCATTCGATTAGTTCCCTTGAAAACCTTGGTTGTTGAACCCACTCTGAGCGTTTCTATTATATCCCTGGTGGAAGTTTCCTAGGTTTTGATTCGAATGGAAAGGAGGTTTATATGGTTGATTTGGAAAAGGTTGTTTTCCATACCCTACTCCTTATCCTTGTCCACCATAGTTAAGGGCGAAAACAGATAAGGATTATACCCATTATCGTCATAATTCATCACTTGCGGTTCTAGGTTATAACCTCCATAATCAACTACGACAATATGCTCGGAGTGCGAACCACCACAATAGGAAGTATCATGGTTGGTACCCCCACATATGGCACATGCAAAGTGCTTTTCACGCACTGGAGGGGTGTTCGAACTACCGGCTAGGCTAACTTGGACAACTTCTTATCGATAACTGCTTCTATTTTAACACTAATGGTGTCCAAGTTGGTTGTGTCAATCATCCCTCTTGGTAAACCTTGACTCCTTGTTCCTCCTCAGGAACTATTCTTAGCAACTTCCTCAATTTTGGCTTTTACCTGGGTGCATGGAATTTAAGAGAGTTGGCCACCTACTGGTGAGTCTATAAGTGCTTTGGTAGAGTCATTGAGACCATCATAGAAAAATGTGTTGAGATGGTTCTCCCCGTACTCATGGTCGGGGCATGCTCTAATCATTCTCTTAAATCGATTCCAAGTAGCACTAAGGTTCTCATCATCCTCTTAAGTGAAGGATGTAATTTTCTTACGCCAATCTTGCGTTAGAACCGTGGGATAGAACCTCTCTAGAAAAGCCGTTTTCAGTTGAGCCCAATTAACAATTGAGTTGGGTTCTAAAAATTTATACCAATCTTTGGCATCTCCAACTAGACTGAAGTGAAATGGTGCATTCACACATAGTCTGGGCTATTGGGGAAAAGACGTATAAGTCCACAAATGTCGGAAAATGCCTCAAGGTGTTGAGGAGGACATTTATTTCCTAAACCACTAAAAGGGGTTTCCTTAACCATTCTTGTGAACTGAGGGTGTATTTGGTACGGTGTAGTAGCAATAGGAAGTACTACACCTCCTTGAAACTCTTGTGAGCTAGGAGTCCCGAACTGACTAAACAATTGATGTTCGTCGGCCATTGTGGATATGGGTGGGTTTTATACAGAAGGTGAGGTTTGTTTTGATGGGTGTTGTGTACTCAAGTGTTGGATCTCAGGATTATAAGGTGTTATTGGTTGGTTTAACCTACGCGTGCTATGTGGTATGCAAATGGCAAACTCAAAGGTAACCACTAACAGTAAAAACAACAAGCAAACAGTAAGCAAAAACGAAATAAAACAAAGTTATATCAAGAACAGAAAAAGTCTAAATACAATGCCTTGTCCCCGGCAACGGCGCCATTTTGATAACCGGCTTTTAGCGTTGTTTATTAAAAGACTAGTTATGCAAACAATATTTATTACAACCTACAAACTATACGAGTATAGTAGAGTAGGAGATCAAACTACAAGGAAAAAGGATATCAAGACACTCAATTCTTAACACAACTATACTTTTTGGGTTTAAAAACAACTAAAACTAATAACGAAAATATAGATCACGATGAATTACTAGGCAATCAAATGGAGAAAAATGAGGATGAGATTAGATTCACCCTAGGAATGATGCTTTCAAAATTGAACATGATAGGTTATAGGAAATCAAACAATAACTAGCATGGACACCCAAGAATGCGAGAGGAAGTTGGTGATTCTACAAATCACATCGAACAACCTATAATCGCCCTATGTCTCCAAAGGAGTTACAGGACAAGATTCGCATCGGATTCCGAGAACTACTTATTGTCATCATTTCAACAACCTTAAACAATGAAAAACATAGCTTTTCCTAGGGGTTCACTAATCAAAACCCCAAGGGAACTACTCACACATATTCAAGATAGCAAGCATGATGATATTCAAATAAAGTAAACGCAACGATCATGAAAAGAAATTAACAAGAGCAAAGGTAAATCAGAAACTATTCTAGTAAACGATAAAAATTAGGCAAAACATGGAATGAAATATAACAAATGAATTCAAAAGTAAAGAATAGATAGATACTCGCAAAAGCTTCAATGCAATATCCACGAATAGAATTCAAACGATAAAATCCAAACTCGGAGTACATATGCTGAGAAAACCGATAACGGAAAACTAGAACTAGAGAATTTTGGAGGCTAAACAAAGCTAAAGCTAATAAAACTAATAAAACCTAGTTGTTCTCCCTCTCTTCAGAGAGAGGGGTATTTATAACAAAGCATAAAAGAAGTCCGGAAACCCTAAAATGTCTATGGGCCGGCCTTAAGAAGAAGTAAAATTTCCGGAGAAAACACTGTTATTCGACCGAATGGAAGGCCTATTCGACCGAATGCTTCATCATTCGCTCGAATTCTCTTCCATTCGCCCATTCCAGCAGCTCCTCAAAATTCCTCTCTATACATCATTCGCCTCAATGGAGACTATGATTCAGCCGAATGGAAGCTCATTCGCCCGAATGATTACCATTTGACCTTCCTAGTGACCATGGAACACAGGCTCTCATAACTGATGTGTGATTTGACCAAATGATAGGTACATTCGGCCGAATCAAAAGTTGCATTTCACTTCTTAGCTTCTGATGCTTTCTAAACTCTGTGGGATCTTCATGAGTGACTTGAGATGTTTGCCGAAGCCATGATACGCGTGTCTAAGAGTGTCAAAGACTCGAATACATCGCATTTCACCTCGAAATCATCAAAAACACCTGAAATGACATTAAGACAACTCGAAGACAAGATTAAGGTGAAATCAAGTATAATATGTATAAAATCAATATAAAACCACGAGACTTGACACTAAAACTGGGTAGTAAAGGTGCTCTAAACCGAGCACATCATTGACTCATATAGTCTGATTTTAATTGTATAAGTCATTTAATACACAAAACCTCTCCCAATTGACTGAGTTTAAGGGTAAATACGTCATTTTCTACCCAAAACTGATCCTATTTGACATATATTGACACATATCGTCCGATTCAAAGTGTTTAAGTCATTCTATACCTAGAACCTCTCCCGTTTGACCAAGTTTGACTACAAACGATATATTTCAAGTATTTATGACATGTTCAAGGGTAAATACGTCATTTTCTACCCAAAATTAATCCTATTTAAACTAGATTGACTCATATTGTCCGATTCAAAGTGTTTAGGTCATTTAATACACGAAACCTCTCCCGTTTGACCCAGTTTGACTCAAATCGTTGTATTTAAAGGGTTTATGACATGTTGAAGGGTAAATACCTTATTTTCTACCAAAAATTGATTGCATTTGACCTATATTGACTCAAATCGTCCAATTTGAATTGTATAAATCATTTTATACCTAGAACCTCCCATTTGACCAGGTTTGACTCAAATCGATGTATTTCAAGTGTTTATGACATGTTCAAGGGTAAATACGTCATTTTTTACCCAAAACTAATCCCATTGGACCTACATTGACTTATATCGTCCAATTTGAAGTGTTTAAGTCATTTTATACCTAGAACCTCTCCCATTTCACTAAGTTTGACTCTATTCGATGAATTTCAAGTGGTTATCACATGTTTTATGGTAAATAGGTCATTTTCAACCCAAAAATGATCCTATTTGACCTATATTGACTCATATCGTCCGATTCGAAGTGGTAAGGTCCTTTATCAAACAAAACTTCTCCCGTTTAAGAGAGTTTCACTCAAATCGATGTATTTCAAGTGTTTATGACATGTTCAAGTTTAAATACGTTATTTTCTACCCTAAACGTATCCCATTTGACCTATATTGAATCATATCGTACCATTAAAAGTGTTTAAGTCATTTTATAATTAGAACCTCTCCCATTTGACCGAGTTTGACTGAAATCGATGTAATTCAAGTGGTTGTGACATGTTCAAGGGTAAATACGTCATTTTCTACCCAAAATTGATCCTATTTTACCTACATTGGCTCATATCGTCTAATTCGAAGTGTTTTAGTCATTTTATACCTAGAACCTCTCCAATTTGACCGAGTTTGACTCAAAACAATGTATTTCAAGTGTTTATGACAAGTTCAAGGGTAAATTAGTTATTTTCTACCTAAAATTGATCGCATTTGACCTATATTGACTCATATTGTCAAGATCAGGATAAAACAAATAAAACTGATATAAAACTAAGAGAAATTGAAAACAAAATACTTAAAAGAACTTAAAGAAATTCAAAACAAAATTGAAAACTTAAGTTGTAATAGAAGTAATATACAAACTATTATTAAAACTTTGAAAATACTTACAAAGATTTGAGCACTACTCAAGGCAGGGAATACTTTTCTTATAGAGCTTTCATTGAGAACTAGAACTAAGGCTGATAAGCCAAGCCTGCCTCTCGACTGAGAAGGGAGAAGGCTATTTATAGAAGGGAAAATGAACTATTACAAAATACTTTGAACAATCTGCTGCCAAGTGTGTGGTAGATCTTCTGCCGACACTTATGCTTTTGTCTTTTAAATATTACAGGTGTTGCTTTTGAATTCTCTGCTTTTGCTTTTTGTTGCTTTTTCTTTTGTGAAATATTCTGCCGATACTCTCCATTCATTGCTTAACTTTTTCTGGTGTTGTCTTGTCATTCCAACTTTTGCTGTTTTGAATTAGTACTCATCTTCATCTTCATCTACTTCAACTTCATCTTCTTCTGGAATTTTACGAATTATTGATTCATCTTGAAGCTTGTAGGAAATTCGGGCCAACTCCTTATCAATAGTGATTTCAATAAGTGAATTTTCTCAGACTAGTCGTTCGGTAGAATACCTAATAGCACCAAGGAGAACTAATTCCTTAAACTCATCATGTGACTGGGAAGTAGACCATCGATATTTTCCCGGATGCTTTTGACGTCCACAATTTGGACATCGGCCGAAATATCTTGACCTTCGTTTGATGAATCCTTGAAAGGGTGGTTGTTGTTCATTGCGACGCCATTGCTTTCTAACCTCATTGCAACGTGAGAAGATTTCACGCCTGAGATCTGAGGGAAGCTTAGGTTTTGCGAAGTAAATGGTACACAAAAGATTAAAACAAAAGGAGTGCATAATTACAATAAGTCTTCGTGTTTTAGCTGTAGACTTTTCATTCGCGGCCAAACGTATAAATAGAGAAAATAATATTTTTTATTTTTTCCTTTTTTCCTCTTTTCTTTTTTTTACTAGCCCTCGAAAGGATATTGAGAGCAAGGACCATTGAAAGGGACAAAAGCTATTTCGGAGCCTGAGCAATTAGATTCTTCGTCCTTAGAGATTTTTTAACTGGTTAACCTTTGATGATTCTTCTGGCAAAGTCTGGATCAAAACAAAGTTTCTCTAGTTCTTCTTTTTAAATAGGAGTCAGGTTTTTGTAGGGGGAAGAAGTTTTTTCTCTTCTTTGTGAGGAAGAAGAGGCGGCTGTTTTTGAAACTTGATGGATCGCCCATTCAAGTTTTTTACCGGTTTGAATAAAGTCTTTCACATTTTCAGGGGAGCAACGTTCTAAACAGAATTTCTCCCACCATTTAACCTTGAATTCTGAGACTAACATCCAAGGGTATGGAGAAGGGAGTTGTGGTTTTAGACTGTAACTCTAGCAAAGTATCCAAGGGATTTTGAATTCATCATGGAAAAGAAGAGGATTCATGAATTTTTTTGACTTTGAAGCTGATGAAAATACTTGGAATCCATCAACGCAAAGAGGAGGAAGGATTTCTTGAACTGGACCATAAAAGTGCCACCAATGGAAAAACCATAATGGTATTTGTTCTTTTAGGAAAAACTTATCAAAAGAGAAAAACCACGAGTGATTAAAAGCCTGAAGGAGGAAGGCTCTTGACCAGGACATTTTGTAATCAAAATATGATTAGGTTTGAGGGAAGAAAGTTTTTGAAAGTAATTTTTCATCATAGGGACTTAACCATATGGACTGGTTAACAATCCTTTTGATGATACATTTTGAATAGATAATAATTTCGGACGGAGATTTAATATGTTGAATTTCACAGGAGTTTGAATCAACCAGTATGAACTCATAAAATCTTTGAACTTTTGTGGGGTTTTCAGGAAACCATTCACATTCTTCTGGGAAGGATCGCCTATTGAAGGCTTTTATGGTGTCTGGGCTTTGCAAGGAAGAGAATTTTGTAAGGCAAATGGCTTCAGATGCTTCTTTAGTGAAATAAGCTAATTTTGGGTTTTTTGAATCTGTTTTTAAAGGGGTTGCATTTGTAGGTGGTTTTTGAACAATTTGAGAATAAGCTAGTGGTGGAAAGTTTTGTAAACTAGCAAATTGGTTTGTAGTTGTTAAATTTTTTGAGTCTGAAGGTAAATCTTTTGGAGGTTTCATCTCATAATCATGTGTTGACTGAAACCCTTTGAGTTTGTCAGATTTCTTCTTATGAGACATTTTGATGTCCTTATAAGAATTCTCTAGTAAGAAAATCAGGAAGAGAATTATCTTCGCCTTTAATGTGCTCTATTTGAAAATCAAATATAGATAAAATAGCTTGCCAACGGGCAAAGATTTATGTTGAAACAATATTTTTGACATCTCTTTCCAAAACTTCTTTAGAAGATTTGCAATCAATGCGAATAAGAAATTTTTTATTGTATAAATCGCTTTGAAATTTTGAAACACATAAAACAATTGATATAACTTCTTTTTTAATAGTAGAATAATTCTTTTGAGGACCTAACCAGACTCCGGAATGGAACCATACTAGTTGTTCTAGACCATCTACCTTTTGTTTGAGTATACCACCATAACTTACGTCTAAAGCATCTGTTTAAACTATCATGTATGCCGATGGATTAGGTATGCAAAGACAGGGTAATGATTTTATCTTTTCTTTAAGGGTCTAGACAATCTCAGTATGTTCTTTTGACCAAGCAGGGGGTTTTTTTGTAATCTTTGAAACAAGGGAGCACATAATTGACAAAGGTTAGGGAAAAAATTTGAAACATAATTCAGACATCCTAAGAATCTTTGAAGTTGGATTTTCTCTTTAAGCTCATTAGGAAATTTTGAAGCAAACTCTATGGATCTATTAATGGGTTTAATGGTTCCTCTGAATATATCATGGCCAAGGAATCTAATTTTTGTTTGGAAAATTTTCATTTTTGAGCTTGAAACAACTAAACCATTCTTTTCTATTATTTGTAAAAAAGATAGTAAATGTTTGAAATGTTGATCTAAACTATTAGAGAAAACTAAAACATCATCTATGTAAACTATTATGAATGGGAATGGGTTGAGAATATCATTCATAATATGTTTGAATTCAGAAGGAGCATTCTTTAAACCAAAAGGCATGACATTCCATTCATAGTGACCAAAGGGTACTGTGAAAGCTGTTTTGTACCTATCTTGTTCGGCAATTTGAATTTGCCAGAATCCTGATTCCATATCAAATTTTGAAAAGATCTTAGCATTAAAGAGTTTATTTAAAAGATCTATTTTGTTAGGAATGGGGTATCTAATCCATTGGAGAACTTTGTTTAAGGGTTTGTAATTTATTAATAATCTAGGAACTCCTTGCTCTCTCTCTACTGCATTCATTACATAAAATGGTGCACAACTCCAAGGAGATTTAGAAGGTCGGATAAGCTTTTTACTCAAAAGAACTTGAATCTCCTTTTTACAGAATTCTACTAATTTAGCATTCATCTGAATGGGTCTTGCTTTTGTAGGGATTGTTGGTTCGATAAAATCTTTTTCATAAGGAAGGGTTAGCAATTAAATATTTCTTGTTATGGATTGTGTTTAATTTCTGAAAAACTAATGAGTTTTGTAAGAGGTTTATATCTCTTTGAATCATAGGAGTGTGGAATTTAAAGGAGATTTGCTTACCTAAGATATTGGTATGAACTCCTATATTGTCCACCTTAAAAGGATAGATTTGAGTTAGAAAAGTGGTTCCAAGGATTATTCCTTCCTTAATATCCTTGACGACTATGAAACTATTTTTGAATTTATAGTCATTATTGACTATATTAGCTCTTGGAACCTTGAATTTGGTATTCATAGGAGAGCTATTAGCACTAAGTAACTTTGTGCTAGTCTTCTCATAGAATTTTGGTGGGATAATTCCTTCTTTGATACAATTCTGATCAGCACCACTATCTATAAGGGCAATAAAGTTTTGTTTAAAATCACTGATTTGGAAGGTGACCTTCGAGTACCATTTCTGAAAATTGATCTTATTAATGAGAGAAACAAATCCTGTTTCTTCCTTAATATCAACAATCTCCTCATAAGTTATATTCTGAGTGGATTCTTCTTCTAGGATTGTTATATGAGTCTTGATCTCTAATTCATTGATTTGTAAGGCTACAAGGTCATTTTTGAGTTCATTGACCTAGGTTTTTAAAAGGTTGATTTCTAACTAGAGATCATTAACATAATCTCTTTTAAAAGTATTCTTGGAAGGTAATGTAAGGAGGGTACTATTTTTTGTATGTTCTGGATTTGAATATTTCTCCAGTAATTTTGAAATACTAAAGGGTTCTGTAATTGGTAAGGAAGTGGAGTGAGAAGGATCCTTTTCTTTGAGTACAATATTTCTCAAGCGAAGAAGGGCCTGAGTCTTTAACTCTGGATTTTGAACCTTATCTATTAAATCGAATAAGAATTCTTTGTCTTCGTTACTAGAAATGACATTTATGGTTTGAATTGGTGAAGAAGACCCTGAGGAGCTACTACTACTTGAGTCAGTATCTTCTATTTGGTCGGAAAATGGTTCTTCTTGGTCTGAGTTCAAAGGACTCTTAATAAGGAGTTTGGTCAACTTTTCTCCTAGTTTGGCGTTATTTGAGAAGAGTTCTTGGATTTTCTTCTTAGTAGTACAATTATTAGCTTTGTGTCCCCTTTTCCCATATGAATAACAGACTATTTTTTGGGAGGAAAACTTTTGTGTAGGCCTTTTGTAATAAGAAGGCTTTGAAGGAGGAGAAGTGTTTCTCTTAGGGAATTATCTAAACTTCTTTTCTTTTTGAAGTTTAGATTTGCGTTTAATAGATGAAGGGGCCTTGATTGTTTCACAGCCAAAGGCTTCGCAAAAACAACCGAGCTCTTTCCTGGATTGCTTCTTTTCAAAAGTATACTTAGCTTACAGCTTAAGTTCTTCGCAAAGAGCTAATCCTTCATTTTTGACTAAGGTGAAGAGTTCTCCATAGGTTTTATCTTTAAAAGGGATCTCATCTGATTGAGATAATTCTTTTAACTTTCTGAATATTCGTTGGGCAAAAAGTTTAGGAAGACCAGATATAAATTTTCCTTTCCCAAATGGTTCACCGCAATCCTTTCTTTAGAGAACACAAGTAAGGAACATATCTTTATACCACCTATAATCTCCTAAAGTAGGACATCTCAAGTTTTGAAGAATTGATTTCCCTGATAAAAGGAAGGCTGTAGGGTCTCCTATAAAGTAATAGGCAATAACTATAATGATTAAATCACAGCTATCAAATTTCTCTATGATTTCATTTTGAGGATTGAGAATGGTGATTTTGTGGTTAAAAATTTCTAACTGATTATCTGGTGTAAGACAATTGTCCCACCAGTTTTTAATTGACCGGTAAACCTTGAAATAAGGAGTCCAAAAATGATTTGTTCATTAGACTCTCGGGTTGAATAGGAAATTTTTGCCATACCCATCTCTTGAAAAGTATTTAAAATCTCATATTCTGATTTTCCATCTATATTCCATTCATAGACAGAATCAAGAGAATAAGATTTGGTTTTAAACTTACATCGTTCCTCAAACTGTATATCTGGAGGGGTTGGTCTAGGATAATAGGTTTTTGTTGGAGCATTTCTCCACTTGTTCTTAATTTTATTTAGAAAAGAGGAATCCTGAAACATACTTTGAATATTATCTATTTCATCTTCTAAGTTAGAATCATTGCTTGATTCATTTTAAGAAGGATGACTACGGATGACTCTTAATCCTTGGGAGCTGGCTAATTTTTCTCGATTTTGAGATATTTTGCTCAAGATAGTCTAGGAGCTATTTGAAGAAGAGGGAGTATGGACTATGGAGTTTACCATAGTTTGAGTTAAACCTTATGGTTTAAAGTGCAGAACTGAGACATTAGTAGGGAATCTAGAGGATTGTCCTTTAGAGAAGTTAGGGGACTGTTCCTTTATAGATTCTATTCTAGTAGAAAGATGATCTACTTGAGAGGCAATAGTATAAAAGGTTTGGTTGGTGAAATTATTCTGATGGTAAACCTTAATAATATCTTCCACCTTAGTTGGGTCATCTTTCTGATTATATCTTCCCTTTTTAAGAGGGCAGGCAGGTATTCGATTTTCTCCACTAGGAATTATTATAGGAGAAAAGGGTGGATGAACAGTATTATTAGTTGATCCATCCTCTAACTGCCAATTTCTCCTTAAAGTGGTCTGGGTTTGAATATAGTGTTGGGTAAAAGGCTCATCAATACCTTTATCTTCACAAAATGAGGTAAACCATATGAAAAAGGGAATATTTAATTGGAGACCATTCATGTCTCTATACCAGATTTCTCTGATCTGATTTCTCAAAGACTCATCAAAGGACATAAACCATTTTCGCTTCTGAGTATTTTCTTTTGATTCGAAATCTCTTCATAAGAAATCTTTATCAATTTGAAAACCTTCCTTAGTGATGGTGTTTATAGTGTTAAAGTTTTGCATATCTGAAGCTGTAGGTGATTGGGGAGGAGAAACAGAGGAAAATTGATATTCTGGAATTGGACGGTATAAGCTTATCCGATTCGAAGTGTTAAGGTTATTTAATACATAAAACCTCTCATGTATACTCGAGTTTTACTCAAATCATTGTATTTAAAGGATTTATGACATGTTAAGGGTAAATACATCATTTTCTACCCAAAACTGATACCATTTGACCTATATTGACTTGTAATGTCCAATTCGAATTGTATAAGTCATTTTATACGTATAACCTCTCCCCTTTGACCTATACTAACTCATATTTTTTGATTTGACCTATATTGAATCATATCATCCGATTCGAAGAGTTTAAGTCATTTTATACCTAGAAGATCTCCTGTTTGACTGAGTTAGACTCAAATCGATGTATTTCAAGTGTTTATAACATATTCAAGGGTAAAGACGTCATTTTCGACTCAAAACTTATCCGATTTGACCTATATTGATTCATATCGTCTTATTCGAAGTGTTTAAGTCATTTTATACTAAGAACCTCTCCCATTTGACCGAGTTAAACTCAAATCGATGTATTTTAAGTGTTTATGACATGTCAAAGTGTAAATACGTCATTTTCTATCCAAAGCTCATCCCATTTGACCTATATTCACTCATATCGTCCGATTCGAAGTGTTTAAGTGATTCTATACCTAGAACCTCTATCATTTGACCAAGTTTTACTCAAATCGATGTATTTTAAGTCTTTATGACATGATCAAGGGTAAATACATCATTTTCGACTCAAAAATGATCCCATTTGACCTATATTGACTCAGATCGTCCGATTCAAAATGTTTAAGTCATTTTATAACCAAAACCTCTCGCATTTGACTGAGTTTCACTCAAATCGATGTATTTCAAGTGTTTATGAGATGTTTAAGGGTAAATACGTCATTTTCTACCAAATAATTGATTTTATTTGTCCTATATTGACTCATATCGTACGATTCAAAGTGTTTAGGTCATTTAATACATAAAACCTCTCCCGTTTGAACGAGTTTGACTCAAATCGATGTATTTCAAGTGTTTATGACATGTTCAAGGGTAAATACGTCATTTTCTACCCAAAATTGATCCTATTTGACCTATATTAATTCATATCGTTTGATTCAAAGTGTATAGGTCATTTAATACAAAAACCTCTCCCGTTTGACTAAGTTTTACTCAAATCGATGTATTTCATGTTGTTATGACATGTTCAAGGGTAAATACGTCATTTTCTTCCCAAAACTGATCCTATTTGACCTATATTGACTCATATCGCCCGATTCAAAAAGTTTAGGTTATTTGATACACAAAACCTCTCTTGTTTGATCTAGTTTGACTCAAATCAATGTATTTCAAGTGGTTATGATATGTTCAAGGGTAAATTCATCATTTTCTACCCAAAATTGATCCTATTTGACCTATATTACTTCATATTATTCGATTCGAAGTTTATAGGTCATTTAATACACAAAACCTCTCCCGTTTGACTAAGTTTTACTCAAATCGATGTATTTCATGTTATTATGACATGTTCAAGGGTAAATACGTCATTTTCTACCCAAAACTAATCCTATTTGACCTATATTGACTCTTATCGTCCGATTTGAATTCTATAAGTCATTTTATATTAAGAACCTCTCCTATTTGATCTAGTTTGACTCAAATCGATGTATTTCAAGGGGGTATGATATGTTCAAGGGTAAATACGTCATTTTCTACCCAAAATTTATTTTATTTGTCCTATATTGACTCATCTCGTATGATTCGAAGTGTTTAGGTCATTTAATACACAAAACCTCTCCTGTTTGACCGAGTTTGACTCAAATCGATGAATTTCAAGTGGTTATGAAATGTTTAATGGTAAATACGTCATTTTTTACCAAAAATTGATCCTATTTGACCTATATTGACTCATATTGTCCGATTCGAAGTGTTTAGGTTGTTTCATACACAAAACCTCTCCCGTTTGACCGAGTTTGACTCAAATCGTTGTTTTCAAGTGTTTATGACATGTTTAAGGGTAAATACATCATTTTCTACACAAAACTAATCCTATTTGACCTATATTGACTTATATCGTCAAATTCGAATTCTATAAGTTATTTTATACCAAGAACCTCTCCCATTTAACCAAGTTTCACTCAAATCGGTTTATTTCAAGGATTTATGAAATGTTCAAGTTTACGTCATTTTATACCCAAAACTGATCCCATTTAACCTATATTGACTCATATCGTTCGATTCGAATTCTATATGCCATTTTATACCTAGAATCTCTCCCATTTGACCAAGTTTGACTCACATCGATGTATTTCAAGTATTTATAACATGTTCAAGGGTAAATACATCATTTTCTACCCAAAACTGATCCCATTTTACCTATATTGACTCATATCGTCCGATTTGAAGTGTTTACATCATTTTATACCTAGAACCTTTATCGTTTGACCAAGTTTGACTTAAATCGATGTATTTCAAGTGGTTATGATATGTTTAAGGGTAAATACGTCATTTTCTACCCATAATTGATCCTATTTGACCTATATTGACTCATATCGTCCGATACGAAGTGTTTAGGTCATTTAAAACACAAAACCTCTCTCGTTTGGCTAAGTTTTACTCAAATCGATGTATTTCATGTTGTTATAACATGTTCAAGGGTAAATACGTCATTTTCTACCCAAAATTGATCATATTTGACCTATATTGACTCATATCGTCTGATTCGAATTCTATAAGTCATTTTATATTAAAAAAGCTCTCCCATTTGACCGATTTTGACTGAAATTGATGTATTTCAAATGTTTTTAACATGTTCAAGTGGAAATACGTCATTTTCTACTCAAAACTGATCCCATTTGACCTATATTAACTCATATCATCCGATTCAAAGTGTTTAAGTCATTTTATACCGAAGATGATGTGAATCTAGGTATTGAAACCTTAATCCACACAAAAGGGATAGAACTAGATAGAAAACCCTCTAAAGCTACGCACCAAAGGTTTAAAATCTAGGGCGAAAGTTTAAGAATTGATTAAAGCAAAGCACCCTCAATTCCTACACTTCCTCACGTGAATCTAAAGCTTTAAGCACCAATTCACAACTCTTTGTTACACACAAAGAAAAACAACAAACTCTCTAAGTTTATTGAAGAATATATAGAAAAGAATCTCCAAATCTGATTTTTCCAAGCTTGGGTGCACATCTATTTATACCCATAGCTTGAGAGTTTCAATCATATTATGACTAGGCCTCCTACTTCTAAAAGGACTCCTAATAACCAATAGGATAATGCCACCTATTTATTACATAATCCTACCAAAACTCTAACACTATCTTATCTTAATTAGAATCTTATCCTATCTAAAAAGATAATATTACAAATTAACTACTCCAATCCTATTTTATTTAAAGTAAAACACTAAATATCCAATCCCATGTGTGTAGCCACGTCCATACCCATGCCATGTCACTTAAGTCGTAATAAAGCACCGATAAGATGTAATAAGCACATCTCAATGTAACAAGCACCTCCCCTTGTCTTAAAATTTTCCTCCTTGGTCAAAATTTTCAATCTTCAAAAATTACTCCAAGATTTTAGCTTTTGATCAAGGCCTTCCATCAATCATCACCTCCATGGCTTCCACACATTATAGAATCATAAAACCTGAAAAAGGAAAGTTTGAAAACACACCTATGCCTAAAATGAGAAAAACCCTATCAAATGAAATGGGAGAAAACTCATAGGCAAAACCAACTTATTCCCCATGTCCACCAATCCTCATTCACATTTGCATGTTATCATGCACATGCAAATGTTCCCCTTTGATGCACCTAGAAGATTCGTGTCTCCATAAGCCAACAACTCTCCCATGGTAACATCCTTCTTTGAAGCTTCAATCAACCCTTCGAAGTTGATATCCTCTATCATATCATCCTCCTCTTCTTCAAAAGAGTTTGTCCTCAAACCTCGAAGTTGATCATCAGGCACATAAGGTGCTAAGTCGCCTATATTGAATGTGGCGTGAACTCCATAGTCTCCAGGCAACTCAAGCTTATATGCATTATCACCCACCTTACTAATGATTTTGAATGGACCATCACACCTAGGCATAAGCTTGTTCTTACGTTGATTAGGAAATCTTTCCTTCCTCAAGTGCAACCAAACCAAGTCTCCCTCCTTGTAAGTATGTTGAGTCTTGTGTTTGTTAGCTCTAGCCTTATAGATATCATTGACCTTCTCAATCCTTGCTCTCACTTGGGCGTGAAGCTTCTGCATATAGTCAACCTTGGCCTTCGCATCCTTGTGAACTAATTCCCCTTTGGGAATCCCCATGAAATCAATAGGTAGTCTTGGGTTCACTCCATAGACAACCTCGAATGGTGAATGTTTTGTTGCATAGGTTGGAGATCTGTTGTAAGCAAACTCTGCATGTGCTAGCTTCAAATCCCAATCCTTTTGTGTTTTACTCACCAAACCACGTAAGAGAACACCTAAAGTTCGATTCGTGACTTCTGTCTGTCCATCTGTCTGGGGATAATAAGAAGTGCTAAATAAAAGCTTAGTCCCTATCAATCTCCATAATGATTTCCAGAAATAGCTCATGAACTTCGTGTCTCTGTCACTCACAATCGTCTTTGGAACTCCATGCAAGCGAATGATGTCTCTAAAGTACAAATCTGCAACATTCATTGCATCATCTGTTTTATGGCATGGTGTGAAGTGTGCCATCTTGGAGAACCTATCAACCACCACCATGATTGAATCCTTCCCCCTAGCAGTTCTTGGCAACCCCACAATAAAGTCTATAGACACGTCCTCCCAAGGAAACTCCGGAACAGGCAATGGAGTATAAAGACCTTGGTGAAAAGTAGCCTTTGCCTTTTGACACGTCGCACATTGGGATAGGATGGCTCCAACATCTACAATCATCTTTGGCCAATAGAAGTGTTCTTGGAGCATAGCCAAAGTCTTTGTGATCCCAAAGTGTCCTGCTATTCCTCCACCATGCGCTTCTCTCACGAGCAATTCACGAATTGAGCACCTAGGAATGCACAATTGATTTCCCTTAAACAAGAAACCATCATGAAGAACATAGGAACCCATGGCCCCTTTGTTGATTTGTTGCATGATTGGCCCAAAATTCTCATCTTGGTCATAATATTGTGTAATGAGATCCAAACCAAGTAATTTGGAGTTTAGGACACCTAGCAACGAATACCTCCTTGAAAGTGCATCTGCCACCACATTAGACTTACTGTCCTTATACTTCGAAGAAAAGTGAAAGGATTGTAAGAATTCAACCCACTTGGCATGTCGTGGATTAAGCTTGTGTTGGCCATTGATGTGCTTCAAAGCTTCATGATCAGAATGCAATATAAAGTGATTTGGCCTTAGATAGTGACTCCAATGGTCCAAAGCCCTTATAATTGCATAAAATTCCTTGTCATAAGTTGAGTAGTTCAATTTGGCCCCATTAAGCTTCTCACTAAAATATGCAATGGGCCTCTTCCCTTGAATGAGCACAGCGCCAATTCCAACTCCACTAGCATCAGTCTCCACCTCGAAAGGTCTAGAGAAATCTGGCAAGGCTAGAATAGGTGTATGACATAGCATCTCCTTAATAGCTTCAAAGGCCTTGTTTGCATCTCTGGTCCATTCAAACTTCTTGTCCTTCTTGATACATTCAGTCATAGGAGCAACAATGGACGAGAAATTCTTCACGAACCTTCGATAGAATGAGGCTAGCCCATGAAAAGCACGCACCTCTGTCATATTTTTAGGAATAGGCCATGACTTCATTGCTTCCACTTTGGATGGATCCACCGAAACCCCATCCTTGGACACAATATAGCCCAAAAACGTGACACTAGGCACCATGAAGTAGCACTTTTCGAGCTTAGCATACAATTTTTGTTTTCTCAAAACCTCAAACACACTCCTTAGGTGGCTTAGATGATCATCAATAGAAGTGCTATAAATTAGAATATCATCTAAGTAAACAACAACAAATTTACCTAGGAATGGTTTTAAGACTTCATTCATCAAACGCATGAAGGTACTAGGTGCATTAGTTAAGCCAAAAGGCATAACCAACCATTCATAAAGCCCAAGTTTTGTTTTGAAACCTGTCTTCCATTCATCACCTTCCTTCATTCGTATTTGATGATATCCACTTCGAAGATCGATCTTGGAGAAGACCTGCGCACCATACAACTCATCTAATAAATCATCAAGTCTTGGAATAGGAAACCTATATTTGATTGTGATGTTGTTTACAGCCCTCGAATCAATGCACATCCTCCAAGTTCCATCTTTCTTTGGCACAATCAAAGTAGGCACTGCACAAGGACTCATACTCTCCCTTACATACCCACGTGCCATGAGTTCTTCGATTTGCCTTTGAATTTCCTTTGTTTCTTCCGGATTGCACCTATAAGCTGGCTTGTTAGGTATTTGTGCTCCCGGAATGAGATCAATTTGATGTTCAATCCCTCGAATTGGTGGTAAGCCCGGAGGCAAATCATCAGGAAAAACATCTTCAAACTCGGTGAGTAATGGTGTCAAAGATCTTGGAACCACGTGGGCTCCGTTCTCTACCTCCTTAGCCACCAGCACATAAACCATGCTACTTGCCTTTGCCTCCTTCTCCAATTCCTTTCCATCCACCAATAACACTCCCTTGCCATCATCTTTGTTGGAACAAGTTTTTGGAGTCATTGAAGGCTTCAAAGCAAATGCTTTGGCTTGCGCATTCTTCCTCACAACATATATGTTTGTCCTCCCATCAAACTTCACAAATCTGTCATATTGCCAAGGTCTTCCCAAGAGAATATGACACGCATCCATGGGACAAACATCACAAAGCACTTGATCTTCATAATTGCCAATTTTGAACGAAATCAATGCTTGTTTACTAACCTTTACGTCACTTGACTTGCTAAGCCAATGGAGCTTATATGGTTGAGGATGGATTTGAGTGGGCACCTCCAACTTGTCCACCAAGAGTGTAGAAACCACGTTAGTGCAGCTCCCTGAATCTATAATCACATCACATAGTCTTCCATGGACATTGCATCTTGTGAGGAAGATTTTCTCCCTTTGGCTCTCCTCTAATGGTAAGGACTTGGATTGCAATGCCCTTCGCAACACTAGGCTAGATCCCCTAGTTTCTGCCATCACCTCCTCCACATCCTCCTCTAGGACTTCAAAAGATGTGTTACCTTCTTCCTCTTCAAGCTCATGCTCCTCTTCTTCAAAGGTTTCATCTTCCTCCCAAGTCCGAGTAGTAGCAATCCTAGCATGGGGACAATCCCTTTGGATATGGCCTTGTCCCTTACATTTGAAGCAAGTTCGTTGATCTCCCATAGGGGGCCTCAAACTTCCTCCCTTATCTCTCCCAAAAGGTTGTGGCTTTATGGATTTCTCGAGATTAGGCTTCACATTAGACATCTCACGCACCCCTTTAGCTTCAAATGATCGAAAGATCCCTCTAGGTTTACGTGTTTGCCTTTCAACCCTAGTTGCTATTGTACACACCTCATCAAAGCTCCAATAGGGTTGTAATTCCACCTTTTCCTTGATTGGGTCATTTAACCCAGCCACAAAACGAGCCACCTTGATGTGAATCTAGGTATTGAAACCTTAATCCACACAAAAGGGATAGAACTAGATAGAAAACCCTCTAAAGCTACGCACCAAAGGTTTAAAATCTAGGGCGAAAGTTTAAGAATTGATTAAAGCAAAGCACCCTCAATTCCTACACTTCCTCACGTGAATCTAAAGCTTTAAGCACCAATTCACAACTCTTTGTTACACACAAAGAAAAACAACAAACTCTCTAAGTTTATTGAAGAATATATAGAAAAGAATCTCCAAATCTGATTTTTCCAAGCTTGGGTGCACATCTATTTATACCCATAGCTTGAGAGTTTCAATCATATTATGACTAGGCCTCCTACTTCTAAAAGGACTCCTAATAACCAATAGGATAATGCCACCTATTTATTACATAATCCTACTAAAACTCTAACACTATCTTATCTTAATTAGAATCTTATCCTACCTAAAAAGATAATATTACAAATTAACTACTCTAATCCTATTTTATTTAAAGTAAAACACTAAATATCCAATCCCATGTGTGTAGCCACGTCCATACCCATGCCATGTCACTTAAGTCGTAATAAAGCACCGATAAGATGTAATAAGCACATCTCAATGTAACAAGCACCTCCCCTTGTCTTAAAATTTTCCTCCTTGGTCAAAATTTTCAATCTTCGAAAATTACTCCAAGATTTTAGCTTTTGATCAAGGCCTTCCATCAATCATCACCTCCATGGCTTCCACAATTATAGAATCATAAAACCTGAAAATGAAAAGTTCAAAAACACACCTATGCCTAAAATGAGAAAAACCCTATCAAATGAAATGGGAGAAAACTCATAGGCAAAACCAACTTATTCCCCATGTCCACCTATCCTCATTTACATTTGCATGTTATCATGCACATGCAAATGTTCCCCTTTGATGAACCTAGAAGATTCGTGTCTCCATAAGCCAATAACTCTCCCATGGTAGCATTCTTCTTTAAAGCTTCAACCAATCCTTCGAATTTTGCATCCTCTATCATATCATCCTCCTCTTCTTCAAAAGAGTTTGTCCTCAAACTTCGAAGTTGATCGTCAGGCACATAAGGTGCTAAGTCGCCTATATTGAATGTGGCATGAACTCCATAGTCTCCAGGCAACTGAAGCTTATATGCATAATCACCCACCTTACTGATGATTTTGAATGGACCATCACACCTAGGCATAAGCTTGTTCTTACGTCGATTAGGAAATCTTTCCTTCCTCAAGTGTAACCAAACCAAGTCTCCCTCCTTGTAAGTATGTTGAGTCTTGTGTTTGTTAGCTCTATCCTTATAGATATCATTGACCTTCTCAATTCTTGCTCTCACTTGGGTGTGAAGCTTTTGCATATAGTCAACCTTGGCCTTCGCATCCTTCTCTAATTCCCTTCCATCCACCAATAACACTCCCTTGCCATTATCTTTGTTAGAACGAGTTTTTGGAGCCATAAAAGGCTTCAAAGCAAATGCTTTGGCTTGTGCATTCTTCCTCACAACATATATGTTTGTCCTTCCATCAAACTTTACAAATCTGTCATATTGCCAAGGTCTTCCCAAGAGAATATGACACGCATCCATGGGACAAACATCACAAAGCACTTGATCTTCATAATTGCCAATTTTGAATGAAATCAATGCTTGTTTACTAACCTTTACGTCACTTGAATTGCTAAGCCAATGGAGCTTATATGGTTGAGGATGGATTTGAGTGGGCACCTCCAACTTGTCCACCAAGAGTGTAGAAACCATGTTAGTGCAACTCCCCGAATCTATAATCACATCACATAGTCTTCCTTGGACATTGCATCTTGTGAGGAAGATTTTCTCCCTTTGGCTCTCCTCTAATGGTAAGGACTTGGATTGCAATGCCCTTCGCAATACTAGGCTAGATCCCCTAGTTTCTGCCATCACCTCCTCCACATCCTCTTCTAGGACTTCAAAAGATGTATTACCTTCTTCCTCTTCAAGCTCATGCTCCTCTTCTTCAAAGGTTTCATCTTCCTCCCAAGTCCGAGTAGTAGCAATCCTAGCATGGGGACAATCCCGTTGGATATGGCCTTGTCCCTTACATTTGAAGCAAGTTCGTTGATCTCCCATAGGGGGCCTCGAACTTCCTCCCTTATCTCTCCCAAAAGATTGTGGCTTTATGGAATTCTCGAGATTAGGCTTCATATTAGACATCTCACGCACCCCTTTAGCTTCAAATGATCGAAAGATCCCTCTAGGTTTACGTGTTTGCCTTTCAACCCTAGTTGCTATTGTACACACCTCATCAAAGCTCCAATAGGGTTGTAATTCCACCTTTTCCTTGATTGGGTCATTTAACCCAGCCACAAAACGAGCCACCTTGTGGTCTTCTTTCTCCTCTAGCCCACACACCATGGCTAGATTTTCGAATTCCATCAAGTATTCCTCCACAGACCTCCTTTCTTGCTTCAAAGTATGCATTTTTATAAAATTGTTTTGTTCAAAGTCTTGAGGAACAAACCTTTTTTGCATGTACTTCTTTAGTTTTGTCCAAGATGAGATCTTGGAACGCCCCTCCTTTCTCCTCTTCTTTTGCAAACCTTCAAGCCACAAACTTGCATAAGAAGTGAGTTTGAGTTCAGCAACCTTAAAGGATCTATGCTCATCATAGTCCTTATATCTGAAAATTCGTTCAACTCTACGGATCCAATCTAGGAATTTGTCTGGGTCCAAACTGCCATTGAACTCAGGGATTTCAAGTCTCAAGCTTTGATCCTCTTTCCCTCTTAAACTCTTTCTCCTACGCCCTTTATATGATTCCTCATCATCACCTGAAGAGGATGGGTCCCTCTTGCTAGGCCTCCTTGAGCTTCTAACACTGGATTCACCATCACTTTCGCTAGAGTTAGATTCATGAGAAGAGAGTTTACCTTTGCTTGAGGACTTTTCCTTCTTCCCCACGATTTGCAACAGCTCATTCATACGTTCCTTCAGTTCCTTCAACTCGCGTTCCATGCACAAGGCTTTGGCTTCTTGTAAGGTTAAACCTTTTTTGAAGCCTGGTGGCATCTCGTGTGCATCATCACCAATGGAATCCATATTGCTTGAGTATTCTTCGAATCCTCTCAACGAGAGCACCAAAAGTTGATGTGAATCTAGGTATTGAAACCTTAATCCACACAAAAGGGATAGAACTAGATAGAAAACCCTCTAAAGCTACGCACCAAAGGTTTAAAATCTAGGGCGAAAGTTTAAGAATTGATTAAAGCAAAGCACCCTCAATTCCTACACTTCCTCACGTGAATCTAAAGCTTTAAGCACCAATTCACAACTCTTTGTTACACACAAAGAAAAACAACAAACTCTCTAAGTTTATTGAAGAATATATAGAAAAGAATCTCCAAATCTGATTTTTCCAAGCTTGGGTGCACATCTATTTATACCCATAGCTTGAGAGTTTCAATCATATTATGACTAGGCCTCCTACTTCTAAAAGGACTCCTAATAACCAATAGGATAATGCCACCTATTTATTACATAATCCTACTAAAACTCTAACACTATCTTATCTTAATTAGAATCTTATCCTACCTAAAAAGATAATATTACAAATTAACTACTCTAATCCTATTTTATTTAAAGTAAAACACTAAATATCCAATCCCATGTGTGTAGCCACGTCCATACCCATGCCATGTCACTTAAGTCGTAATAAAGCACCGATAAGATGTAATAAGCACATCTCAATGTAACAAGCACCTCCCCTTGTCTTAAAATTTTCCTCCTTGGTCAAAATTTTCAATCTTCGAAAATTACTCCAAGATTTTAGCTTTTGATCAAGGCCTTCCATCAATCATCACCTCCATGGCTTCCACAATTATAGAATCATAAAACCTGAAAATGGAAAGTTCAAAAACACACCTATGCCTAAAATGAGAAAAACCCTATCAAATGAAATGGGAGAAAACTCATAGGCAAAACCAACTTATTCCCCATGTCCACCTATCCTCATTTACATTTGCATGTTATCATGCACATGCAAATGTTCCCCTTTGATGCACCTAGAAGATTCGTGTCTCCATAAGCCAATAACTCTCCCATGGTAGCATTCTTCTTTAAAGCTTCAACCAATCCTTCGAATTTTGCATCCTCTATCATATCACACCTTGTGGTCTTCTTTCTCCTCTAGCCCACACACCATGGCTAGATTTTCGAATTCCATCAAGTATTCCTCCACAGACCTCCTTTCTTGCTTCAAAGTATGCATTTTTATAAAATTGTTTTGTTCAAAGTCTTGAGGAACAAACCTTTTTTGCATGTACTTCTTTAGTTTTGTCCAAGATGAGATCTTGGAACGCCCCTCCTTTCTCCTCTTCTTTTGCAAACCTTCAAGCCACAAACTTGCATAAGAAGTGAGTTTGAGTTCAGCAACCTTAAAGGATCTATGATCATCATAGTCCTTATATCTGAAAATTCGTTCAACTCTACGGATCCAATCTAGGAATTTGTCTGGGTCCAAACTGCCATTGAACTCAGGGATTTCAAGTCTCAAGCTTTGATCCTCTTTCCCCCTTAAACTCTTTCTCCTACGCCCTTTATATGATTCCTCATCATCACCTGAGGAGGATGGGTCCCTCTTGCTAGGCCTCCTTGAGCTTCTAACACTGGATTCACCATCACTTTCGCTAGAGTTAGATTCATGAGAAGAGAGTTTACCTTTGCTTGAGGACTTTTCCTTCTTCCCCACGATTTGCAACAGCTCATTCATACGTTCCTTCAGTTCCTTCAACTCGCGTTCCATGCACAAGGCTTTGGCTTCTTGTAAGGTTAAACCTTTTTTGAAGCCTGGTGGCATCTCGTGTGCATCATCACCACTGGAATCCATATTGCTTGAGTATTCTTCGAATCCTCTTAATGAATCCTCTCAACGAGAGCACCAAAAATTTTCCTCCCCTTGTCTTAAAATTTTCCTCCTTGGTCAAAATTTTCAATCTTCAAAAATTACTCCAAGATTTTAGCTTTTGATCAAGGCCTTCCATCAATCATCACCTCCATGGCTTCCACACATTATAGAATCATAAAACCTGAAAAAGGAAAGTTTGAAAACACACCTATGCCTAAAATGAGAAAAACCCTATCAAATGAAATGGGAGAAAACTCATAGGCAAAACCAACTTATTCCCCATGTCCACCAATCCTCATTCACATTTGCATGTTATCATGCACATGCAAATGTTCCCCTTTGATGCACCTAGAAGATTCGTGTCTCCATAAGCCAATAACTCTCCCATGGTAACATCCTTCTTTGAAGCTTCAATCAACCCTTCAAAGTTGATATCCTCTATCATATCAGAAGACCTCACCCTTTTGACCGAGTTTCACTCAAATCGATGTGTTTCAAGTGTTTATGAGATGTTTAAGGGTAATTACGCCATTTTCTACCCAAAATTGATCATATTTGTCTTATATTGACTCATATCATATGATTCGAAGTGTTTAGGTCATTTAATACACAAAACCTCTCATGTTTGGCCGAGTTTGACTCAAATCAATGTATTTCAAGTGTTTATGACATGTTCAAGGGTAAATATGTCATTTTCTACCCAAAATTAATCCAATTTGACCTATATTAATTCATATCGTCCGATTCAAAGTGTAAAGGTCATTGAATACACAAAACCTCTCCCGTTTGATTAAGTTTTACTCAAATCGATGTATTTCATGTTGTTATGACATGTTCAAGGGTAAATATGTCATTTTCTACCTAAAAGTGATCCTATTTGACCTATATTGACTCATATCGTCCGATTCAAAATGTTTAGGTCATTTAATACACAAAACCTCTCCCGTTTGACCTAGTTTGACTCAAATTGATGTTTTCAAGTGGTTATGATATGTTTAAGGGTAAATACGTCATTTTCTACCCAAAATTAATCCTATTCGGCCTATTTTAATTTATATCATCCGATTCGAAGTCTATAGGTCAGTTATATCGTCCTTATGTTTTTAAAGCTTTGAAAGATTAGCATTATTAAAACTATTGCCTTGGTTTGTATTTTAGTTTTTCTTTACATGTCTAGGTGTGGCAAGTTAATGTGCTTGAGTTGTGAAACTGACATGCGAGCTCCTTTCGTGTACATTATAGTGGTCCTATGCATACTTATACTTTCCTAGCCTTGTGCCTTTTTTGGGACTGAATGATTGAGTGTTTTCCACTTGACTTGGGGGATTTGGTCCTCCTTGGTTTGTGGCTTGGATGACTACCTATTGAGGTGCATTTTATCTAGCCTAGTGAGGATTGAGCCTTCTCGGACTCCATTATGAGTCTTATGTTATTACATACTAGTTAGAGAGTCTAAGTATTGTGTTTGTTCTCCTCCAGCATAGTCTTCTTTTCTAAAGGTCGGGGATGATAACACGTTTATAGTTACAGCTACATGGCCAAATTGCCTACCATGAATATCGATTAACTTTAGGGTGAGCCAATTTTGTGCCTTTACTTTTTTTCTTCGTAGCTACATCACCTAAATTCACATGAGCCAAATATTCCCTCTTTTTACCTAGAGGATAGTCAAGTGATCATAGTGAAGTGGTGCCCGTTGCATTATGGCGAAAGATTTTGGTTTGAAAAATCGTTGTCGTATGATATGAATCCTTACATTACTCTTAGTTTATTTAAGAAACATTAGCATGGAAAACAAAAACCAAAATAAAAAAAAAAGGAGAAAAGAAAAAGAAAAGAAACAGAAAAAATAGAAAAAAGAAAAATTCGAGAATAAAGTTGGTGTAGTTAGTTCATTTATGCGTATCTAGAGAATTTTGGGAAGTGGCATTGTCGTCAAAAGTCATAGCCGTCCTTGGTTTGATTACCTTGGATTGCTTACTATCCTCTATTTGAACTCCACATCCCCAAAGTTTACCCTACCTTGATCCTAGCCTATATTGCAACCGTTTTCAAACCTGTTCGACTTGGCCTGATTAGCAAGTTCTGTGCTGGAGAGTAGATAGGATACAATCCCTAAGATTTCTCCCTGATTGAGTGTTTAATTCCTGACTCATCTTAAGTCGGATGATTCTGAGCAAAACACATATCGTATTACACACATAAGCGTATTAGAAATTTCCCACATCTTTTGGGAAATAGCATGGGGAGCGTGGATTTGTGACCTCATTAGGTAGTGGGTGGCATGGCCTATGTTGTAGCTTTTCCAGTAATCCCGAGTCTGTGGAAGATGTTGATCATCTTAGTATTATGCTCTTTTGAGCCCATTGTACTTGCACACCCAGGGCTAGGGAAGAGTTTTTCGCGTACACGGCTGGCATTGTCTTGTTTTCCGCTCACCTTGCTTCTCATATGTTTTACTCACGGTGTTGCCTTGCTAGTTCATTTGCTAGGGACTAGCAAAGGTTTTTCTTTGGGGAAGTTGATGTTCTTGTGAGTGTCGAGTCTCACTATTTTGTATTGGTTTTATGCATATTACATCTGGTTTTACCTTGATCTTGTCCTCGAGCTGTTTTTAGGATATTTCAGGTACTTTCGATGATTTCGAGGTAAAATTAGATGTGTTCAAGGCTTTGACACTTTTTTCAAGAGTTTGGATGCATGTATCATAGTTTGGGCTTGCGTTCCAAGTCATTCTTGAAGATCCCATAAACTCTTGAAGCCATTAGGCACTTCAAAGGAGTTGTTTAGCAAGGTTCAGGTTCAAATTCGACCGAATCGGACACTCATTCAGTCGAATGGAAGACAGGGATTCAAGTACATAAATCAAGCTCTCGGGAATAGCCAAATGATCACTCATTCGGCCGAATCAAGGTCCATTCAGCCGAATGGTTGTACTCATTTGGTCGAATGGTGGACAGAGCCCAAAAACTCGAAGCTCCTGTTTTAGGCAAATGACATACTCATTCGGCCGAATGGCCACTCATTCGGCAGAATCCATACTCCATTCGGCCGAATGGTCTTCTTTACTGTAGTTTTTGGATCTTTCTTTAGCCAGCGCTCGAGGGTTTTTTCTAGGGTTTTACCCCTTATGTCCCTAGGGTATAAATACCCTCTTGCTCTGTAAATAACCCTTATGCCTACTTTGAGAGCTTTTGTGCCTCAACCTAGAACATCACTTTAAAGCTTTTCATTTCATTAATGCATTAGTTTAGATTTATAGCTTTCGTTGTTCTCGTTTTCAAGCTTTGTATTTCGGATTCGGATTCTCTTTCATTTATGCTATTTCATTTATGCAAGGTATTGATTCTTTTTTGTTTTATTTCGTTTAATGCTTTCAAGTATTGTTTTTCTGAATTTCATTCCTTTTGCTATTATCGTTGCTTCTTTTACGGTTTTGATAGAGTAGTTGTCGGTTTTGTTATAGGTCTTCGTTTTTCGTTCTCTTGTTCCTTACATTCAAATCGTTTGTGCTTTCAATCATGTTCTTTTTTGTTTTTTATGCCCTAGTCTTTATTACTATATGTGAGTAGTTTTCTTAGGGGTTTGATTGGTGAAACCCTAGGTTGGCTCGTTCATCATGCATAGAGTTAGGATTTGAGATTGTTGATGATTGACTGATTGATATTCGATGCGAATCTTGTCCTGCCACTCCTTTGGAGACATTGGGCAATTATAGGTTATTCATGTGGTTTATAGGATCACAAACTTCCTCTCGTCATCTTGAGTGTCATGATTCATTGTTGACTGATTTCTCCTAATTTAGTGTATTGATAGTTCGATTATCCTTCCTAGGGTGGAACTGATCTATCCCTGTTTTCCTTTCATAGCATATCATCGTTTTAATTCTTGCTTTACTTTTCTGTTATTACTATAATTCTATCAAATCCCCATATAAACCTTTTGCATCAAGTCTAGAAACTATCGCCCCTTTTCCTTGTGGGTCGATCCACGACTTACCACTACACTAGTTGTAGTAGTATAAGGGTGTTTACAAATTTTGTTTGAATAACTATTCTTGTAGTAGTATTAGGGTGTTTACGTCATTTTCTACCCAAAATTGATCATATTTGTCCTATATTGACTCATATCGTACGATTCGAAGTGTTTAGGTCATTTAATATACAAAACCTCTCTGGTTTGATCGAGTTTGACTCAAATCGATGTATTTCAAGTGGTTATGATATGTTTAAGGGTAAATACGTCATTTTCTACCCAAAATTGATCCTTTTTGACCTATATTGACTCATATTGTTTGATTCGAAGTGTTTAGGTTATTTAATAAACAAAACCTCTTGTTTGACCGTGTTTGAGTCAAATCGTTGTTTTCAAGGGTTTATGACATGTTTAAGGGTAAATACATCATTTTCTACCCAAAGATCCTAATTGACCTATATTGACTCATATCGTCCGATTCAAATTCTATATTTCATTTTATACCAAGAACCTCTCCCATTTGACCGAGTTTGACTCAAATCGATGTATTTCAAGTGTTTATGACATGTTCCAGGATAAATACATCATTTTCTACCTAAAACTGATCCCATTTGATCTATATTGACTCATATCGTCCAATTCGAAGTGTTCAAGTCATTTTATACCTAGAACCTCTCCTGTTTGATCGAGTTTGACTCAAATCGATGTATTTCAAGTGTGTATGACATGTTCAAGGGTAAATACGTCGTCTTCTACTCAAAAATGATCCCATTTGACCTATATTGACTCAGATTGTCCGATTCAAAGTGTTGAAGTCATTTTATACCCAAAATCTCTCCCATTTGACCAAGTTTGACTCAAACCGATGTATTTCAAGTGTTTATGAAATGTTCAAAGTTAAATACGTCATTTTCTACCCAAAATTGATCGTATTTATCCTATATTGACACATATCATCCGATACGAAGTATTTAGGTCATTTAATACACCAAACCTCGCCCATTTGACTAAGTCTTACTCAAATCGATGCATTTCATATTGTTATAACATGTTCAAGGGTTAATACGTCATTTTCTACCCAAAACTGATCCTATTTGACCTATATTAACTCATATCGTCCGATTCGAATTCTATAAGTCATTTTATATTAAGAACCTTTCCCATTTGACCGAGTTTGACTCAAATATATGTATTTCAATTATTTATGATATGCTTAAGGGCAAATACATCATTTGCTACTAAAAAAGGATCCCATTTGACCTATATTGACTCATATCGTACGACCGAGTTTGACTCAAATCGATGTATTTAAAGTGTATATGAGATGTTCAAGGGTAAATACGTTATTTTCAACCCAAAATTGATCCTATTTAACCTGTATTGACTCATATCACCCAATTTGAAGTGTTTAGGTTATTTAATACACAAAACCTATCCTATTTGACCGAGTTTGACTCAAATCGTTGTTTTCATGTGTTTATGACATGTTTAAGGGTCAATATGTCATTTTCAACCCAAAACTGATCCTATTTGACCTATATTGACTTGTTTTATACTCAAAACCTCTCCCATTTGACTGAGTTTAAGGGCAAATACGTCATTTTCTACCCAAAACTGATCCTATTTGACCTGTATTGCCTCATATCGTCCGTTTCGAATTCTATAAGTTATTTTATACCAAGAACCTCTCCCATTGGACCGAGTTTCTCTCAAATCGATGTATTTGAAGTGTTTATGACATGTTCAAGGGTAAATACGTCATTTTCTACTCAAAAATTATCCCCTTTGACCTATATTGACTCATATCGTCTAATTCGAAGTGTTTAAGTCATTTTATACCCAAAACCTCTCCCATTAGACCGAGTTTGACTCAAATCGATGTATTTCAAGTGTTTATGAGATGTTCAAGGTTAAATACGACATTTTCTACCCAAAATTGATCATATTTGTCCTATATTCACTTATATCATACGATTTGAGTTGTTTAGATCATTAACTACACAAAACCTCTCCCGTTTTACCGACTGTGCCTCAAATCGATATATTTCATGTTGTTATGACATGTTCAAGGGTAAATACGTCATTTTCTACCCAAAACTAATCCTATTTGACCTATATTGACTCATATTGTCTGATTCAAAATGTTTAGGTCATTTAATACGCAAAACCACTCCCGTTTGACCTAGTTTGACTCAAATCGATGTATTTCAAGTGGTTATGATATGTTCAAGGGTAAATACATCATTTTCTACCCAAAACTGATCCTATTTGATATATTGACTCATATCGTTCGATTAAAATTCTATAAGTCATTTTATATTAAGAACCTCTCCCATTTGAACGAGTTTGACTCAAATATATGTATTTCAAGTATTTATGACATGTTCAAGGGTAAATACGTCATTTTCTACCCAAATTTGATTTTATTTCTCCAATATTGACTTATATCGTTCGATTCGAAGTGTTTAGGTTGTTTGATACACAAAACCTCTCCTACTTGACCGAGTTTGACTAAAATCGTTGTTTTTTAAGGTTTATGACATGTTTAAGGGTAAATACATCATTTTCTACCCAAAACTGATCTTATTTGACCTATTTTGCTTATATCGTCCGATTCGAGATCTATAACTCATTTTATACCAAGAACCTCTCCCATTTGACCGAGTTTGACTCAAATCCATGTATTTGAAGTGTTTATGACATGTTCCAGGGTAAATACGTCATTTTCTACCTAAAACTGATCCCATTTGACCTATATTGACTCATATCATCCGATTCGAAGTGTTTAAGTCATTTTATACCTAGAACCTCTCCCCTTTAATCGAGTTTGACTCAAATTGATGTGTTTCAAGTGTGTATGACATGTTCAAGGGTAAATATGTCGTTTTTCACTCAAAAATGATTTCATTTGATCTATATTGACTCAAATCGTCCGATTCGAAGTGTTGAAGTCATTTTATACCCAAAACCTCTGCCATTTGACCGAGTTTGACTCAAATCGATGTATTTCAAATGTTTATGAGAATTTCAAGGTTAAATACGTCATTTTCTACCCAAAATTGATCATATTCGTCCTATATTCACTCATATCGTACGATTCGAGTTGTTTAGATCATTTAATACACAAAACCTCTCCCATTTGATCAACTTTGCCTCAAATCGATGTATTTCAAGTGGTTATAATATGTTTAAGGGGAAATACTTAATTTTCTTTGCAAAATTTATCCTATTTGACCTATATTGACTTATATCGTCCGATACAAAGTGTTTAGGTCATTTAATACACAAAACCTCTCCCGTTTGAATAAGTTTTACTCAAATTTATGTATTTCATGTTGTTATGACATGTCCAAGGGTAAATACCTCATTTTCTACTCAACAATTATCCCCTTTGACCTATATTGACTCATATCGTCTAATTCGAAGTGTTTAAGTCATTTTATACCCAAAACCTCTCCCATTAGACCGAGTTTGACTCAAATCGATGTATTTCAAGTGTTTATGAGATGTTCAAGGTTAAATACGACATTTTCTACCCAAAATTGATCATATTTGTCCTATATTCACTTATATCATACGATTTGAGTTGTTTAGATCATTAACTACACAAAACCTCTCCCGTTTGACCGACTGTGCCTCAAATCGATATATTTCATGTTGTTATGACATGTTCAAGGGTAAATACGTCATTTTCTACCCAAAACTAATCCTATTTGACCTATATTGACTCATATTGTCTGATTCAAAATGTTTAGGTCATTTAATACGCAAAACCTCTCCCGTTTGACCTAGTTTGACTCAAATCGATGTATTTCAAGTGGTTATGATATGTTCAAGGGTAAATACATCATTTTCTACCCAAAACTGATCCTATTTGATATATTGACTCATATCGTTCGATTAAAATTCTATAAGTCATTTTATATTAAGAACCTCTCCCATTTGAACGAGTTTGACTCAAATATATGTATTTCAAGTATTTATGACATGTTCAAGGGTAAATACGTCATTTTCTACCCAAATTTGATTTTATTTCTCCAATATTGACTTATATCGTTCGATTCGAAGTGTTTAGGTTGTTTGATACACAAAACCTCTCCTACTTGACCGAGTTTGACTAAAATCGTTGTTTTTTAAGGTTTATGACATGTTTAAGGGTAAATACATCATTTTCTACCCAAAACTGATCTTATTTGACCTATTTTGCTTATATCGTCCGATTCGAGATCTATAACTCATTTTATACCAAGAACCTCTCCCATTTGACCGAGTTTGACTCAAATCCATGTATTTGAAGTGTTGATGACATGTTCCAGGGTAAATACGTCATTTTCTACCTAAAACTGATCCCATTTGACCTATATTGACTCATATCATCCGATTCGAAGTGTTTAAGTCATTTTATACCTAGAACCTCTCCCCTTTAATCGAGTTTGACTCAAATTGATGTGTTTCAAGTGTGTATGACATGTTCAAGGGTAAATATGTCGTTTTTCACTCAAAAATGATTTCATTTGATCTATATTGACTCAAATCGTCCGATTCGAAGTGTTGAAGTCATTTTATACCCAAAACCTCTGCCATTTGACCGAGTTTGACTCAAATCGATGTATTTCAAATGTTTATGAGAATTTCAAGGTTAAATACGTCATTTTCTACCCAAAATTGATCATATTCGTCCTATATTCACTCATATCGTACGATTCGAGTTGTTTAGATCATTTAATACACAAAACCTCTCCCATTTGATCAACTTTGCCTCAAATCGATGTATTTCAAGTGGTTATAATATGTTTAAGGGGAAATACTTAATTTTCTTTGCAAAATTTATCCTATTTGACCTATATTGACTTATATCGTCCGATACAAAGTGTTTAGGTCATTTAATACACAAAACCTCTCCCGTTTGAATAAGTTTTACTCAAATTTATGTATTTCATGTTGTTATGACATGTCCAAGGGTAAATACCTCATTTTCTACTCAACAATTATCCCCTTTGACCTATATTGACTCATATCGTCTAATTCGAAGTGTTTAAGTCATTTTATACCCAAAACCTCTCCCATTAGACCGAGTTTGACTCAAATCGATGTATTTCAAGTGTTTATGAGATGTTCAAGGTTAAATATGACATTTTCTACCCAAAATTGATCATATTTGTCCTATATTCACTTATATCATACGATTTGAGTTGTTTAGATCAGTAACTACACAAAACCTCTCCCGTTTGACCGACTGTGCCTCAAATCGATATATTTCATGTTGTTATGACATGTTCAAGGGTAAATACGTCATTTTCTACCCAAAACTAATCCTATTTGACCTATATTGACTCATATTGTCTGATTCAAAATGTTTAGGTCATTTAATACGCAAAACCTCTCCCGTTTGACCTAGTTTGACTCAAATCGATGTATTTCAAGTGGTTATGATATGTTCAAGGGTAAATACATCATTTTCTACCCAAAACTGATCCTATTTGATATATTGACTCATATCGTTCGATTAAAATTCTATAAGTCATTTTATATTAAGAACCTCTCCCATTTGAACGAGTTTGACTCAAATATATGTATTTCAAGTATTTATGACATGTTCAAGGGTAAATACGTCATTTTCTACCCAAATTTGATTTTATTTCTCCAATATTGACTTATATCGTACGATTCGAAGTGTTTAGGTTGTTTGATACACAAAACCTCTCCTACTTGACCGAGTTTGACTAAAATCGTTGTTTTTTAAGGTTTATGACATGTTTAAGGGTAAATACATCATTTTCTACCCAAAACTGATCTTATTTGACCTATTTTGCTTATATCGTCCGATTCGAGATCTATAACTCATTTTATACCAAGAACCTCTCCCATTTGACCGAGTTTGACTCAAATCCATGTATTTGAAGTGTTTATGACATGTTCCAGGGTAAATACGTCATTTTCTACCTAAAACTGATCCCATTTGACCTATATTGACTCATATCATCCGATTCGAAGTGTTTAAGTCATTTTATACCTAGAACCTCTCCCCTTTAATCGAGTTTGACTCAAATTGATGTGTTTCAAGTGTGTATGACATGTTCAAGGGTAAATATGTCGTTTTTCACTCAAAAATGATTTCATTTGATCTATATTGACTCAAATCGTCCGATTCGAAGTGTTGAAGTCATTTTATACCCAAAACCTCTGCCATTTGACCGAGTTTGACTCAAATCGATGTATTTCAAATGTTTATGAGAATTTCAAGGTTAAATACGTCATTTTCTACCCAAAATTGATCATATTCGTCCTATATTCACTCATATCGTACGATTCGAGTTGTTTAGATCATTTAATACACAAAACCTCTCCCATTTGATCAACTTTGCCTCAAATCGATGTATTTCAAGTGGTTATAATATGTTTAAGGGGAAATACTTAATTTTCTTTGCAAAATTTATCCTATTTGACCTATATTGACTTATATCGTCCGATACAAAGTGTTTAGGTCATTTAATACACAAAACCTCTCCCGTTTGAATAAGTTTTACTCAAATTTATGTATTTCATGTTGTTATGACATGTCCAAGGGTAAATACCTCATTTTCTACTCAACAATTATCCCCTTTGACCTATATTGACTCATATCGTCTAATTCGAAGTGTTTAAGTCATTTTATACCCAAAACCTCTCCCATTAGACCGAGTTTGACTCAAATCGATGTATTTCAAGTGTTTATGAGATGTTCAAGGTTAAATACGACATTTTCTACCCAAAATTGATCATATTTGTCCTATATTCACTTATATCATACGATTTGAGTTGTTTAGATCATTAACTACACAAAACCTCTCCCGTTTGACCGACTGTGCCTCAAATCGATATATTTCATGTTGTTATGACATGTTCAAGGGTAAATACGTCATTTTCTACCCAAAACTAATCCTATTTGACCTATATTGACTCATATTGTCTGATTCAAAATGTTTAGGTCATTTAATACGCAAAACCTCTCCCGTTTGACCTAGTTTGACTCAAATCGATGTATTTCAAGTGGTTATGATATGTTCAAGGGTAAATACATCATTTTCTACCCAAAACTGATCCTATTTGATATATTGACTCATATCGTTCGATTAAAATTCTATAAGTCATTTTATATTAAGAACCTCTCCCATTTGAACGAGTTTGACTCAAATATATGTATTTCAAGTATTTATGACATGTTCAAGGGTAAATACGTCATTTTCTACCCAAATTTGATTTTATTTCTCCAATATTGACTTATATCGTTCGATTCGAAGTGTTTAGGTTGTTTGATACACAAAACCTCTCCTACTTGACCGAGTTTGACTAAAATCGTTGTTTTTTAAGGTTTATGACATGTTTAAGGGTAAATACATCATTTTCTACCCAAAACTGATCTTATTTGACCTATTTTGCTTATATCGTCCGATTCGAGATCTATAACTCATTTTATACCAAGAACCTCTCCCATTTGACCGAGTTTGACTCAAATCCATGTATTTGAAGTGTTGATGACATGTTCCAGGGTAAATACGTCATTTTCTACCTAAAACTGATCCCATTTGACCTATATTGACTCATATCATCCGATTCGAAGTGTTTAAGTCATTTTATACCTAGAACCTCTCCCCTTTAATCGAGTTTGACTCAAATTGATGTGTTTCAAGTGTGTATGACATGTTCAAGGGTAAATATGTCGTTTTTCACTCAAAAATGATTTCATTTGATCTATATTGACTCAAATCGTCCGATTCGAAGTGTTGAAGTCATTTTATACCCAAAACCTCTGCCATTTGACCGAGTTTGACTCAAATCGATGTATTTCAAATGTTTATGAGAATTTCAAGGTTAAATACGTCATTTTCTACCCAAAATTGATCATATTCGTCCTATATTCACTCATATCGTACGATTCGAGTTGTTTAGATCATTTAATACACAAAACCTCTCCCATTTGATCAACTTTGCCTCAAATCGATGTATTTCAAGTGGTTATAATATGTTTAAGGGGAAATACTTAATTTTCTTTGCAAAATTTATCCTATTTGACCTATATTGACTTATATCGTCCGATACAAAGTGTTTAGGTCATTTAATACACAAAACCTCTCCCGTTTGAATAAGTTTTACTCAAATTTATGTATTTCATGTTGTTATGACATGTCCAAGGGTAAATACCTCATTTTCTACTCAACAATTATCCCCTTTGACCTATATTGACTCATATCGTCTAATTCGAAGTGTTTAAGTCATTTTATACCCAAAACCTCTCCCATTAGACCGAGTTTGACTCAAATCGATGTATTTCAAGTGTTTATGAGATGTTCAAGGTTAAATATGACATTTTCTACCCAAAATTGATCATATTTGTCCTATATTCACTTATATCATACGATTTGAGTTGTTTAGATCAGTAACTACACAAAACCTCTCCCGTTTGACCGACTGTGCCTCAAATCGATATATTTCATGTTGTTATGACATGTTCAAGGGTAAATACGTCATTTTCTACCCAAAACTAATCCTATTTGACCTATATTGACTCATATTGTCTGATTCAAAATGTTTAGGTCATTTAATACGCAAAACCTCTCCCGTTTGACCTAGTTTGACTCAAATCGATGTATTTCAAGTGGTTATGATATGTTCAAGGGTAAATACATCATTTTCTACCCAAAACTGATCCTATTTGATATATTGACTCATATCGTTCGATTAAAATTCTATAAGTCATTTTATATTAAGAACCTCTCCCATTTGAACGAGTTTGACTCAAATATATGTATTTCAAGTATTTATGACATGTTCAAGGGTAAATACGTCATTTTCTACCCAAATTTGATTTTATTTCTCCAATATTGACTTATATCGTACGATTCGAAGTGTTTAGGTTGTTTGATACACAAAACCTCTCCTACTTGACCGAGTTTGACTAAAATCGTTGTTTTTTAAGGTTTATGACATGTTTAAGGGTAAATACATCATTTTCTACCCAAAACTGATCTTATTTGACCTATTTTGCTTATATCGTCCGATTCGAGATCTATAACTCATTTTATACCAAGAACCTCTCCCATTTGACCGAGTTTGACTCAAATCCATGTATTTGAAGTGTTTATGACATGTTCCAGGGTAAATACGTCATTTTCTACCTAAAACTGATCCCATTTGACCTATATTGACTCATATCATCCGATTCGAAGTGTTTAAGTCATTTTATACCTAGAACCTCTCCCCTTTAATCGAGTTTGACTCAAATTGATGTGTTTCAAGTGTGTATGACATGTTCAAGGGTAAATATGTCGTTTTTCACTCAAAAATGATTTCATTTTATCTATATTGACTCAAATCGTCCGATTCGAAGTGTTGAAGTCATTTTATACCCAAAACCTCTGCCATTTGACCGAGTTTGACTCAAATCGATGTATTTCAAATGTTTATGAGAATTTCAAGGTTAAATACGTCATTTTCTACCCAAAATTGATCATATTCGTCCTATATTCACTCATATCGTACGATTCGAGTTGTTTAGATCATTTAATACACAAAACCTCTCCCATTTGATCAACTTTGCCTCAAATCGATGTATTTCAAGTGGTTATAATATGTTTAAGGGGAAATACTTAATTTTCTTTGCAAAATTTATCCTATTTGACCTATATTGACTTATATCGTCCGATACAAAGTGTTTAGGTCATTTAATACACAAAACCTCTCCCGTTTGAATAAGTTTTACTCAAATTTATGTATTTCATGTTGTTATGACATGTCCAAGGGTAAATACGTCATTTTCTACTCAACAATTATCCCCTTTGACCTATATTGACTCATATCGTCTAATTCGAAGTGTTTAAGTCATTTTATACCCAAAACCTCTCCCATTAGACCGAGTTTGACTCAAATCGATGTATTTCAAGTGTTTATGAGATGTTCAAGGTTAAATACGACATTTTCTACCCAAAATTGATCATATTTGTCCTATATTCACTTATATCATACGATTTGAGTTGTTTAGATCATTAACTACACAAAACCTCTCCCGTTTGACCGACTGTGCCTCAAATCGATATATTTCATGTTGGTATGACATGTTCAAGGGTAAATACGTCATTTTCTACCCAAAACTAATCCTATTTGACCTATATTGACTCATATTGTCTGATTCAAAATGTTTAGGTCATTTAATACGCAAAACCTCTCCCGTTTGACCTAGTTTGACTCAAATCGATGTATTTCAAGTGGTTATGATATGTTCAAGGGTAAATACATCATTTTCTACCCAAAACTGATCCTATTTGATATATTGACTCATATCGTTCGATTAAAATTCTATAAGTCATTTTATATTAAGAACCTCTCCCATTTGAACGAGTTTGACTCAAATATATGTATTTCAAGTATTTATGACATGTTCAAGGGTAAATACGTCATTTTCTACCCAAATTTGATTTTATTTGTCCAATATTGACTTATATCGTACGATTCGAAGTGTTTAGGTTTTGATACACAAAACCTCTCCGACTTGACCGAGTTTGACTAAAATCATTGTTTTTGAAGGTTTATGACATGTTTAAGGGTAAAGACATCATTTTCTACCCAAAACTGATCTTATTTGACCTATTTTCCTTATATCGTCCGATTCGAGATCTACAACTCATTTTATACCAAGAACCTCTCCCATTTGACCGAGTTTGACTCAAATCGATGTATTTGAAGTGTTTATGACATGTTCCAGGGTAAATACGTCATTTTCTACCTAAAACTGATCCCATTTGACCTATATTGACTCATATCGTCCGATTCGAAGTGTTTAAGTCATTTTATACCTAGAACCTCTCCCCTTTGATCGAGTTTGACTCAAATCGATGTATTTCAAGTTTGTATGACATGTTCAAGGGTAAATATGGTTTTTTTCACTCAAAAATGATCTCATTTGATCTATATTGATTCAAATCGTCCGATTCGAAGTGTTGAAGTCATTTTATACCCAAAACCTCTTCCATTTGACCGAGTTTGACTCAAATCGATGTATTTCAAATCTTTATGAGAATTTCAAGGTTAAATACGTCATTTTCTACCCAAAATTGATCATATTCGTCCTATATTCACTCATATCGTACGATTCGAGTTGTTTAGATCATTTAATACACAAAACCTCTCCCATTTGATCAACTTTGCCTCAAATCGATGTATTTCAAGTGGTTATAATATGTTTAAGGGGAAATACTTAATTTTCTTTGCAAAATTTATCCTATTTGACCTATATTGACTTATATCGTCCGATACAAAGTGTTTAGGTCATTTAATACACAAAACCTCTCCCGTTTGAATAAGTTTTACTCAAATTTATGTATTTCATGTTGTTATGACATGTCCAAGGGTAAATACGTCATTTTCTACTCAACAATTATCCCCTTTGACCTATATTGACTCATATCGTCTAATTCGAAGTGTTTAAGTCATTTTATACCCAAAACCTCTCCCATTAGACCGAGTTTGACTCAAATTGATGTATTTCAAGTGTTTATGAGATGTTCAAGGTTAAATACGACATTTTCTACCCAAAATTGATCATATTTGTCCTATATTCACTTATATCATACGATTTGAGTTGTTTAGATCATTAACTACGCAAAACCTTTCCCGTTTGACCGACTGTGCCTCAAATCGATATATTTCATGTTGTTATGACATGTTCAAGGGTAAATACGTCATTTTCTACCCAAAACTAATCCTGTTTGACCTATATTGACTCATATTGTCTGATTCAAAATGTTTAGGTCATTTAATACGCAAAACCTCTCCCGTTTGACCTAGTTTGACTCAAATCGACGTATTTCAAGTGGTTATGATATGTTTAAGGGTAAATACATCATTTTCTACCCAAAACTGATCCTATTTGATATATTGACTCACATCGTTCGATTAAAATTCTATAAGTCATTTTATATTAAGAACCTCTCCCATTTGACCGAGTTTGACTCAAATATATGTATTTCAAGTATTTATGACATGTTCAAGGGTAAATACGTCATTTTCTACCCAAATTTGATTTTATTTCTCCAATATTGACTTATATCGTACGATTCGAAGTGTTTAGGTTGTTTGATACACAAAACCTCTCCTACTTGACCGAGTTTGACTAAAATCGTTGTTTTTGAAGGTTTATGACATGTTTAAGGGTAAAGACATCATTCTCTACCCAAAACTGATCTTATTTTTTTTTTTGCTTATATCGTCCGATTCGAGATCTACAACTCATTTTATACCAAGAACCTCTCCCATTTGACCGAGTTTGACTCAAATCGATGTATTTGAAGTGTTTATGACATGTTCCAAGGTAAATACGTCATTTTCTACCTAAAACTGATCCCATTTGACCTATATTGACTCATATCGTCCGATTCGAAGTGTTTAAGTCATTTTATACCTAGAACCTCTCCCCTTTGATCGAGTTTGACTCAAATCGATGTGTTTCAAGTGTGTATGACATGTTCAAGGGTAAATATGTCGTTTTTCACTCAAAAATGATCTCATTTGATCTATATTGACTCAAATCGTCCGATTCGAAGTGTTGAAGTCATTTTATACCCAAAACCTCTCCCATTTGACCGAGTTTGACTCAAATCGATGTATTTCAAATGTTTATGAGAATTTCAAGGTTAAATACGTCATTTTCTACCCAAAATTGATCATATTCGTCCTATATTCACTCATATCGTACGATTCGAGTTGTTTAGATCATTTAATACACAAAACCTCTCCCATTTGATCAACTTTGCCTCAAATCGATGTATTTCAAGTGGTTATAATATGTTTAAGGGGAAATACTTAATTTTCTTTGCAAAATTTATCCTATTTGACCTATATTGACTTATATCGTCCGATACAAAGTGTTTAGGTCATTTAATACACAAAACCTCTCCCGTTTGAATAAGTTTTACTCAAATTTATGTATTTCATGTTGTTATGACATGTCCAAGGGTAAATACGTCATTTTCTACTCAACAATTATCCCCTTTGACCTATATTGACTCATATCGTCTAATTCGAAGTGTTTAAGTCATTTTATACCCAAAACCTCTCCCATTAGACCGAGTTTGACTCAAATCGATGTATTTCAAGTGTTTATGAGATGTTCAAGGTTAAATACGACATTTTCTACCCAAAATTGATCATATTTGTCCTATATTCACTTATATCATACGATTTGAGTTGTTTAGATCATTAACTACGCAAAACCTTTCCCGTTTGACCGACTGTGCCTCAAATCGATATATTTCATGTTGTTATGACATGTTCAAGGGTAAATACGTCATTTTCTACCCAAAACTAATCCTGTTTGACCTATATTGACTCATATTGTCTGATTCAAAATGTTTAGGTCATTTAATACGCAAAACCTCTCCCGTTTGACCTAGTTTGACTCAAATCGACGTATTTCAAGTGGTTATGATATGTTTAAGGGTAAATACATCATTTTCTACCCAAAACTGATCCTATTTGATATATTGACTCACATCGTTCGATTAAAATTCTATAAGTCATTTTATATTAAGAACCTCTCCCATTTGACCGAGTTTGACTCAAATATATGTATTTCAAGTATTTATGACATGTTCAAGGGTAAATACGTCATTTTCTACCCAAATTTGATTTTATTTCTCCAATATTGACTTATATCGTACGATTCGAAGTGTTTAGGTTGTTTGATACACAAAACCTCTCCTACTTGACCGAGTTTGACTAAAATCGTTGTTTTTGAAGGTTTATGACATGTTTAAGGGTAAAGACATCATTCTCTACCCAAAACTGATCTTATTTTTTTTTTTGCTTATATCGTCCGATTCGAGATCTACAACTCATTTTATACCAAGAACCTCTCCCATTTGACCGAGTTTGACTCAAATCGATGTATTTGAAGTGTTTATGACATGTTCCAAGGTAAATACGTCATTTTCTACCTAAAACTGATCCCATTTGACCTATATTGACTCATATCGTCCGATTCGAAGTGTTTAAGTCATTTTATACCTAGAACCTCTCCCCTTTGATCGAGTTTGACTCAAATCGATGTGTTTCAAGTGTGTATGACATGTTCAAGGGTAAATATGTCGTTTTTCACTCAAAAATGATCTCATTTGATCTATATTGACTCAAATCGTCCGATTCGAAGTGTTGAAGTCATTTTATACCCAAAACCTCTCCCATTTGACCGAGTTTGACTCAAATCGATGTATTTCAAATGTTTATGAGAATTTCAAGGTTAAATACGTCATTTTCTACCCAAAATTGATCATATTCGTCCTATATTCACTCATATCGTACGATTCGAGTTGTTTAGATCATTTAATACACAAAACCTCTCCCATTTGATCAACTTTGCCTCAAATCGATGTATTTCAAGTGGTTATAATATGTTTAAGGGGAAATACTTAATTTTCTTTGCAAAATTTATCCTATTTGACCTATATTGACTTATATCGTCCGATACAAAGTGTTTAGGTCATTTAATACACAAAACCTCTCCCGTTTGAATAAGTTTTACTCAAATTTATGTATTTCATGTTGTTATGACATGTCCAAGGGTAAATACGTCATTTTCTACTCAACAATTATCCCCTTTGACCTATATTGACTCATATCGTCTAATTCGAAGTGTTTAAGTCATTTTATACCCAAAACCTCTCCCATTAGACCGAGTTTGACTCAAATCGATGTATTTCAAGTGTTTATGAGATGTTCAAGGTTAAATACGACATTTTCTACCCAAAATTGATCATATTTGTCCTATATTCACTTATATCATACGATTTGAGTTGTTTAGATCATTAACTACGCAAAACCTTTCCCGTTTGACCGACTGTGCCTCAAATCGATATATTTCATGTTGTTATGACATGTTCAAGGGTAAATACGTCATTTTCTACCCAAAACTAATCCTGTTTGACCTATATTGACTCATATTGTCTGATTCAAAATGTTTAGGTCATTTAATACGCAAAACCTCTCCCGTTTGACCTAGTTTGACTCAAATCGACGTATTTCAAGTGGTTATGATATGTTTAAGGGTAAATACATCATTTTCTACCCAAAACTGATCCTATTTGATATATTGACTCACATCGTTCGATTAAAATTCTATAAGTCATTTTATATTAAGAACCTCTCCCATTTGACCGAGTTTGACTCAAATATATGTATTTCAAGTATTTATGACATGTTCAAGGGTAAATACGTCATTTTCTACCCAAATTTGATTTTATTTCTCCAATATTGACTTATATCGTACGATTCGAAGTGTTTAGGTTGTTTGATACACAAAACCTCTCCTACTTGACCGAGTTTGACTAAAATCGTTGTTTTTGAAGGTTTATGACATGTTTAAGGGTAAAGACATCATTCTCTACCCAAAACTGATCTTATTTTTTTTTTTGCTTATATCGTCCGATTCGAGATCTACAACTCATTTTATACCAAGAACCTCTCCCATTTGACCGAGTTTGACTCAAATCGATGTATTTGAAGTGTTTATGACATGTTCCAAGGTAAATACGTCATTTTCTACCTAAAACTGATCCCATTTGACCTATATTGACTCATATCGTCCGATTCGAAGTGTTTAAGTCATTTTATACCTAGAACCTCTCCCCTTTGATCGAGTTTGACTCAAATCGATGTGTTTCAAGTGTGTATGACATGTTCAAGGGTAAATATGTCGTTTTTCACTCAAAAATGATCTCATTTGATCTATATTGACTCAAATCGTCCGATTCGAAGTGTTGAAGTCATTTTATACCCAAAACCTCTCCCATTTGACCGAGTTTGACTCAAATCGATGTATTTCAAATGTTTATGAGAATTTCAAGGTTAAATACGTCATTTTCTACCCAAAATTGATCATATTCGTCCTATATTCACTCATATCGTACGATTCGAGTTGTTTAGATCATTTAATACACAAAACCTCTCCCATTTGATCAACTTTGCCTCAAATCGATGTATTTCAAGTGGTTATAATATGTTTAAGGGGAAATACTTAATTTTCTTTGCAAAATTTATCCTATTTGACCTATATTGACTTATATCGTCCGATACAAAGTGTTTAGGTCATTTAATACACAAAACCTCTCCCGTTTGAATAAGTTTTACTCAAATTTATGTATTTCATGTTGTTATGACATGTCCAAGGGTAAATACGTCATTTTCTACTCAACAATTATCCCCTTTGACCTATATTGACTCATATCGTCTAATTCGAAGTGTTTAAGTCATTTTATACCCAAAACCTCTCCCATTAGACCGAGTTTGACTCAAATCGATGTATTTCAAGTGTTTATGAGATGTTCAAGGTTAAATACGACATTTTCTACCCAAAATTGATCATATTTGTCCTATATTCACTTATATCATACGATTTGAGTTGTTTAGATCATTAACTACGCAAAACCTTTCCCGTTTGACCGACTGTGCCTCAAATCGATATATTTCATGTTGTTATGACATGTTCAAGGGTAAATACGTCATTTTCTACCCAAAACTAATCCTGTTTGACCTATATTGACTCATATTGTCTGATTCAAAATGTTTAGGTCATTTAATACGCAAAACCTCTCCCGTTTGACCTAGTTTGACTCAAATCGACGTATTTCAAGTGGTTATGATATGTTTAAGGGTAAATACATCATTTTCTACCCAAAACTGATCCTATTTGATATATTGACTCACATCGTTCGATTAAAATTCTATAAGTCATTTTATATTAAGAACCTCTCCCATTTGACCGAGTTTGACTCAAATATATGTATTTCAAGTATTTATGACATGTTCAAGGGTAAATACGTCATTTTCTACCCAAATTTGATTTTATTTCTCCAATATTGACTTATATCGTACGATTCGAAGTGTTTAGGTTGTTTGATACACAAAACCTCTCCTACTTGACCGAGTTTGACTAAAATCGTTGTTTTTGAAGGTTTATGACATGTTTAAGGGTAAAGACATCATTCTCTACCCAAAACTGATCTTATTTTTTTTTTTGCTTATATCGTCCGATTCGAGATCTACAACTCATTTTATACCAAGAACCTCTCCCATTTGACCGAGTTTGACTCAAATCGATGTATTTGAAGTGTTTATGACATGTTCCAAGGTAAATACGTCATTTTCTACCTAAAACTGATCCCATTTGACCTATATTGACTCATATCGTCCGATTCGAAGTGTTTAAGTCATTTTATACCTAGAACCTCTCCCCTTTGATCGAGTTTGACTCAAATCGATGTGTTTCAAGTGTGTATGACATGTTCAAGGGTAAATATGTCGTTTTTCACTCAAAAATGATCTCATTTGATCTATATTGACTCAAATCGTCCGATTCGAAGTGTTGAAGTCATTTTATACCCAAAACCTCTCCCATTTGACCGAGTTTGACTCAAATCGATGTATTTCAAATGTTTATGAGAATTTCAAGGTTAAATACGTCATTTTCTACCCAAAATTGATCATATTCGTCCTATATTCACTCATATCGTACGATTCGAGTTGTTTAGATCATTTAATACACAAAACCTCTCCCATTTGATCAACTTTGCCTCAAATCGATGTATTTCAAGTGGTTATAATATGTTTAAGGGGAAATACTTAATTTTCTTTGCAAAATTTATCCTATTTGACCTATATTGACTTATATCGTCCGATACAAAGTGTTTAGGTCATTTAATACACAAAACCTCTCCCGTTTGAATAAGTTTTACTCAAATTTATGTATTTCATGTTGTTATGACATGTCCAAGGGTAAATACGTCATTTTCTACTCAACAATTATCCCCTTTGACCTATATTGACTCATATCGTCTAATTCGAAGTGTTTAAGTCATTTTATACCCAAAACCTCTCCCATTAGACCGAGTTTGACTCAAATTGATGTATTTCAAGTGTTTATGAGATGTTCAAGGTTAAATACGACATTTTCTACCCAAAATTGATCATATTTGTCCTATATTCACTTATATCATACGATTTGAGTTGTTTAGATCATTAACTACGCAAAACCTTTCCCGTTTGACCGACTGTGCCTCAAATCGATATATTTCATGTTGTTATGACATGTTCAAGGGTAAATACGTCATTTTCTACCCAAAACTAATCCTGTTTGACCTATATTGACTCATATTGTCTGATTCAAAATGTTTAGGTCATTTAATACGCAAAACCTCTCCCGTTTGACCTAGTTTGACTCAAATCGACGTATTTCAAGTGGTTATGATATGTTTAAGGGTAAATACATCATTTTCTACCCAAAACTGATCCTATTTGATATATTGACTCACATCGTTCGATTAAAATTCTATAAGTCATTTTATATTAAGAACCTCTCCCATTTGACCGAGTTTGACTCAAATATATGTATTTCAAGTATTTATGACATGTTCAAGGGTAAATACGTCATTTTCTACCCAAATTTGATTTTATTTCTCCAATATTGACTTATATCGTACGATTCGAAGTGTTTAGGTTGTTTGATACACAAAACCTCTCCTACTTGACCGAGTTTGACTAAAATCGTTGTTTTTGAAGGTTTATGACATGTTTAAGGGTAAAGACATCATTCTCTACCCAAAACTGATCTTATTTTTTTTTTTTGCTTATATCGTCCGATTCGAGATCTACAACTCATTTTATACCAAGAACCTCTCCCATTTGACCGAGTTTGACTCAAATCGATGTATTTGAAGTGTTTATCACATGTTCCAAGGTAAATACGTCATTTTCTACCTAAAACTGATCCCATTTGACCTATATTGACTCATATCGTCCGATTCGAAGTGTTTAAGTCATTTTATACCTAGAACCTCTCCCCTTTGATCGAGTTTGACTCAAATCGATGTGTTTCAAGTGTGTATGACATGTTCAAGGGTAAATATGTCGTTTTTCACTCAAAAATGATCTCATTTGATCTATATTGACTCAAATCGTCCGATTCGAAGTGTTGAAGTCATTTTATACCCAAAACCTCTCCCATTTGACCGAGTTTGACTCAAATCGATGTATTTCAAATGTTTATGAGAATTTCAAGGTTAAATACGTCATTTTCTACCCAAAATTGATCATATTCGTCCTATATTCACTCATATCGTACGATTCGAGTTGTTTAGATCATTTAATACACAAAACCTCTCCCATTTGATCAACTTTGCCTCAAATCGATGTATTTCAAGTGGTTATAATATGTTTAAGGGGAAATACTTAATTTTCTTTGCAAAATTTATCCTATTTGACCTATATTGACTTATATCGTCCGATACAAAGTGTTTAGGTCATTTAATACACAAAACCTCTCCCGTTTGAATAAGTTTTACTCAAATTTATGTATTTCATGTTGTTATGACATGTCCAAGGGTAAATACGTCATTTTCTACTCAACAATTATCCCCTTTGACCTATATTGACTCATATCGTCTAATTCGAAGTGTTTAAGTCATTTTATACCCAAAACCTCTCCCATTAGACCGAGTTTGACTCAAATCGATGTATTTCAAGTGTTTATGAGATGTTCAAGGTTAAATACGACATTTTCTACCCAAAATTGATCATATTTGTCCTATATTCACTTATATCATACGATTTGAGTTGTTTAGATCATTAACTACGCAAAACCTCTCCCGTTTGACCGACTGTGCCTCAAATCGATATATTTCATGTTGTTATGACATGTTCAAGGGTAAATACGTCATTTTCTACCCAAAACTAATCCTATTTGACCTATATTGACTCATATTGTCTGATTCAAAATGTTTAGGTCATTTAATACGCAAAACCTCTCCCGTTTGACCTAGTTTGACTCAAATCGACGTATTTCAAGTGGTTATGATATGTTCAAGGGTAAATACATCATTTTCTACCCAAAACTGATCCTATTTGATATATTGACTCACATCGTTCGATTAAAATTCTATAAGTCATTTTATATTAAGAACCTCTCCCATTTGACCGAGTTTGACTCAAATATATGTATTTCAAGTATTTATGACATGTTCAAGGGTAAATACGTCATTTTCTACCCAAATTTGATTTTATTTCTCCAATATTGACTTATATCGTACGATTCGAAGTGTTTAGGTTGTTTGATACACAAAACCTCTCCTACTTGACCGAGTTTGACTAAAATCGTTGTTTTTGAAGGTTTATGACATGTTTAAGGGTAAAGACATCATTCTCTACCCAAAACTGATCTTATTTTTTTTTTTTGCTTATATCGTCCGATTCGAGATCTACAACTCATTTTATACCAAGAACCTCTCCCATTTGACCGAGTTTGACTCAAATCGATGTATTTGAAGTGTTTATCACATGTTCCAAGGTAAATACGTCATTTTCTACCTAAAACTGATCCCATTTGACCTATATTGACTCATATCGTCCGATTCGAAGTGTTTAAGTCATTTTATACCTAGAACCTCTCCCCTTTGATCGAGTTTGACTCAAATCGATGTGTTTCAAGTGTGTATGACATGTTCAAGGGTAAATATGTCGTTTTTCACTCAAAAATGATCTCATTTGATCTATATTGACTCAAATCGTCCGATTCGAAGTGTTGAAGTCATTTTATACCCAAAACCTCTCCCATTTGACCGAGTTTGACTCAAATCGATGTATTTCAAATGTTTATGAGAATTTCAAGGTTAAATACGTCATTTTCTACCCAAAATTGATCATATTCGTCCTATATTCACTCATATCGTACGATTCGAGTTGTTTAGATCATTTAATACACAAAACCTCTCCCATTTGATCAACTTTGCCTCAAATCGATGTATTTCAAGTGGTTATAATATGTTTAAGGGGAAATACTTAATTTTCTTTGCAAAATTTATCCTATTTGACCTATATTGACTTATATCGTCCGATACAAAGTGTTTAGGTCATTTAATACACAAAACCTCTCCCGTTTGAATAAGTTTTACTCAAATTTATGTATTTCATGTTGTTATGACATGTCCAAGGGTAAATACGTCATTTTCTACTCAACAATTATCCCCTTTGACCTATATTGACTCATATCGTCTAATTCGAAGTGTTTAAGTCATTTTATACCCAAAACCTCTCCCATTAGACCGAGTTTGACTCAAATCGATGTATTTCAAGTGTTTATGAGATGTTCAAGGTTAAATACGACATTTTCTACCCAAAATTGATCATATTTGTCCTATATTCACTTATATCATACGATTTGAGTTGTTTAGATCATTAACTACGCAAAACCTCTCCCGTTTGACCGACTGTGCCTCAAATCGATATATTTCATGTTGTTATGACATGTTCAAGGGTAAATACGTCATTTTCTACCCAAAACTAATCCTGTTTGACCTATATTGACTCATATTGTCTGATTCAAAATGTTTAGGTCATTTAATACGCAAAACCTCTCCCGTTTGACCTAGTTTGACTCAAATCGACGTATTTCAAGTGGTTATGATATGTTCAAGGGTAAATACATCATTTTCTACCCAAAACTGATCCTATTTGATATATTGACTCACATCGTTCGATTAAAATTCTATAAGTCATTTTATATTAAGAACCTCTCCCATTTGACCGAGTTTGACTCAAATATATGTATTTCAAGTATTTATGACATGTTCAAGGGTAAATACGTCATTTTCTACCCAAATTTGATTTTATTTCTCCAATATTGACTTATATCGTACGATTCGAAGTGTTTAGGTTGTTTGATACACAAAACCTCTCCTACTTGACCGAGTTTGACTAAAATCGTTGTTTTTGAAGGTTTATGACATGTTTAAGGGTAAAGACATCATTCTCTACCCAAAACTGATCTTATTTTTTTTTTTTGCTTATATCGTCCGATTCGAGATCTACAACTCATTTTATACCAAGAACCTCTCCCATTTGACCGAGTTTGACTCAAATCGATGTATTTGAAGTGTTTATGACATGTTCCAAGGTAAATACGTCATTTTCTACCTAAAACTGATCCCATTTGACCTATATTGACTCATATCGTCCGATTCGAAGTGTTTAAGTCATTTTATACCTAGAACCTCTCCCCTTTGATCGAGTTTGACTCAAATCGATGTGTTTCAAGTGTGTATGACATGTTCAAGGGTAAATATGTCGTTTTTCACTCAAAAATGATCTCATTTGATCTATATTGACTCAAATCGTCCGATTCGAAGTGTTGAAGTCATTTTATACCCAAAACCTCTCCCATTTGACCGAGTTTGACTCAAATCGATGTATTTCAAATGTTTATGAGAATTTCAAGGTTAAATACGTCATTTTCTACCCAAAATTGATCATATTCGTCCTATATTCACTCATATCGTACGATTCGAGTTGTTTAGATCATTTAATACACAAAACCTCTCCCATTTGATCAACTTTGCCTCAAATCGATGTATTTCAAGTGGTTATAATATGTTTAAGGGGAAATACTTAATTTTCTTTGCAAAATTTATCCTATTTGACCTATATTGACTTATATCGTCCGATACAAAGTGTTTAGGTCATTTAATACACAAAACCTCTCCCGTTTGAATAAGTTTTACTCAAATTTATGTATTTCATGTTGTTATGACATGTCCAAGGGTAAATACGTCATTTTCTACTCAACAATTATCCCCTTTGACCTATATTGACTCATATCGTCTAATTCGAAGTGTTTAAGTCATTTTATACCCAAAACCTCTCCCATTAGACCGAGTTTGACTCAAATCGATGTATTTCAAGTGTTTATGAGATGTTCAAGGTTAAATACGACATTTTCTACCCAAAATTGATCATATTTGTCCTATATTCACTTATATCATACGATTTGAGTTGTTTAGATCATTAACTACGCAAAACCTTTCCCGTTTGACCGACTGTGCCTCAAATCGATATATTTCATGTTGTTATGACATGTTCAAGGGTAAATACGTCATTTTCTACCCAAAACTAATCCTGTTTGACCTATATTGACTCATATTGTCTGATTCAAAATGTTTAGGTCATTTAATACGCAAAACCTCTCCCGTTTGACCTAGTTTGACTCAAATCGACGTATTTCAAGTGGTTATGATATGTTTAAGGGTAAATACATCATTTTCTACCCAAAACTGATCCTATTTGATATATTGACTCACATCGTTCGATTAAAATTCTATAAGTCATTTTATATTAAGAACCTCTCCCATTTGACCGAGTTTGACTCAAATATATGTATTTCAAGTATTTATGACATGTTCAAGGGTAAATACGTCATTTTCTACCCAAATTTGATTTTATTTCTCCAATATTGACTTATATCGTACGATTCGAAGTGTTTAGGTTGTTTGATACACAAAACCTCTCCTACTTGACCGAGTTTGACTAAAATCGTTGTTTTTGAAGGTTTATGACATGTTTAAGGGTAAAGACATCATTCTCTACCCAAAACTGATCTTATTTTTTTTTTTTGCTTATATCGTCCGATTCGAGATCTACAACTCATTTTATACCAAGAACCTCTCCCATTTGACCGAGTTTGACTCAAATCGATGTATTTGAAGTGTTTATCACATGTTCCAAGGTAAATACGTCATTTTCTACCTAAAACTGATCCCATTTGACCTATATTGACTCATATCGTCCGATTCGAAGTGTTTAAGTCATTTTATACCTAGAACCTCTCCCCTTTGATCGAGTTTGACTCAAATCGATGTGTTTCAAGTGTGTATGACATGTTCAAGGGTAAATATGTCGTTTTTCACTCAAAAATGATCTCATTTGATCTATATTGACTCAAATCGTCCGATTCGAAGTGTTGAAGTCATTTTATACCCAAAACCTCTCCCATTTGACCGAGTTTGACTCAAATCGATGTATTTCAAATGTTTATGAGAATTTCAAGGTTAAATACGTCATTTTCTACCCAAAATTGATCATATTCGTCCTATATTCACTCATATCGTACGATTCGAGTTGTTTAGATCATTTAATACACAAAACCTCTCCCATTTGATCAACTTTGCCTCAAATCGATGTATTTCAAGTGGTTATAATATGTTTAAGGGGAAATACTTAATTTTCTTTGCAAAATTTATCCTATTTGACCTATATTGACTTATATCGTCCGATACAAAGTGTTTAGGTCATTTAATACACAAAACCTCTCCCGTTTGAATAAGTTTTACTCAAATTTATGTATTTCATGTTGTTATGACATGTCCAAGGGTAAATACGTCATTTTCTACTCAACAATTATCCCCTTTGACCTATATTGACTCATACCGTCTAATTCGAAGTGTTTAAGTCATTTTATACCCAAAACCTCTCCCATTAGACCGAGTTTGACTCAAATCGATGTATTTCAAGTGTTTATGAGATGTTCAAGGTTAAATACGTCATTTTCTACCCAAAATTGATCATATTTGTCCTATATTCACTTATATCATACGATTTGAGTTGTTTAGATCATTAACTACGCAAAACCTCTCCCGTTTGACCGACTGTGCCTCAAATCGATATATTTCATGTTGTTATGACATGTTCAAGGGTAAATACGTCATTTTCTACCCAAAACTAATCCTATTTGACCTATATTGACTCATATTGTCTGATTCAAAATGTTTAGGTCATTTAATACGCAAAACCTCTCCCGTTTGACCTAGTTTGACTCAAATCGACGTATTTCAAGTGGTTATGATATGTTCAAGGGTAAATACATCATTTTCTACCCAAAACTGATCCTATTTGATATATTGACTCACATCGTTCGATTAAAATTCTATAAGTCATTTTATATTAAGAACCTCTCCCATTTGACCGAGTTTGACTCAAATATATGTATTTCAAGTATTTATGACATGTTCAAGGGTAAATACGTCATTTTCTACCCAAATTTGATTTTATTTCTCCAATATTGACTTATATCGTACGATTCGAAGTGTTTAGGTTGTTTGATACACAAAACCTCTCCTACTTGACCGAGTTTGACTAAAATCGTTGTTTTTGAAGGTTTATGACATGTTTAAGGGTAAAGACATCATTCTCTACCCAAAACTGATCTTATTTTTTTTTTTTGCTTATATCGTCCGATTCGAGATCTACAACTCATTTTATACCAAGAACCTCTCCCATTTGACCGAGTTTGACTCAAATCGATGTATTTGAAGTGTTTATCACATGTTCCAAGGTAAATACGTCATTTTCTACCTAAAACTGATCCCATTTGACCTATATTGACTCATATCGTCCGATTCGAAGTGTTTAAGTCATTTTATACCTAGAACCTCTCCCCTTTGATCGAGTTTGACTCAAATCGATGTGTTTCAAGTGTGTATGACATGTTCAAGGGTAAATATGTCGTTTTTCACTCAAAAATGATCTCATTTGATCTATATTGACTCAAATCGTCCGATTCGAAGTGTTGAAGTCATTTTATACCCAAAACCTCTCCCATTTGACCGAGTTTGACTCAAATCGATGTATTTCAAATGTTTATGAGAATTTCAAGGTTAAATACGTCATTTTCTACCCAAAATTGATCATATTCGTCCTATATTCACTCATATCGTACGATTCGAGTTGTTTAGATCATTTAATACACAAAACCTCTCCCATTTGATCAACTTTGCCTCAAATCGATGTATTTCAAGTGGTTATAATATGTTTAAGGGGAAATACTTAATTTTCTTTGCAAAATTTATCCTATTTGACCTATATTGACTTATATCGTCCGATACAAAGTGTTTAGGTCATTTAATACACAAAACCTCTCCCGTTTGAATAAGTTTTACTCAAATTTATGTATTTCATGTTGTTATGACATGTCCAAGGGTAAATACGTCATTTTCTACTCAACAATTATCCCCTTTGACCTATATTGACTCATATCGTCTAATTCGAAGTGTTTAAGTCATTTTATACCCAAAACCTCTCCCATTAGACCGAGTTTGACTCAAATCGATGTATTTCAAGTGTTTATGAGATGTTCAAGGTTAAATACGACATTTTCTACCCAAAATTGATCATATTTGTCCTATATTCACTTATATCATACGATTTGAGTTGTTTAGATCATTAACTACGCAAAACCTCTCCCGTTTGACCGACTGTGCCTCAAATCGATATATTTCATGTTGTTATGACATGTTCAAGGGTAAATACGTCATTTTCTACCCAAAACTAATCCTATTTGACCTATATTGACTCATATTGTCTGATTCAAAATGTTTAGGTCATTTAATACGCAAAACCTCTCCCGTTTGACCTAGTTTGACTCAAATCGACGTATTTCAAGTGGTTATGATATGTTCAAGGGTAAATACATCATTTTCTACCCAAAACTGATCCTATTTGATATATTGACTCACATCGTTCGATTAAAATTCTATAAGTCATTTTATATTAAGAACCTCTCCCATTTGACCGAGTTTGACTCAAATATATGTATTTCAAGTATTTATGACATGTTCAAGGGTAAATACGTCATTTTCTACCCAAATTTGATTTTATTTCTCCAATATTGACTTATATCGTACGATTCGAAGTGTTTAGGTTGTTTGATACACAAAACCTCTCCTACTTGACCGAGTTTGACTAAAATCGTTGTTTTTGAAGGTTTATGACATGTTTAAGGGTAAAGACATCATTCTCTACCCAAAACTGATCTTATTTTTTTTTTTTGCTTATATCGTCCGATTCGAGATCTACAACTCATTTTATACCAAGAACCTCTCCCATTTGACCGAGTTTGACTCAAATCGATGTATTTGAAGTGTTTATCACATGTTCCAAGGTAAATACGTCATTTTCTACCTAAAACTGATCCCATTTGACCTATATTGACTCATATCGTCCGATTCGAAGTGTTTAAGTCATTTTATACCTAGAACCTCTCCCCTTTGATCGAGTTTGACTCAAATCGATGTGTTTCAAGTGTGTATGACATGTTCAAGGGTAAATATGTCGTTTTTCACTCAAAAATGATCTCATTTGATCTATATTGACTCAAATCGTCCGATTCGAAGTGTTGAAGTCATTTTATACCCAAAACCTCTCCCATTTGACCGAGTTTGACTCAAATCGATGTATTTCAAATGTTTATGAGAATTTCAAGGTTAAATACGTCATTTTCTACCCAAAATTGATCATATTCGTCCTATATTCACTCATATCGTACGATTCGAGTTGTTTAGATCATTTAATACACAAAACCTCTCCCATTTGATCAACTTTGCCTCAAATCGATGTATTTCAAGTGGTTATAATATGTTTAAGGGGAAATACTTAATTTTCTTTGCAAAATTTATCCTATTTGACCTATATTGACTTATATCGTCCGATACAAAGTGTTTAGGTCATTTAATACACAAAACCTCTCCCGTTTGAATAAGTTTTACTCAAATTTATGTATTTCATGTTGTTATGACATGTCCAAGGGTAAATACGTCATTTTCTACTCAACAATTATCCCCTTTGACCTATATTGACTCATACCGTCTAATTCGAAGTGTTTAAGTCATTTTATACCCAAAACCTCTCCCATTAGACCGAGTTTGACTCAAATCGATGTATTTCAAGTGTTTATGAGATGTTCAAGGTTAAATACGTCATTTTCTACCCAAAATTGATCATATTTGTCCTATATTCACTTATATCATACGATTTGAGTTGTTTAGATCATTAACTACGCAAAACCTCTCCCGTTTGACCGACTGTGCCTCAAATCGATATATTTCATGTTGTTATGACATGTTCAAGGGTAAATACGTCATTTTCTACCCAAAACTAATCCTATTTGACCTATATTGACTCATATTGTCTGATTCAAAATGTTTAGGTCATTTAATACGCAAAACCTCTCCCGTTTGACCTAGTTTGACTCAAATCGACGTATTTCAAGTGGTTATGATATGTTCAAGGGTAAATACATCATTTTCTACCCAAAACTGATCCTATTTGATATATTGACTCACATCGTTCGATTAAAATTCTATAAGTCATTTTATATTAAGAACCTCTCCCATTTGACCGAGTTTGACTCAAATATATGTATTTCAAGTATTTATGACATGTTCAAGGGTAAATACGTCATTTTCTACCCAAATTTGATTTTATTTCTCCAATATTGACTTATATCGTACGATTCGAAGTGTTTAGGTTGTTTGATACACAAAACCTCTCCTACTTGACCGAGTTTGACTAAAATCGTTGTTTTTGAAGGTTTATGACATGTTTAAGGGTAAAGACATCATTCTCTACCCAAAACTGATCTTATTTTTTTTTTTGCTTATATCGTCCGATTCGAGATCTACAACTCATTTTATACCAAGAACCTCTCCCATTTGACCGAGTTTGACTCAAATCGATGTATTTGAAGTGTTTATCACATGTTCCAAGGTAAATACGTCATTTTCTACCTAAAACTGATCCCATTTGACCTATATTGACTCATATCGTCCGATTCGAAGTGTTTAAGTCATTTTATACCTAGAACCTCTCCCCTTTGATCGAGTTTGACTCAAATCGATGTGTTTCAAGTGTGTATGACATGTTCAAGGGTAAATATGTCGTTTTTCACTCAAAAATGATCTCATTTGATCTATATTGACTCAAATCGTCCGATTCGAAGTGTTGAAGTCATTTTATACCCAAAACCTCTCCCATTTGACCGAGTTTGACTCAAATCGATGTATTTCAAATGTTTATGAGAATTTCAAGGTTAAATACGTCATTTTCTACCCAAAATTGATCATATTCGTCCTATATTCACTCATATCGTACGATTCGAGTTGTTTAGATCATTTAATACACAAAACCTCTCCCATTTGATCAACTTTGCCTCAAATCGATGTATTTCAAGTGGTTATAATATGTTTAAGGGGAAATACTTAATTTTCTTTGCAAAATTTATCCTATTTGACCTATATTGACTTATATCGTCCGATACAAAGTGTTTAGGTCATTTAATACACAAAACCTCTCCCGTTTGAATAAGTTTTACTCAAATTTATGTATTTCATGTTGTTATGACATGTCCAAGGGTAAATACGTCATTTTCTACTCAACAATTATCCCCTTTGACCTATATTGACTCATACCGTCTAATTCGAAGTGTTTAAGTCATTTTATACCCAAAACCTCTCCCATTAGACCGAGTTTGACTCAAATCGATGTATTTCAAGTGTTTATGAGATGTTCAAGGTTAAATACGTCATTTTCTACCCAAAATTGATCATATTTGTCCTATATTCACTTATATCATACGATTTGAGTTGTTTAGATCATTAACTACGCAAAACCTCTCCCGTTTGACCGACTGTGCCTCAAATCGATATATTTCATGTTGTTATGACATGTTCAAGGGTAAATACGTCATTTTCTACCCAAAACTAATCCTATTTGACCTATATTGACTCATATTGTCTGATTCAAAATGTTTAGGTCATTTAATACGCAAAACCTCTCCCGTTTGACCTAGTTTGACTCAAATCGACGTATTTCAAGTGGTTATGATATGTTCAAGGGTAAATACATCATTTTCTACCCAAAACTGATCCTATTTGATATATTGACTCACATCGTTCGATTAAAATTCTATAAGTCATTTTATATTAAGAACCTCTCCCATTTGACCGAGTTTGACTCAAATATATGTATTTCAAGTATTTATGACATGTTCAAGGGTAAATACGTCATTTTCTACCCAAATTTGATTTTATTTCTCCAATATTGACTTATATCGTACGATTCGAAGTGTTTAGGTTGTTTGATACACAAAACCTCTCCTACTTGACCGAGTTTGACTAAAATCGTTGTTTTTGAAGGTTTATGACATGTTTAAGGGTAAAGACATCATTCTCTACCCAAAACTGATCTTATTTTTTTTTTTGCTTATATCGTCCGATTCGAGATCTACAACTCATTTTATACCAAGAACCTCTCCCATTTGACCGAGTTTGACTCAAATCGATGTATTTGAAGTGTTTATCACATGTTCCAAGGTAAATACGTCATTTTCTACCTAAAACTGATCCCATTTGACCTATATTGACTCATATCGTCCGATTCGAAGTGTTTAAGTCATTTTATACCTAGAACCTCTCCCCTTTGATCGAGTTTGACTCAAATCGATGTGTTTCAAGTGTGTATGACATGTTCAAGGGTAAATATGTCGTTTTTCACTCAAAAATGATCTCATTTGATCTATATTGACTCAAATCGTCCGATTCGAAGTGTTGAAGTCATTTTATACCCAAAACCTCTCCCATTTGACCGAGTTTGACTCAAATCGATGTATTTCAAATGTTTATGAGAATTTCAAGGTTAAATACGTCATTTTCTACCCAAAATTGATCATATTCGTCCTATATTCACTCATATCGTACGATTCGAGTTGTTTAGATCATTTAATACACAAAACCTCTCCCATTTGATCAACTTTGCCTCAAATCGATGTATTTCAAGTGGTTATAATATGTTTAAGGGGAAATACTTAATTTTCTTTGCAAAATTTATCCTATTTGACCTATATTGACTTATATCGTCCGATACAAAGTGTTTAGGTCATTTAATACACAAAACCTCTCCCGTTTGAATAAGTTTTACTCAAATTTATGTATTTCATGTTGTTATGACATGTCCAAGGGTAAATACGTCATTTTCTACTCAACAATTATCCCCTTTGACCTATATTGACTCATACCGTCTAATTCGAAGTGTTTAAGTCATTTTATACCCAAAACCTCTCCCATTAGACCGAGTTTGACTCAAATCGATGTATTTCAAGTGTTTATGAGATGTTCAAGGTTAAATACGTCATTTTCTACCCAAAATTGATCATATTTGTCCTATATTCACTTATATCATACGATTTGAGTTGTTTAGATCATTAACTACGCAAAACCTCTCCCGTTTGACCGACTGTGCCTCAAATCGATATATTTCATGTTGTTATGACATGTTCAAGGGTAAATACGTCATTTTCTACCCAAAACTAATCCTATTTGACCTATATTGACTCATATTGTCTGATTCAAAATGTTTAGGTCATTTAATACGCAAAACCTCTCCCGTTTGACCTAGTTTGACTCAAATCGACGTATTTCAAGTGGTTATGATATGTTCAAGGGTAAATACATCATTTTCTACCCAAAACTGATCCTATTTGATATATTGACTCACATCGTTCGATTAAAATTCTATAAGTCATTTTATATTAAGAACCTCTCCCATTTGACCGAGTTTGACTCAAATATATGTATTTCAAGTATTTATGACATGTTCAAGGGTAAATACGTCATTTTCTACCCAAATTTGATTTTATTTCTCCAATATTGACTTATATCGTACGATTCGAAGTGTTTAGGTTGTTTGATACACAAAACCTCTCCTACTTGACCGAGTTTGACTAAAATCGTTGTTTTTGAAGGTTTATGACATGTTTAAGGGTAAAGACATCATTCTCTACCCAAAACTGATCTTATTTTTTTTTTTGCTTATATCGTCCGATTCGAGATCTACAACTCATTTTATACCAAGAACCTCTCCCATTTGACCGAGTTTGACTCAAATCGATGTATTTGAAGTGTTTATCACATGTTCCAAGGTAAATACGTCATTTTCTACCTAAAACTGATCCCATTTGACCTATATTGACTCATATCGTCCGATTCGAAGTGTTTAAGTCATTTTATACCTAGAACCTCTCCCCTTTGATCGAGTTTGACTCAAATCGATGTGTTTCAAGTGTGTATGACATGTTCAAGGGTAAATATGTCGTTTTTCACTCAAAAATGATCTCATTTGATCTATATTGACTCAAATCGTCCGATTCGAAGTGTTGAAGTCATTTTATACCCAAAACCTCTCCCATTTGACCGAGTTTGACTCAAATCGATGTATTTCAAATGTTTATGAGAATTTCAAGGTTAAATACGTCATTTTCTACCCAAAATTGATCATATTCGTCCTATATTCACTCATATCGTACGATTCGAGTTGTTTAGATCATTTAATACACAAAACCTCTCCCATTTGATCAACTTTGCCTCAAATCGATGTATTTCAAGTGGTTATAATATGTTTAAGGGGAAATACTTAATTTTCTTTGCAAAATTTATCCTATTTGACCTATATTGACTTATATCGTCCGATACAAAGTGTTTAGGTCATTTAATACACAAAACCTCTCCCGTTTGAATAAGTTTTACTCAAATTTATGTATTTCATGTTGTTATGACATGTCCAAGGGTAAATACGTCATTTTCTACTCAACAATTATCCCCTTTGACCTATATTGACTCATACCGTCTAATTCGAAGTGTTTAAGTCATTTTATACCCAAAACCTCTCCCATTAGACCGAGTTTGACTCAAATCGATGTATTTCAAGTGTTTATGAGATGTTCAAGGTTAAATACGTCATTTTCTACCCAAAATTGATCATATTTGTCCTATATTCACTTATATCATACGATTTGAGTTGTTTAGATCATTAACTACGCAAAACCTCTCCCGTTTGACCGACTGTGCCTCAAATCGATATATTTCATGTTGTTATGACATGTTCAAGGGTAAATACGTCATTTTCTACCCAAAACTAATCCTATTTGACCTATATTGACTCATATTGTCTGATTCAAAATGTTTAGGTCATTTAATACGCAAAACCTCTCCCGTTTGACCTAGTTTGACTCAAATCGACGTATTTCAAGTGGTTATGATATGTTCAAGGGTAAATACATCATTTTCTACCCAAAACTGATCCTATTTGATATATTGACTCACATCGTTCGATTAAAATTCTATAAGTCATTTTATATTAAGAACCTCTCCCATTTGACCGAGTTTGACTCAAATATATGTATTTCAAGTATTTATGACATGTTCAAGGGTAAATACGTCATTTTCTACCCAAATTTGATTTTATTTCTCCAATATTGACTTATATCGTACGATTCGAAGTGTTTAGGTTGTTTGATACACAAAACCTCTCCTACTTGACCGAGTTTGACTAAAATCGTTGTTTTTGAAGGTTTATGACATGTTTAAGGGTAAAGACATCATTCTCTACCCAAAACTGATCTTATTTTTTTTTTTGCTTATATCGTCCGATTCGAGATCTACAACTCATTTTATACCAAGAACCTCTCCCATTTGACCGAGTTTGACTCAAATCGATGTATTTGAAGTGTTTATCACATGTTCCAAGGTAAATACGTCATTTTCTACCTAAAACTGATCCCATTTGACCTATATTGACTCATATCGTCCGATTCGAAGTGTTTAAGTCATTTTATACCTAGAACCTCTCCCCTTTGATCGAGTTTGACTCAAATCGATGTGTTTCAAGTGTGTATGACATGTTCAAGGGTAAATATGTCGTTTTTCACTCAAAAATGATCTCATTTGATCTATATTGACTCAAATCGTCCGATTCGAAGTGTTGAAGTCATTTTATACCCAAAACCTCTCCCATTTGACCGAGTTTGACTCAAATCGATGTATTTCAAATGTTTATGAGAATTTCAAGGTTAAATACGTCATTTTCTACCCAAAATTGATCATATTCGTCCTATATTCACTCATATCGTACGATTCGAGTTGTTTAGATCATTTAATACACAAAACCTCTCCCATTTGATCAACTTTGCCTCAAATCGATGTATTTCAAGTGGTTATAATATGTTTAAGGGGAAATACTTAATTTTCTTTGCAAAATTTATCCTATTTGACCTATATTGACTTATATCGTCCGATACAAAGTGTTTAGGTCATTTAATACACAAAACCTCTCCCGTTTGAATAAGTTTTACTCAAATTTATGTATTTCATGTTGTTATGACATGTCCAAGGGTAAATACGTCATTTTCTACTCAACAATTATCCCCTTTGACCTATATTGACTCATACCGTCTAATTCGAAGTGTTTAAGTCATTTTATACCCAAAACCTCTCCCATTAGACCGAGTTTGACTCAAATCGATGTATTTCAAGTGTTTATGAGATGTTCAAGGTTAAATACGTCATTTTCTACCCAAAATTGATCATATTTGTCCTATATTCACTTATATCATACGATTTGAGTTGTTTAGATCATTAACTACGCAAAACCTCTCCCGTTTGACCGACTGTGCCTCAAATCGATATATTTCATGTTGTTATGACATGTTCAAGGGTAAATACGTCATTTTCTACCCAAAACTAATCCTATTTGACCTATATTGACTCATATTGTCTGATTCAAAATGTTTAGGTCATTTAATACGCAAAACCTCTCCCGTTTGACCTAGTTTGACTCAAATCGACGTATTTCAAGTGGTTATGATATGTTCAAGGGTAAATACATCATTTTCTACCCAAAACTGATCCTATTTGATATATTGACTCACATCGTTCGATTAAAATTCTATAAGTCATTTTATATTAAGAACCTCTCCCATTTGACCGAGTTTGACTCAAATATATGTATTTCAAGTATTTATGACATGTTCAAGGGTAAATACGTCATTTTCTACCCAAATTTGATTTTATTTCTCCAATATTGACTTATATCGTACGATTCGAAGTGTTTAGGTTGTTTGATACACAAAACCTCTCCTACTTGACCGAGTTTGACTAAAATCGTTGTTTTTGAAGGTTTATGACATGTTTAAGGGTAAAGACATCATTCTCTACCCAAAACTGATCTTATTTTTTTTTTTGCTTATATCGTCCGATTCGAGATCTACAACTCATTTTATACCAAGAACCTCTCCCATTTGACCGAGTTTGACTCAAATCGATGTATTTGAAGTGTTTATCACATGTTCCAAGGTAAATACGTCATTTTCTACCTAAAACTGATCCCATTTGACCTATATTGACTCATATCGTCCGATTCGAAGTGTTTAAGTCATTTTATACCTAGAACCTCTCCCCTTTGATCGAGTTTGACTCAAATCGATGTGTTTCAAGTGTGTATGACATGTTCAAGGGTAAATATGTCGTTTTTCACTCAAAAATGATCTCATTTGATCTATATTGACTCAAATCGTCCGATTCGAAGTGTTGAAGTCATTTTATACCCAAAACCTCTCCCATTTGACCGAGTTTGACTCAAATCGATGTATTTCAAATGTTTATGAGAATTTCAAGGTTAAATACGTCATTTTCTACCCAAAATTGATCATATTCGTCCTATATTCACTCATATCGTACGATTCGAGTTGTTTAGATCATTTAATACACAAAACCTCTCCCATTTGATCAACTTTGCCTCAAATCGATGTATTTCAAGTGGTTATAATATGTTTAAGGGGAAATACTTAATTTTCTTTGCAAAATTTATCCTATTTGACCTATATTGACTTATATCGTCCGATACAAAGTGTTTAGGTCATTTAATACACAAAACCTCTCCCGTTTGAATAAGTTTTACTCAAATTTATGTATTTCATGTTGTTATGACATGTCCAAGGGTAAATACGTCATTTTCTACTCAACAATTATCCCCTTTGACCTATATTGACTCATACCGTCTAATTCGAAGTGTTTAAGTCATTTTATACCCAAAACCTCTCCCATTAGACCGAGTTTGACTCAAATCGATGTATTTCAAGTGTTTATGAGATGTTCAAGGTTAAATACGTCATTTTCTACCCAAAATTGATCATATTTGTCCTATATTCACTTATATCATACGATTTGAGTTGTTTAGATCATTAACTACGCAAAACCTCTCCCGTTTGACCGACTGTGCCTCAAATCGATATATTTCATGTTGTTATGACATGTTCAAGGGTAAATACGTCATTTTCTACCCAAAACTAATCCTATTTGACCTATATTGACTCATATTGTCTGATTCAAAATGTTTAGGTCATTTAATACGCAAAACCTCTCCCGTTTGACCTAGTTTGACTCAAATCGACGTATTTCAAGTGGTTATGATATGTTCAAGGGTAAATACATCATTTTCTACCCAAAACTGATCCTATTTGATATATTGACTCACATCGTTCGATTAAAATTCTATAAGTCATTTTATATTAAGAACCTCTCCCATTTGACCGAGTTTGACTCAAATATATGTATTTCAAGTATTTATGACATGTTCAAGGGTAAATACGTCATTTTCTACCCAAATTTGATTTTATTTCTCCAATATTGACTTATATCGTACGATTCGAAGTGTTTAGGTTGTTTGATACACAAAACCTCTCCTACTTGACCGAGTTTGACTAAAATCGTTGTTTTTGAAGGTTTATGACATGTTTAAGGGTAAAGACATCATTCTCTACCCAAAACTGATCTTATTTTTTTTTTTGCTTATATCGTCCGATTCGAGATCTACAACTCATTTTATACCAAGAACCTCTCCCATTTGACCGAGTTTGACTCAAATCGATGTATTTGAAGTGTTTATCACATGTTCCAAGGTAAATACGTCATTTTCTACCTAAAACTGATCCCATTTGACCTATATTGACTCATATCGTCCGATTCGAAGTGTTTAAGTCATTTTATACCTAGAACCTCTCCCCTTTGATCGAGTTTGACTCAAATCGATGTGTTTCAAGTGTGTATGACATGTTCAAGGGTAAATATGTCGTTTTTCACTCAAAAATGATCTCATTTGATCTATATTGACTCAAATCGTCCGATTCGAAGTGTTGAAGTCATTTTATACCCAAAACCTCTCCCATTTGACCGAGTTTGACTCAAATCGATGTATTTCAAATGTTTATGAGAATTTCAAGGTTAAATACGTCATTTTCTACCCAAAATTGATCATATTCGTCCTATATTCACTCATATCGTACGATTCGAGTTGTTTAGATCATTTAATACACAAAACCTCTCCCATTTGATCAACTTTGCCTCAAATCGATGTATTTCAAGTGGTTATAATATGTTTAAGGGGAAATACTTAATTTTCTTTGCAAAATTTATCCTATTTGACCTATATTGACTTATATCGTCCGATACAAAGTGTTTAGGTCATTTAATACACAAAACCTCTCCCGTTTGAATAAGTTTTACTCAAATTTATGTATTTCATGTTGTTATGACATGTCCAAGGGTAAATACGTCATTTTCTACTCAACAATTATCCCCTTTGACCTATATTGACTCATACCGTCTAATTCGAAGTGTTTAAGTCATTTTATACCCAAAACCTCTCCCATTAGACCGAGTTTGACTCAAATCGATGTATTTCAAGTGTTTATGAGATGTTCAAGGTTAAATACGTCATTTTCTACCCAAAATTGATCATATTTGTCCTATATTCACTTATATCATACGATTTGAGTTGTTTAGATCATTAACTACGCAAAACCTCTCCCGTTTGACCGACTGTGCCTCAAATCGATATATTTCATGTTGTTATGACATGTTCAAGGGTAAATACGTCATTTTCTACCCAAAACTAATCCTATTTGACCTATATTGACTCATATTGTCTGATTCAAAATGTTTAGGTCATTTAATACGCAAAACCTCTCCCGTTTGACCTAGTTTGACTCAAATCGACGTATTTCAAGTGGTTATGATATGTTCAAGGGTAAATACATCATTTTCTACCCAAAACTGATCCTATTTGATATATTGACTCACATCGTTCGATTAAAATTCTATAAGTCATTTTATATTAAGAACCTCTCCCATTTGACCGAGTTTGACTCAAATATATGTATTTCAAGTATTTATGACATGTTCAAGGGTAAATACGTCATTTTCTACCCAAATTTGATTTTATTTCTCCAATATTGACTTATATCGTACGATTCGAAGTGTTTAGGTTGTTTGATACACAAAACCTCTCCTACTTGACCGAGTTTGACTAAAATCGTTGTTTTTGAAGGTTTATGACATGTTTAAGGGTAAAGACATCATTCTCTACCCAAAACTGATCTTATTTTTTTTTTTGCTTATATCGTCCGATTCGAGATCTACAACTCATTTTATACCAAGAACCTCTCCCATTTGACCGAGTTTGACTCAAATCGATGTATTTGAAGTGTTTATCACATGTTCCAAGGTAAATACGTCATTTTCTACCTAAAACTGATCCCATTTGACCTATATTGACTCATATCGTCCGATTCGAAGTGTTTAAGTCATTTTATACCTAGAACCTCTCCCCTTTGATCGAGTTTGACTCAAATCGATGTGTTTCAAGTGTGTATGACATGTTCAAGGGTAAATATGTCGTTTTTCACTCAAAAATGATCTCATTTGATCTATATTGACTCAAATCGTCCGATTCGAAGTGTTGAAGTCATTTTATACCCAAAACCTCTCCCATTTGACCGAGTTTGACTCAAATCGATGTATTTCAAATGTTTATGAGAATTTCAAGGTTAAATACGTCATTTTCTACCCAAAATTGATCATATTCGTCCTATATTCACTCATATCGTACGATTCGAGTTGTTTAGATCATTTAATACACAAAACCTCTCCCATTTGATCAACTTTGCCTCAAATCGATGTATTTCAAGTGGTTATAATATGTTTAAGGGGAAATACTTAATTTTCTTTGCAAAATTTATCCTATTTGACCTATATTGACTTATATCGTCCGATACAAAGTGTTTAGGTCATTTAATACACAAAACCTCTCCCGTTTGAATAAGTTTTACTCAAATTTATGTATTTCATGTTGTTATGACATGTCCAAGGGTAAATACGTCATTTTCTACTCAACAATTATCCCCTTTGACCTATATTGACTCATACCGTCTAATTCGAAGTGTTTAAGTCATTTTATACCCAAAACCTCTCCCATTAGACCGAGTTTGACTCAAATCGATGTATTTCAAGTGTTTATGAGATGTTCAAGGTTAAATACGTCATTTTCTACCCAAAATTGATCATATTTGTCCTATATTCACTTATATCATACGATTTGAGTTGTTTAGATCATTAACTACGCAAAACCTCTCCCGTTTGACCGACTGTGCCTCAAATCGATATATTTCATGTTGTTATGACATGTTCAAGGGTAAATACGTCATTTTCTACCCAAAACTAATCCTATTTGACCTATATTGACTCATATTGTCTGATTCAAAATGTTTAGGTCATTTAATACGCAAAACCTCTCCCGTTTGACCTAGTTTGACTCAAATCGACGTATTTCAAGTGGTTATGATATGTTCAAGGGTAAATACATCATTTTCTACCCAAAACTGATCCTATTTGATATATTGACTCACATCGTTCGATTAAAATTCTATAAGTCATTTTATATTAAGAACCTCTCCCATTTGACCGAGTTTGACTCAAATATATGTATTTCAAGTATTTATGACATGTTCAAGGGTAAATACGTCATTTTCTACCCAAATTTGATTTTATTTCTCCAATATTGACTTATATCGTACGATTCGAAGTGTTTAGGTTGTTTGATACACAAAACCTCTCCTACTTGACCGAGTTTGACTAAAATCGTTGTTTTTGAAGGTTTATGACATGTTTAAGGGTAAAGACATCATTCTCTACCCAAAACTGATCTTATTTTTTTTTTTGCTTATATCGTCCGATTCGAGATCTACAACTCATTTTATACCAAGAACCTCTCCCATTTGACCGAGTTTGACTCAAATCGATGTATTTGAAGTGTTTATCACATGTTCCAAGGTAAATACGTCATTTTCTACCTAAAACTGATCCCATTTGACCTATATTGACTCATATCGTCCGATTCGAAGTGTTTAAGTCATTTTATACCTAGAACCTCTCCCCTTTGATCGAGTTTGACTCAAATCGATGTGTTTCAAGTGTGTATGACATGTTCAAGGGTAAATATGTCGTTTTTCACTCAAAAATGATCTCATTTGATCTATATTGACTCAAATCGTCCGATTCGAAGTGTTGAAGTCATTTTATACCCAAAACCTCTCCCATTTGACCGAGTTTGACTCAAATCGATGTATTTCAAATGTTTATGAGAATTTCAAGGTTAAATACGTCATTTTCTACCCAAAATTGATCATATTCGTCCTATATTCACTCATATCGTACGATTCGAGTTGTTTAGATCATTTAATACACAAAACCTCTCCCATTTGATCAACTTTGCCTCAAATCGATGTATTTCAAGTGGTTATAATATGTTTAAGGGGAAATACTTAATTTTCTTTGCAAAATTTATCCTATTTGACCTATATTGACTTATATCGTCCGATACAAAGTGTTTAGGTCATTTAATACACAAAACCTCTCCCGTTTGAATAAGTTTTACTCAAATTTATGTATTTCATGTTGTTATGACATGTCCAAGGGTAAATACGTCATTTTCTACTCAACAATTATCCCCTTTGACCTATATTGACTCATACCGTCTAATTCGAAGTGTTTAAGTCATTTTATACCCAAAACCTCTCCCATTAGACCGAGTTTGACTCAAATCGATGTATTTCAAGTGTTTATGAGATGTTCAAGGTTAAATACGTCATTTTCTACCCAAAATTGATCATATTTGTCCTATATTCACTTATATCATACGATTTGAGTTGTTTAGATCATTAACTACGCAAAACCTCTCCCGTTTGACCGACTGTGCCTCAAATCGATATATTTCATGTTGTTATGACATGTTCAAGGGTAAATACGTCATTTTCTACCCAAAACTAATCCTATTTGACCTATATTGACTCATATTGTCTGATTCAAAATGTTTAGGTCATTTAATACGCAAAACCTCTCCCGTTTGACCTAGTTTGACTCAAATCGACGTATTTCAAGTGGTTATGATATGTTCAAGGGTAAATACATCATTTTCTACCCAAAACTGATCCTATTTGATATATTGACTCACATCGTTCGATTAAAATTCTATAAGTCATTTTATATTAAGAACCTCTCCCATTTGACCGAGTTTGACTCAAATATATGTATTTCAAGTATTTATGACATGTTCAAGGGTAAATACGTCATTTTCTACCCAAATTTGATTTTATTTCTCCAATATTGACTTATATCGTACGATTCGAAGTGTTTAGGTTGTTTGATACACAAAACCTCTCCTACTTGACCGAGTTTGACTAAAATCGTTGTTTTTGAAGGTTTATGACATGTTTAAGGGTAAAGACATCATTCTCTACCCAAAACTGATCTTATTTTTTTTTTTGCTTATATCGTCCGATTCGAGATCTACAACTCATTTTATACCAAGAACCTCTCCCATTTGACCGAGTTTGACTCAAATCGATGTATTTGAAGTGTTTATCACATGTTCCAAGGTAAATACGTCATTTTCTACCTAAAACTGATCCCATTTGACCTATATTGACTCATATCGTCCGATTCGAAGTGTTTAAGTCATTTTATACCTAGAACCTCTCCCCTTTGATCGAGTTTGACTCAAATCGATGTGTTTCAAGTGTGTATGACATGTTCAAGGGTAAATATGTCGTTTTTCACTCAAAAATGATCTCATTTGATCTATATTGACTCAAATCGTCCGATTCGAAGTGTTGAAGTCATTTTATACCCAAAACCTCTCCCATTTGACCGAGTTTGACTCAAATCGATGTATTTCAAATGTTTATGAGAATTTCAAGGTTAAATACGTCATTTTCTACCCAAAATTGATCATATTCGTCCTATATTCACTCATATCGTACGATTCGAGTTGTTTAGATCATTTAATACACAAAACCTCTCCCATTTGATCAACTTTGCCTCAAATCGATGTATTTCAAGTGGTTATAATATGTTTAAGGGGAAATACTTAATTTTCTTTGCAAAATTTATCCTATTTGACCTATATTGACTTATATCGTCCGATACAAAGTGTTTAGGTCATTTAATACACAAAACCTCTCCCGTTTGAATAAGTTTTACTCAAATTTATGTATTTCATGTTGTTATGACATGTCCAAGGGTAAATACGTCATTTTCTACTCAACAATTATCCCCTTTGACCTATATTGACTCATACCGTCTAATTCGAAGTGTTTAAGTCATTTTATACCCAAAACCTCTCCCATTAGACCGAGTTTGACTCAAATCGATGTATTTCAAGTGTTTATGAGATGTTCAAGGTTAAATACGTCATTTTCTACCCAAAATTGATCATATTTGTCCTATATTCACTTATATCATACGATTTGAGTTGTTTAGATCATTAACTACGCAAAACCTCTCCCGTTTGACCGACTGTGCCTCAAATCGATATATTTCATGTTGTTATGACATGTTCAAGGGTAAATACGTCATTTTCTACCCAAAACTAATCCTATTTGACCTATATTGACTCATATTGTCTGATTCAAAATGTTTAGGTCATTTAATACGCAAAACCTCTCCCGTTTGACCTAGTTTGACTCAAATCGACGTATTTCAAGTGGTTATGATATGTTCAAGGGTAAATACATCATTTTCTACCCAAAACTGATCCTATTTGATATATTGACTCACATCGTTCGATTAAAATTCTATAAGTCATTTTATATTAAGAACCTCTCCCATTTGACCGAGTTTGACTCAAATATATGTATTTCAAGTATTTATGACATGTTCAAGGGTAAATACGTCATTTTCTACCCAAATTTGATTTTATTTCTCCAATATTGACTTATATCGTACGATTCGAAGTGTTTAGGTTGTTTGATACACAAAACCTCTCCTACTTGACCGAGTTTGACTAAAATCGTTGTTTTTGAAGGTTTATGACATGTTTAAGGGTAAAGACATCATTCTCTACCCAAAACTGATCTTATTTTTTTTTTTGCTTATATCGTCCGATTCGAGATCTACAACTCATTTTATACCAAGAACCTCTCCCATTTGACCGAGTTTGACTCAAATCGATGTATTTGAAGTGTTTATCACATGTTCCAAGGTAAATACGTCATTTTCTACCTAAAACTGATCCCATTTGACCTATATTGACTCATATCGTCCGATTCGAAGTGTTTAAGTCATTTTATACCTAGAACCTCTCCCCTTTGATCGAGTTTGACTCAAATCGATGTGTTTCAAGTGTGTATGACATGTTCAAGGGTAAATATGTCGTTTTTCACTCAAAAATGATCTCATTTGATCTATATTGACTCAAATCGTCCGATTCGAAGTGTTGAAGTCATTTTATACCCAAAACCTCTCCCATTTGACCGAGTTTGACTCAAATCGATGTATTTCAAATGTTTATGAGAATTTCAAGGTTAAATACGTCATTTTCTACCCAAAATTGATCATATTCGTCCTATATTCACTCATATCGTACGATTCGAGTTGTTTAGATCATTTAATACACAAAACCTCTCCCATTTGATCAACTTTGCCTCAAATCGATGTATTTCAAGTGGTTATAATATGTTTAAGGGGAAATACTTAATTTTCTTTGCAAAATTTATCCTATTTGACCTATATTGACTTATATCGTCCGATACAAAGTGTTTAGGTCATTTAATACACAAAACCTCTCCCGTTTGAATAAGTTTTACTCAAATTTATGTATTTCATGTTGTTATGACATGTCCAAGGGTAAATACGTCATTTTCTACTCAACAATTATCCCCTTTGACCTATATTGACTCATACCGTCTAATTCGAAGTGTTTAAGTCATTTTATACCCAAAACCTCTCCCATTAGACCGAGTTTGACTCAAATCGATGTATTTCAAGTGTTTATGAGATGTTCAAGGTTAAATACGTCATTTTCTACCCAAAATTGATCATATTTGTCCTATATTCACTTATATCATACGATTTGAGTTGTTTAGATCATTAACTACGCAAAACCTCTCCCGTTTGACCGACTGTGCCTCAAATCGATATATTTCATGTTGTTATGACATGTTCAAGGGTAAATACGTCATTTTCTACCCAAAACTAATCCTATTTGACCTATATTGACTCATATTGTCTGATTCAAAATGTTTAGGTCATTTAATACGCAAAACCTCTCCCGTTTGACCTAGTTTGACTCAAATCGACGTATTTCAAGTGGTTATGATATGTTCAAGGGTAAATACATCATTTTCTACCCAAAACTGATCCTATTTGATATATTGACTCACATCGTTCGATTAAAATTCTATAAGTCATTTTATATTAAGAACCTCTCCCATTTGACCGAGTTTGACTCAAATATATGTATTTCAAGTATTTATGACATGTTCAAGGGTAAATACGTCATTTTCTACCCAAATTTGATTTTATTTCTCCAATATTGACTTATATCGTACGATTCGAAGTGTTTAGGTTGTTTGATACACAAAACCTCTCCTACTTGACCGAGTTTGACTAAAATCGTTGTTTTTGAAGGTTTATGACATGTTTAAGGGTAAAGACATCATTCTCTACCCAAAACTGATCTTATTTTTTTTTTTGCTTATATCGTCCGATTCGAGATCTACAACTCATTTTATACCAAGAACCTCTCCCATTTGACCGAGTTTGACTCAAATCGATGTATTTGAAGTGTTTATCACATGTTCCAAGGTAAATACGTCATTTTCTACCTAAAACTGATCCCATTTGACCTATATTGACTCATATCGTCCGATTCGAAGTGTTTAAGTCATTTTATACCTAGAACCTCTCCCCTTTGATCGAGTTTGACTCAAATCGATGTGTTTCAAGTGTGTATGACATGTTCAAGGGTAAATATGTCGTTTTTCACTCAAAAATGATCTCATTTGATCTATATTGACTCAAATCGTCCGATTCGAAGTGTTGAAGTCATTTTATACCCAAAACCTCTCCCATTTGACCGAGTTTGACTCAAATCGATGTATTTCAAATGTTTATGAGAATTTCAAGGTTAAATACGTCATTTTCTACCCAAAATTGATCATATTCGTCCTATATTCACTCATATCGTACGATTCGAGTTGTTTAGATCATTTAATACACAAAACCTCTCCCATTTGATCAACTTTGCCTCAAATCGATGTATTTCAAGTGGTTATAATATGTTTAAGGGGAAATACTTAATTTTCTTTGCAAAATTTATCCTATTTGACCTATATTGACTTATATCGTCCGATACAAAGTGTTTAGGTCATTTAATACACAAAACCTCTCCCGTTTGAATAAGTTTTACTCAAATTTATGTATTTCATGTTGTTATGACATGTCCAAGGGTAAATACGTCATTTTCTACTCAACAATTATCCCCTTTGACCTATATTGACTCATACCGTCTAATTCGAAGTGTTTAAGTCATTTTATACCCAAAACCTCTCCCATTAGACCGAGTTTGACTCAAATCGATGTATTTCAAGTGTTTATGAGATGTTCAAGGTTAAATACGTCATTTTCTACCCAAAATTGATCATATTTGTCCTATATTCACTTATATCATACGATTTGAGTTGTTTAGATCATTAACTACGCAAAACCTCTCCCGTTTGACCGACTGTGCCTCAAATCGATATATTTCATGTTGTTATGACATGTTCAAGGGTAAATACGTCATTTTCTACCCAAAACTAATCCTATTTGACCTATATTGACTCATATTGTCTGATTCAAAATGTTTAGGTCATTTAATACGCAAAACCTCTCCCGTTTGACCTAGTTTGACTCAAATCGACGTATTTCAAGTGGTTATGATATGTTCAAGGGTAAATACATCATTTTCTACCCAAAACTGATCCTATTTGATATATTGACTCACATCGTTCGATTAAAATTCTATAAGTCATTTTATATTAAGAACCTCTCCCATTTGACCGAGTTTGACTCAAATATATGTATTTCAAGTATTTATGACATGTTCAAGGGTAAATACGTCATTTTCTACCCAAATTTGATTTTATTTCTCCAATATTGACTTATATCGTACGATTCGAAGTGTTTAGGTTGTTTGATACACAAAACCTCTCCTACTTGACCGAGTTTGACTAAAATCGTTGTTTTTGAAGGTTTATGACATGTTTAAGGGTAAAGACATCATTCTCTACCCAAAACTGATCTTATTTTTTTTTTTGCTTATATCGTCCGATTCGAGATCTACAACTCATTTTATACCAAGAACCTCTCCCATTTGACCGAGTTTGACTCAAATCGATGTATTTGAAGTGTTTATCACATGTTCCAAGGTAAATACGTCATTTTCTACCTAAAACTGATCCCATTTGACCTATATTGACTCATATCGTCCGATTCGAAGTGTTTAAGTCATTTTATACCTAGAACCTCTCCCCTTTGATCGAGTTTGACTCAAATCGATGTGTTTCAAGTGTGTATGACATGTTCAAGGGTAAATATGTCGTTTTTCACTCAAAAATGATCTCATTTGATCTATATTGACTCAAATCGTCCGATTCGAAGTGTTGAAGTCATTTTATACCCAAAACCTCTCCCATTTGACCGAGTTTGACTCAAATCGATGTATTTCAAATGTTTATGAGAATTTCAAGGTTAAATACGTCATTTTCTACCCAAAATTGATCATATTCGTCCTATATTCACTCATATCGTACGATTCGAGTTGTTTAGATCATTTAATACACAAAACCTCTCCCATTTGATCAACTTTGCCTCAAATCGATGTATTTCAAGTGGTTATAATATGTTTAAGGGGAAATACTTAATTTTCTTTGCAAAATTTATCCTATTTGACCTATATTGACTTATATCGTCCGATACAAAGTGTTTAGGTCATTTAATACACAAAACCTCTCCCGTTTGAATAAGTTTTACTCAAATTTATGTATTTCATGTTGTTATGACATGTCCAAGGGTAAATACGTCATTTTCTACTCAACAATTATCCCCTTTGACCTATATTGACTCATATCGTCTAATTCGAAGTGTTTAAGTCATTTTATACCCAAAACCTCTCCCATTAGACCGAGTTTGACTCAAATCGATGTATTTCAAGTGTTTATGAGATGTTCAAGGTTAAATACGTCATTTTCTACCCAAAATTGATCATATTTGTCCTATATTCACTTATATCATACGATTTGAGTTGTTTAGATCATTAACTACGCAAAACCTCTCCCGTTTGACCGACTGTGCCTCAAATCGATATATTTCATGTTGTTATGACATGTTCAAGGGTAAATACGTCATTTTCTACCCAAAACTAATCCTATTTGACCTATATTGACTCATATTGTCTGATTCAAAATGTTTAGGTCATTTAATACGCAAAACCTCTCCCGTTTGACCTAGTTTGACTCAAATCGACGTATTTCAAGTGGTTATGATATGTTCAAGGGTAAATACATCATTTTCTACCCAAAACTGATCCTATTTGATATATTGACTCACATCGTTCGATTAAAATTCTATAAGTCATTTTATATTAAGAACCTCTCCCATTTGACCGAGTTTGACTCAAATATATGTATTTCAAGTATTTATGACATGTTCAAGGGTAAATACGTCATTTTCTACCCAAATTTGATTTTATTTCTCCAATATTGACTTATATCGTACGATTCGAAGTGTTTAGGTTGTTTGATACACAAAACCTCTCCTACTTGACCGAGTTTGACTAAAATCGTTGTTTTTGAAGGTTTATGACATGTTTAAGGGTAAAGACATCATTCTCTACCCAAAACTGATCTTATTTTTTTTTTTTGCTTATATCGTCCGATTCGAGATCTACAACTCATTTTATACCAAGAACCTCTCCCATTTGACCGAGTTTGACTCAAATCGATGTATTTGAAGTGTTTATCACATGTTCCAAGGTAAATACGTCATTTTCTACCTAAAACTGATCCCATTTGACCTATATTGACTCATATCGTCCGATTCGAAGTGTTTAAGTCATTTTATACCTAGAACCTCTCCCCTTTGATCGAGTTTGACTCAAATCGATGTGTTTCAAGTGTGTATGACATGTTCAAGGGTAAATATGTCGTTTTTCACTCAAAAATGATCTCATTTGATCTATATTGACTCAAATCGTCCGATTCGAAGTGTTGAAGTCATTTTATACCCAAAACCTCTCCCATTTGACCGAGTTTGACTCAAATCGATGTATTTCAAATGTTTATGAGAATTTCAAGGTTAAATACGTCATTTTCTACCCAAAATTGATCATATTCGTCCTATATTCACTCATATCGTACGATTCGAGTTGTTTAGATCATTTAATACACAAAACCTCTCCCATTTGATCAACTTTGCCTCAAATCGATGTATTTCAAGTGGTTATAATATGTTTAAGGGGAAATACTTAATTTTCTTTGCAAAATTTATCCTATTTGACCTATATTGACTTATATCGTCCGATACAAAGTGTTTAGGTCATTTAATACACAAAACCTCTCCCGTTTGAATAAGTTTTACTCAAATTTATGTATTTCATGTTGTTATGACATGTCCAAGGGTAAATACGTCATTTTCTACTCAACAATTATCCCCTTTGACCTATATTGACTCATATCGTCTAATTCGAAGTGTTTAAGTCATTTTATACCCAAAACCTCTCCCATTAGACCGAGTTTGACTCAAATCGATGTATTTCAAGTGTTTATGAGATGTTCAAGGTTAAATACGTCATTTTCTACCCAAAATTGATCATATTTGTCCTATATTCACTTATATCATACGATTTGAGTTGTTTAGATCATTAACTACGCAAAACCTCTCCCGTTTGACCGACTGTGCCTCAAATCGATATATTTCATGTTGTTATGACATGTTCAAGGGTAAATACGTCATTTTCTACCCAAAACTAATCCTATTTGACCTATATTGACTCATATTGTCTGATTCAAAATGTTTAGGTCATTTAATACGCAAAACCTCTCCCGTTTGACCTAGTTTGACTCAAATCGACGTATTTCAAGTGGTTATGATATGTTCAAGGGTAAATACATCATTTTCTACCCAAAACTGATCCTATTTGATATATTGACTCACATCGTTCGATTAAAATTCTATAAGTCATTTTATATTAAGAACCTCTCCCATTTGACCGAGTTTGACTCAAATATATGTATTTCAAGTATTTATGACATGTTCAAGGGTAAATACGTCATTTTCTACCCAAATTTGATTTTATTTCTCCAATATTGACTTATATCGTACGATTCGAAGTGTTTAGGTTGTTTGATACACAAAACCTCTCCTACTTGACCGAGTTTGACTAAAATCGTTGTTTTTGAAGGTTTATGACATGTTTAAGGGTAAAGACATCATTCTCTACCCAAAACTGATCTTATTTTTTTTTTTTGCTTATATCGTCCGATTCGAGATCTACAACTCATTTTATACCAAGAACCTCTCCCATTTGACCGAGTTTGACTCAAATCGATGTATTTGAAGTGTTTATCACATGTTCCAAGGTAAATACGTCATTTTCTACCTAAAACTGATCCCATTTGACCTATATTGACTCATATCGTCCGATTCGAAGTGTTTAAGTCATTTTATACCTAGAACCTCTCCCCTTTGATCGAGTTTGACTCAAATCGATGTGTTTCAAGTGTGTATGACATGTTCAAGGGTAAATATGTCGTTTTTCACTCAAAAATGATCTCATTTGATCTATATTGACTCAAATCGTCCGATTCGAAGTGTTGAAGTCATTTTATACCCAAAACCTCTCCCATTTGACCGAGTTTGACTCAAATCGATGTATTTCAAATGTTTATGAGAATTTCAAGGTTAAATACGTCATTTTCTACCCAAAATTGATCATATTCGTCCTATATTCACTCATATCGTACGATTCGAGTTGTTTAGATCATTTAATACACAAAACCTCTCCCATTTGATCAACTTTGCCTCAAATCGATGTATTTCAAGTGGTTATAATATGTTTAAGGGGAAATACTTAATTTTCTTTGCAAAATTTATCCTATTTGACCTATATTGACTTATATCGTCCGATACAAAGTGTTTAGGTCATTTAATACACAAAACCTCTCCCGTTTGAATAAGTTTTACTCAAATTTATGTATTTCATGTTGTTATGACATGTCCAAGGGTAAATACGTCATTTTCTACTCAACAATTATCCCCTTTGACCTATATTGACTCATATCGTCTAATTCGAAGTGTTTAAGTCATTTTATACCCAAAACCTCTCCCATTAGACCGAGTTTGACTCAAATCGATGTATTTCAAGTGTTTATGAGATGTTCAAGGTTAAATACGTCATTTTCTACCCAAAATTGATCATATTTGTCCTATATTCACTTATATCATACGATTTGAGTTGTTTAGATCATTAACTACGCAAAACCTCTCCCGTTTGACCGACTGTGCCTCAAATCGATATATTTCATGTTGTTATGACATGTTCAAGGGTAAATACGTCATTTTCTACCCAAAACTAATCCTATTTGACCTATATTGACTCATATTGTCTGATTCAAAATGTTTAGGTCATTTAATACGCAAAACCTCTCCCGTTTGACCTAGTTTGACTCAAATCGACGTATTTCAAGTGGTTATGATATGTTCAAGGGTAAATACATCATTTTCTACCCAAAACTGATCCTATTTGATATATTGACTCACATCGTTCGATTAAAATTCTATAAGTCATTTTATATTAAGAACCTCTCCCATTTGACCGAGTTTGACTCAAATATATGTATTTCAAGTATTTATGACATGTTCAAGGGTAAATACGTCATTTTCTACCCAAATTTGATTTTATTTCTCCAATATTGACTTATATCGTACGATTCGAAGTGTTTAGGTTGTTTGATACACAAAACCTCTCCTACTTGACCGAGTTTGACTAAAATCGTTGTTTTTGAAGGTTTATGACATGTTTAAGGGTAAAGACATCATTCTCTACCCAAAACTGATCTTATTTTTTTTTTTTGCTTATATCGTCCGATTCGAGATCTACAACTCATTTTATACCAAGAACCTCTCCCATTTGACCGAGTTTGACTCAAATCGATGTATTTGAAGTGTTTATCACATGTTCCAAGGTAAATACGTCATTTTCTACCTAAAACTGATCCCATTTGACCTATATTGACTCATATCGTCCGATTCGAAGTGTTTAAGTCATTTTATACCTAGAACCTCTCCCCTTTGATCGAGTTTGACTCAAATCGATGTGTTTCAAGTGTGTATGACATGTTCAAGGGTAAATATGTCGTTTTTCACTCAAAAATGATCTCATTTGATCTATATTGACTCAAATCGTCCGATTCGAAGTGTTGAAGTCATTTTATACCCAAAACCTCTCCCATTTGACCGAGTTTGACTCAAATCGATGTATTTCAAATGTTTATGAGAATTTCAAGGTTAAATACGTCATTTTCTACCCAAAATTGATCATATTCGTCCTATATTCACTCATATCGTACGATTCGAGTTGTTTAGATCATTTAATACACAAAACCTCTCCCATTTGATCAACTTTGCCTCAAATCGATGTATTTCAAGTGGTTATAATATGTTTAAGGGGAAATACTTAATTTTCTTTGCAAAATTTATCCTATTTGACCTATATTGACTTATATCGTCCGATACAAAGTGTTTAGGTCATTTAATACACAAAACCTCTCCCGTTTGAATAAGTTTTACTCAAATTTATGTATTTCATGTTGTTATGACATGTCCAAGGGTAAATACGTCATTTTCTACTCAACAATTATCCCCTTTGACCTATATTGACTCATATCGTCTAATTCGAAGTGTTTAAGTCATTTTATACCCAAAACCTCTCCCATTAGACCGAGTTTGACTCAAATCGATGTATTTCAAGTGTTTATGAGATGTTCAAGGTTAAATACGTCATTTTCTACCCAAAATTGATCATATTTGTCCTATATTCACTTATATCATACGATTTGAGTTGTTTAGATCATTAACTACGCAAAACCTCTCCCGTTTGACCGACTGTGCCTCAAATCGATATATTTCATGTTGTTATGACATGTTCAAGGGTAAATACGTCATTTTCTACCCAAAACTAATCCTATTTGACCTATATTGACTCATATTGTCTGATTCAAAATGTTTAGGTCATTTAATACGCAAAACCTCTCCCGTTTGACCTAGTTTGACTCAAATCGACGTATTTCAAGTGGTTATGATATGTTCAAGGGTAAATACATCATTTTCTACCCAAAACTGATCCTATTTGATATATTGACTCACATCGTTCGATTAAAATTCTATAAGTCATTTTATATTAAGAACCTCTCCCATTTGACCGAGTTTGACTCAAATATATGTATTTCAAGTATTTATGACATGTTCAAGGGTAAATACGTCATTTTCTACCCAAATTTGATTTTATTTCTCCAATATTGACTTATATCGTACGATTCGAAGTGTTTAGGTTGTTTGATACACAAAACCTCTCCTACTTGACCGAGTTTGACTAAAATCGTTGTTTTTGAAGGTTTATGACATGTTTAAGGGTAAAGACATCATTCTCTACCCAAAACTGATCTTATTTTTTTTTTTTGCTTATATCGTCCGATTCGAGATCTACAACTCATTTTATACCAAGAACCTCTCCCATTTGACCGAGTTTGACTCAAATCGATGTATTTGAAGTGTTTATCACATGTTCCAAGGTAAATACGTCATTTTCTACCTAAAACTGATCCCATTTGACCTATATTGACTCATATCGTCCGATTCGAAGTGTTTAAGTCATTTTATACCTAGAACCTCTCCCCTTTGATCGAGTTTGACTCAAATCGATGTGTTTCAAGTGTGTATGACATGTTCAAGGGTAAATATGTCGTTTTTCACTCAAAAATGATCTCATTTGATCTATATTGACTCAAATCGTCCGATTCGAAGTGTTGAAGTCATTTTATACCCAAAACCTCTCCCATTTGACCGAGTTTGACTCAAATCGATGTATTTCAAATGTTTATGAGAATTTCAAGGTTAAATACGTCATTTTCTACCCAAAATTGATCATATTCGTCCTATATTCACTCATATCGTACGATTCGAGTTGTTTAGATCATTTAATACACAAAACCTCTCCCATTTGATCAACTTTGCCTCAAATCGATGTATTTCAAGTGGTTATAATATGTTTAAGGGGAAATACTTAATTTTCTTTGCAAAATTTATCCTATTTGACCTATATTGACTTATATCGTCCGATACAAAGTGTTTAGGTCATTTAATACACAAAACCTCTCCCGTTTGAATAAGTTTTACTCAAATTTATGTATTTCATGTTGTTATGACATGTCCAAGGGTAAATACGTCATTTTCTACTCAACAATTATCCCCTTTGACCTATATTGACTCATATCGTCTAATTCGAAGTGTTTAAGTCATTTTATACCCAAAACCTCTCCCATTAGACCGAGTTTGACTCAAATCGATGTATTTCAAGTGTTTATGAGATGTTCAAGGTTAAATACGTCATTTTCTACCCAAAATTGATCATATTTGTCCTATATTCACTTATATCATACGATTTGAGTTGTTTAGATCATTAACTACGCAAAACCTCTCCCGTTTGACCGACTGTGCCTCAAATCGATATATTTCATGTTGTTATGACATGTTCAAGGGTAAATACGTCATTTTCTACCCAAAACTAATCCTATTTGACCTATATTGACTCATATTGTCTGATTCAAAATGTTTAGGTCATTTAATACGCAAAACCTCTCCCGTTTGACCTAGTTTGACTCAAATCGACGTATTTCAAGTGGTTATGATATGTTCAAGGGTAAATACATCATTTTCTACCCAAAACTGATCCTATTTGATATATTGACTCACATCGTTCGATTAAAATTCTATAAGTCATTTTATATTAAGAACCTCTCCCATTTGACCGAGTTTGACTCAAATATATGTATTTCAAGTATTTATGACATGTTCAAGGGTAAATACGTCATTTTCTACCCAAATTTGATTTTATTTCTCCAATATTGACTTATATCGTACGATTCGAAGTGTTTAGGTTGTTTGATACACAAAACCTCTCCTACTTGACCGAGTTTGACTAAAATCGTTGTTTTTGAAGGTTTATGACATGTTTAAGGGTAAAGACATCATTCTCTACCCAAAACTGATCTTATTTTTTTTTTTTGCTTATATCGTCCGATTCGAGATCTACAACTCATTTTATACCAAGAACCTCTCCCATTTGACCGAGTTTGACTCAAATCGATGTATTTGAAGTGTTTATCACATGTTCCAAGGTAAATACGTCATTTTCTACCTAAAACTGATCCCATTTGACCTATATTGACTCATATCGTCCGATTCGAAGTGTTTAAGTCATTTTATACCTAGAACCTCTCCCCTTTGATCGAGTTTGACTCAAATCGATGTGTTTCAAGTGTGTATGACATGTTCAAGGGTAAATATGTCGTTTTTCACTCAAAAATGATCTCATTTGATCTATATTGACTCAAATCGTCCGATTCGAAGTGTTGAAGTCATTTTATACCCAAAACCTCTCCCATTTGACCGAGTTTGACTCAAATCGATGTATTTCAAATGTTTATGAGAATTTCAAGGTTAAATACGTCATTTTCTACCCAAAATTGATCATATTCGTCCTATATTCACTCATATCGTACGATTCGAGTTGTTTAGATCATTTAATACACAAAACCTCTCCCATTTGATCAACTTTGCCTCAAATCGATGTATTTCAAGTGGTTATAATATGTTTAAGGGGAAATACTTAATTTTCTTTGCAAAATTTATCCTATTTGACCTATATTGACTTATATCGTCCGATACAAAGTGTTTAGGTCATTTAATACACAAAACCTCTCCCGTTTGAATAAGTTTTACTCAAATTTATGTATTTCATGTTGTTATGACATGTCCAAGGGTAAATACGTCATTTTCTACTCAACAATTATCCCCTTTGACCTATATTGACTCATATCGTCTAATTCGAAGTGTTTAAGTCATTTTATACCCAAAACCTCTCCCATTAGACCGAGTTTGACTCAAATCGATGTATTTCAAGTGTTTATGAGATGTTCAAGGTTAAATACGTCATTTTCTACCCAAAATTGATCATATTTGTCCTATATTCACTTATATCATACGATTTGAGTTGTTTAGATCATTAACTACGCAAAACCTCTCCCGTTTGACCGACTGTGCCTCAAATCGATATATTTCATGTTGTTATGACATGTTCAAGGGTAAATACGTCATTTTCTACCCAAAACTAATCCTATTTGACCTATATTGACTCATATTGTCTGATTCAAAATGTTTAGGTCATTTAATACGCAAAACCTCTCCCGTTTGACCTAGTTTGACTCAAATCGACGTATTTCAAGTGGTTATGATATGTTCAAGGGTAAATACATCATTTTCTACCCAAAACTGATCCTATTTGATATATTGACTCACATCGTTCGATTAAAATTCTATAAGTCATTTTATATTAAGAACCTCTCCCATTTGACCGAGTTTGACTCAAATATATGTATTTCAAGTATTTATGACATGTTCAAGGGTAAATACGTCATTTTCTACCCAAATTTGATTTTATTTCTCCAATATTGACTTATATCGTACGATTCGAAGTGTTTAGGTTGTTTGATACACAAAACCTCTCCTACTTGACCGAGTTTGACTAAAATCGTTGTTTTTGAAGGTTTATGACATGTTTAAGGGTAAAGACATCATTCTCTACCCAAAACTGATCTTATTTTTTTTTTTTGCTTATATCGTCCGATTCGAGATCTACAACTCATTTTATACCAAGAACCTCTCCCATTTGACCGAGTTTGACTCAAATCGATGTATTTGAAGTGTTTATCACATGTTCCAAGGTAAATACGTCATTTTCTACCTAAAACTGATCCCATTTGACCTATATTGACTCATATCGTCCGATTCGAAGTGTTTAAGTCATTTTATACCTAGAACCTCTCCCCTTTGATCGAGTTTGACTCAAATCGATGTGTTTCAAGTGTGTATGACATGTTCAAGGGTAAATATGTCGTTTTTCACTCAAAAATGATCTCATTTGATCTATATTGACTCAAATCGTCCGATTCGAAGTGTTGAAGTCATTTTATACCCAAAACCTCTCCCATTTGACCGAGTTTGACTCAAATCGATGTATTTCAAATGTTTATGAGAATTTCAAGGTTAAATACGTCATTTTCTACCCAAAATTGATCATATTCGTCCTATATTCACTCATATCGTACGATTCGAGTTGTTTAGATCATTTAATACACAAAACCTCTCCCATTTGATCAACTTTGCCTCAAATCGATGTATTTCAAGTGGTTATAATATGTTTAAGGGGAAATACTTAATTTTCTTTGCAAAATTTATCCTATTTGACCTATATTGACTTATATCGTCCGATACAAAGTGTTTAGGTCATTTAATACACAAAACCTCTCCCGTTTGAATAAGTTTTACTCAAATTTATGTATTTCATGTTGTTATGACATGTCCAAGGGTAAATACGTCATTTTCTACTCAACAATTATCCCCTTTGACCTATATTGACTCATATCGTCTAATTCGAAGTGTTTAAGTCATTTTATACCCAAAACCTCTCCCATTAGACCGAGTTTGACTCAAATCGATGTATTTCAAGTGTTTATGAGATGTTCAAGGTTAAATACGTCATTTTCTACCCAAAATTGATCATATTTGTCCTATATTCACTTATATCATACGATTTGAGTTGTTTAGATCATTAACTACGCAAAACCTCTCCCGTTTGACCGACTGTGCCTCAAATCGATATATTTCATGTTGTTATGACATGTTCAAGGGTAAATACGTCATTTTCTACCCAAAACTAATCCTATTTGACCTATATTGACTCATATTGTCTGATTCAAAATGTTTAGGTCATTTAATACGCAAAACCTCTCCCGTTTGACCTAGTTTGACTCAAATCGACGTATTTCAAGTGGTTATGATATGTTCAAGGGTAAATACATCATTTTCTACCCAAAACTGATCCTATTTGATATATTGACTCACATCGTTCGATTAAAATTCTATAAGTCATTTTATATTAAGAACCTCTCCCATTTGACCGAGTTTGACTCAAATATATGTATTTCAAGTATTTATGACATGTTCAAGGGTAAATACGTCATTTTCTACCCAAATTTGATTTTATTTCTCCAATATTGACTTATATCGTACGATTCGAAGTGTTTAGGTTGTTTGATACACAAAACCTCTCCTACTTGACCGAGTTTGACTAAAATCGTTGTTTTTGAAGGTTTATGACATGTTTAAGGGTAAAGACATCATTCTCTACCCAAAACTGATCTTATTTTTTTTTTTTGCTTATATCGTCCGATTCGAGATCTACAACTCATTTTATACCAAGAACCTCTCCCATTTGACCGAGTTTGACTCAAATCGATGTATTTGAAGTGTTTATCACATGTTCCAAGGTAAATACGTCATTTTCTACCTAAAACTGATCCCATTTGACCTATATTGACTCATATCGTCCGATTCGAAGTGTTTAAGTCATTTTATACCTAGAACCTCTCCCCTTTGATCGAGTTTGACTCAAATCGATGTGTTTCAAGTGTGTATGACATGTTCAAGGGTAAATATGTCGTTTTTCACTCAAAAATGATCTCATTTGATCTATATTGACTCAAATCGTCCGATTCGAAGTGTTGAAGTCATTTTATACCCAAAACCTCTCCCATTTGACCGAGTTTGACTCAAATCGATGTATTTCAAATGTTTATGAGAATTTCAAGGTTAAATACGTCATTTTCTACCCAAAATTGATCATATTCGTCCTATATTCACTCATATCGTACGATTCGAGTTGTTTAGATCATTTAATACACAAAACCTCTCCCATTTGATCAACTTTGCCTCAAATCGATGTATTTCAAGTGGTTATAATATGTTTAAGGGGAAATACTTAATTTTCTTTGCAAAATTTATCCTATTTGACCTATATTGACTTATATCGTCCGATACAAAGTGTTTAGGTCATTTAATACACAAAACCTCTCCCGTTTGAATAAGTTTTACTCAAATTTATGTATTTCATGTTGTTATGACATGTCCAAGGGTAAATACGTCATTTTCTACTCAACAATTATCCCCTTTGACCTATATTGACTCATATCGTCTAATTCGAAGTGTTTAAGTCATTTTATACCCAAAACCTCTCCCATTAGACCGAGTTTGACTCAAATCGATGTATTTCAAGTGTTTATGAGATGTTCAAGGTTAAATACGTCATTTTCTACCCAAAATTGATCATATTTGTCCTATATTCACTTATATCATACGATTTGAGTTGTTTAGATCATTAACTACGCAAAACCTCTCCCGTTTGACCGACTGTGCCTCAAATCGATATATTTCATGTTGTTATGACATGTTCAAGGGTAAATACGTCATTTTCTACCCAAAACTAATCCTATTTGACCTATATTGACTCATATTGTCTGATTCAAAATGTTTAGGTCATTTAATACGCAAAACCTCTCCCGTTTGACCTAGTTTGACTCAAATCGACGTATTTCAAGTGGTTATGATATGTTCAAGGGTAAATACATCATTTTCTACCCAAAACTGATCCTATTTGATATATTGACTCACATCGTTCGATTAAAATTCTATAAGTCATTTTATATTAAGAACCTCTCCCATTTGACCGAGTTTGACTCAAATATATGTATTTCAAGTATTTATGACATGTTCAAGGGTAAATACGTCATTTTCTACCCAAATTTGATTTTATTTCTCCAATATTGACTTATATCGTACGATTCGAAGTGTTTAGGTTGTTTGATACACAAAACCTCTCCTACTTGACCGAGTTTGACTAAAATCGTTGTTTTTGAAGGTTTATGACATGTTTAAGGGTAAAGACATCATTCTCTACCCAAAACTGATCTTATTTTTTTTTTTTGCTTATATCGTCCGATTCGAGATCTACAACTCATTTTATACCAAGAACCTCTCCCATTTGACCGAGTTTGACTCAAATCGATGTATTTGAAGTGTTTATCACATGTTCCAAGGTAAATACGTCATTTTCTACCTAAAACTGATCCCATTTGACCTATATTGACTCATATCGTCCGATTCGAAGTGTTTAAGTCATTTTATACCTAGAACCTCTCCCCTTTGATCGAGTTTGACTCAAATCGATGTGTTTCAAGTGTGTATGACATGTTCAAGGGTAAATATGTCGTTTTTCACTCAAAAATGATCTCATTTGATCTATATTGACTCAAATCGTCCGATTCGAAGTGTTGAAGTCATTTTATACCCAAAACCTCTCCCATTTGACCGAGTTTGACTCAAATCGATGTATTTCAAATGTTTATGAGAATTTCAAGGTTAAATACGTCATTTTCTACCCAAAATTGATCATATTCGTCCTATATTCACTCATATCGTACGATTCGAGTTGTTTAGATCATTTAATACACAAAACCTCTCCCATTTGATCAACTTTGCCTCAAATCGATGTATTTCAAGTGGTTATAATATGTTTAAGGGGAAATACTTAATTTTCTTTGCAAAATTTATCCTATTTGACCTATATTGACTTATATCGTCCGATACAAAGTGTTTAGGTCATTTAATACACAAAACCTCTCCCGTTTGAATAAGTTTTACTCAAATTTATGTATTTCATGTTGTTATGACATGTCCAAGGGTAAATACGTCATTTTCTACTCAACAATTATCCCCTTTGACCTATATTGACTCATATCGTCTAATTCGAAGTGTTTAAGTCATTTTATACCCAAAACCTCTCCCATTAGACCGAGTTTGACTCAAATCGATGTATTTCAAGTGTTTATGAGATGTTCAAGGTTAAATACGTCATTTTCTACCCAAAATTGATCATATTTGTCCTATATTCACTTATATCATACGATTTGAGTTGTTTAGATCATTAACTACGCAAAACCTCTCCCGTTTGACCGACTGTGCCTCAAATCGATATATTTCATGTTGTTATGACATGTTCAAGGGTAAATACGTCATTTTCTACCCAAAACTAATCCTATTTGACCTATATTGACTCATATTGTCTGATTCAAAATGTTTAGGTCATTTAATACGCAAAACCTCTCCCGTTTGACCTAGTTTGACTCAAATCGACGTATTTCAAGTGGTTATGATATGTTCAAGGGTAAATACATCATTTTCTACCCAAAACTGATCCTATTTGATATATTGACTCACATCGTTCGATTAAAATTCTATAAGTCATTTTATATTAAGAACCTCTCCCATTTGACCGAGTTTGACTCAAATATATGTATTTCAAGTATTTATGACATGTTCAAGGGTAAATACGTCATTTTCTACCCAAATTTGATTTTATTTCTCCAATATTGACTTATATCGTACGATTCGAAGTGTTTAGGTTGTTTGATACACAAAACCTCTCCTACTTGACCGAGTTTGACTAAAATCGTTGTTTTTGAAGGTTTATGACATGTTTAAGGGTAAAGACATCATTCTCTACCCAAAACTGATCTTATTTTTTTTTTTTGCTTATATCGTCCGATTCGAGATCTACAACTCATTTTATACCAAGAACCTCTCCCATTTGACCGAGTTTGACTCAAATCGATGTATTTGAAGTGTTTATCACATGTTCCAAGGTAAATACGTCATTTTCTACCTAAAACTGATCCCATTTGACCTATATTGACTCATATCGTCCGATTCGAAGTGTTTAAGTCATTTTATACCTAGAACCTCTCCCCTTTGATCGAGTTTGACTCAAATCGATGTGTTTCAAGTGTGTATGACATGTTCAAGGGTAAATATGTCGTTTTTCACTCAAAAATGATCTCATTTGATCTATATTGACTCAAATCGTCCGATTCGAAGTGTTGAAGTCATTTTATACCCAAAACCTCTCCCATTTGACCGAGTTTGACTCAAATCGATGTATTTCAAATGTTTATGAGAATTTCAAGGTTAAATACGTCATTTTCTACCCAAAATTGATCATATTCGTCCTATATTCACTCATATCGTACGATTCGAGTTGTTTAGATCATTTAATACACAAAACCTCTCCCATTTGATCAACTTTGCCTCAAATCGATGTATTTCAAGTGGTTATAATATGTTTAAGGGGAAATACTTAATTTTCTTTGCAAAATTTATCCTATTTGACCTATATTGACTTATATCGTCCGATACAAAGTGTTTAGGTCATTTAATACACAAAACCTCTCCCGTTTGAATAAGTTTTACTCAAATTTATGTATTTCATGTTGTTATGACATGTCCAAGGGTAAATACGTCATTTTCTACTCAACAATTATCCCCTTTGACCTATATTGACTCATATCGTCTAATTCGAAGTGTTTAAGTCATTTTATACCCAAAACCTCTCCCATTAGACCGAGTTTGACTCAAATCGATGTATTTCAAGTGTTTATGAGATGTTCAAGGTTAAATACGTCATTTTCTACCCAAAATTGATCATATTTGTCCTATATTCACTTATATCATACGATTTGAGTTGTTTAGATCATTAACTACGCAAAACCTCTCCCGTTTGACCGACTGTGCCTCAAATCGATATATTTCATGTTGTTATGACATGTTCAAGGGTAAATACGTCATTTTCTACCCAAAACTAATCCTATTTGACCTATATTGACTCATATTGTCTGATTCAAAATGTTTAGGTCATTTAATACGCAAAACCTCTCCCGTTTGACCTAGTTTGACTCAAATCGACGTATTTCAAGTGGTTATGATATGTTCAAGGGTAAATACATCATTTTCTACCCAAAACTGATCCTATTTGATATATTGACTCACATCGTTCGATTAAAATTCTATAAGTCATTTTATATTAAGAACCTCTCCCATTTGACCGAGTTTGACTCAAATATATGTATTTCAAGTATTTATGACATGTTCAAGGGTAAATACGTCATTTTCTACCCAAATTTGATTTTATTTCTCCAATATTGACTTATATCGTACGATTCGAAGTGTTTAGGTTGTTTGATACACAAAACCTCTCCTACTTGACCGAGTTTGACTAAAATCGTTGTTTTTGAAGGTTTATGACATGTTTAAGGGTAAAGACATCATTCTCTACCCAAAACTGATCTTATTTTTTTTTTTTGCTTATATCGTCCGATTCGAGATCTACAACTCATTTTATACCAAGAACCTCTCCCATTTGACCGAGTTTGACTCAAATCGATGTATTTGAAGTGTTTATCACATGTTCCAAGGTAAATACGTCATTTTCTACCTAAAACTGATCCCATTTGACCTATATTGACTCATATCGTCCGATTCGAAGTGTTTAAGTCATTTTATACCTAGAACCTCTCCCCTTTGATCGAGTTTGACTCAAATCGATGTGTTTCAAGTGTGTATGACATGTTCAAGGGTAAATATGTCGTTTTTCACTCAAAAATGATCTCATTTGATCTATATTGACTCAAATCGTCCGATTCGAAGTGTTGAAGTCATTTTATACCCAAAACCTCTCCCATTTGACCGAGTTTGACTCAAATCGATGTATTTCAAATGTTTATGAGAATTTCAAGGTTAAATACGTCATTTTCTACCCAAAATTGATCATATTCGTCCTATATTCACTCATATCGTACGATTCGAGTTGTTTAGATCATTTAATACACAAAACCTCTCCCATTTGATCAACTTTGCCTCAAATCGATGTATTTCAAGTGGTTATAATATGTTTAAGGGGAAATACTTAATTTTCTTTGCAAAATTTATCCTATTTGACCTATATTGACTTATATCGTCCGATACAAAGTGTTTAGGTCATTTAATACACAAAACCTCTCCCGTTTGAATAAGTTTTTACTCAAATTTATGTATTTCATGTTGTTATGACATGTCCAAGGGTAAATACGTCATTTTCTACTCAACAATTATCCCCTTTGACCTATATTGACTCATATCGTCTAATTCGAAGTGTTTAAGTCATTTTATACCCAAAACCTCTCCCATTAGACCGAGTTTGACTCAAATCGATGTATTTCAAGTGTTTATGAGATGTTCAAGGTTAAATACGTCATTTTCTACCCAAAATTGATCATATTTGTCCTATATTCACTTATATCATACGATTTGAGTTGTTTAGATCATTAACTACGCAAAACCTCTCCCGTTTGACCGACTGTGCCTCAAATCGATATATTTCATGTTGTTATGACATGTTCAAGGGTAAATACGTCATTTTCTACCCAAAACTAATCCTATTTGACCTATATTGACTCATATTGTCTGATTCAAAATGTTTAGGTCATTTAATACGCAAAACCTCTCCCGTTTGACCTAGTTTGACTCAAATCGACGTATTTCAAGTGGTTATGATATGTTCAAGGGTAAATACATCATTTTCTACCCAAAACTGATCCTATTTGATATATTGACTCACATCGTTCGATTAAAATTCTATAAGTCATTTTATATTAAGAACCTCTCCCATTTGACCGAGTTTGACTCAAATATATGTATTTCAAGTATTTATGACATGTTCAAGGGTAAATACGTCATTTTCTACCCAAATTTGATTTTATTTCTCCAATATTGACTTATATCGTACGATTCGAAGTGTTTAGGTTGTTTGATACACAAAACCTCTCCTACTTGACCGAGTTTGACTAAAATCGTTGTTTTTGAAGGTTTATGACATGTTTAAGGGTAAAGACATCATTCTCTACCCAAAACTGATCTTATTTTTTTTTTTTGCTTATATCGTCCGATTCGAGATCTACAACTCATTTTATACCAAGAACCTCTCCCATTTGACCGAGTTTGACTCAAATCGATGTATTTGAAGTGTTTATCACATGTTCCAAGGTAAATACGTCATTTTCTACCTAAAACTGATCCCATTTGACCTATATTGACTCATATCGTCCGATTCGAAGTGTTTAAGTCATTTTATACCTAGAACCTCTCCCCTTTGATCGAGTTTGACTCAAATCGATGTGTTTCAAGTGTGTATGACATGTTCAAGGGTAAATATGTCGTTTTTCACTCAAAAATGATCTCATTTGATCTATATTGACTCAAATCGTCCGATTCGAAGTGTTGAAGTCATTTTATACCCAAAACCTCTCCCATTTGACCGAGTTTGACTCAAATCGATGTATTTCAAATGTTTATGAGAATTTCAAGGTTAAATACGTCATTTTCTACCCAAAATTGATCATATTCGTCCTATATTCACTCATATCGTACGATTCGAGTTGTTTAGATCATTTAATACACAAAACCTCTCCCATTTGATCAACTTTGCCTCAAATCGATGT